>JARWLC010000011.1:101064462-101499462 GCA_033318265.1 Phyllotis vaccarum | reverse complement strand
TTGTAAATCAAGTAATTGAGGGACATAGACCCAAACACAAGTTTGGAAGAAAATCGTATCAATAGCTACAGATTCATACAGAAATTTTTTAAGATTTGGGAGTAAGAGAAATTTAAAATATTAAGAAGAGTCTTGATGTGGGATATCCACAGTTTGCTATGAATATCATTAGTTGTTACAATAAGATTTCTTGGCCCAGGGCAGCCAGAGGTCCAGACCCACAGACCTGCAGCCCCAGACCCCTTAGCCGCCTGCCACTGCTCAGGCTCCCAGAAATTATTAATGATTCAAACACTTATATTAGCTTCATGCTCTTTGGTCTATGGCTTAGGCACATTGCTAGCTTGCTCTTACATCTTAACTCAACCCATTCTTATTAATTTGTCTGCCACATGGCCTCTGGATCACCTGTGTTCCTTACATGCCTCTTCTTGGGTGGCTGGCTTGATCTGTCTCTGACTCTGCCCTTCCTTTTCTACCTATTCTGAGTCCCCACCTACTTCTTCTATGGTGCCTGTCAAGGGCCAAAACATCTCCTTTATTTAAAGATTGATATTCACAGCATACAAAAAGGCATTCCCACATCAATTGGTTAATAAAGGGAATACTTTGTCCTATGGCAAAGCATCTTAAAAGCAGGAAGAAAATTTGAACACTGATAAAGAGGAAAGAGGGTGGAGTCAGACAGAGACATGATCCATTCCATAAGCTTGCCAGTACCTCTCAATCAGCAGGAAGTAGTGATGGGAAGCTATGCCCAAATTCCTAAAATATTGTTTATAAATGTTTGTTTTCATTATAAACAGATAATGATCATAGTCAATCTTTTTCTAGGGAAGAAGGGGGGATATTATATAGGAATGATTTAAAAAGATAAATTACTGAATCTACTTTAACCCAAAAATAACTGTAAATCTAAAAATATTTTACATTGGTATGGATTTTGGTTTATTGATACAAATTTCAGGTCAACTTTGTTATACTGTATGTATATTTCTATTCTTGTTTAAGATATTATATGTATACAACTCCTTTAAAACTGTAATGTGTAATTAAGAAATGCAGATTAATAATCATCTATGATAACCAAACATATAGTCATGTTAGTTAGGATTTTGTAGGTATACAAAGATATATTTAAATTAAATAGGTAATCTTCAAGCATTTCAAAGAACTACAGAATATGACACTTAAAATATTTTAAGAGCTTAGACTTTTCTGGACAGTAAGGCAGATCTGCTCCTAGAAGCACCAGTATACTTCAAGAGAATGATGGGCATCAAAGAAACTCTATCTGGAGTTTACTTTCTTTGTGGCAAAGGCTATCCATTGGACAAGAAACCATTCTTGCCTTGACTGCTTGACAGTATGCTGTATAAACAGAATCCTTAGAAAAGTGACCTCTGCACTTTGGCAGAATAAGCCAAGATGGTCCTTCAGGTTCCTGCTTCACAAATAAAACTGCCAGATATCCTTCAGGACACAAGGAGAAATAACTGACAAAGTATGCCAGAATGGGCAGAATAGTCCTTCAAATATCTTCCTTCACTGAAAGGTATGCCAGATATTCTAGGCCTGTAGCCTGAAGATGGATGCCCCAACATTATAAAGTAACTTTAGGTGACTGTCCAGGCAGAGAGGTGTCATCTCTGTCATTTCTAGATTTTGGAGGTTAACTTGTACTTCCTGTTTACTCGGGTAATATTATATCCTTCTGTGGTCTTTAATGCAATTGAAGATTAGATTGTTATAGTTTTCATTAGTTATTATAAAAGGTACATTAGATATAAAACTTTAGACTCATAAGGGTAAGGTAGATGATAAAATATTTACTTAAATTTTGCTGAATACAAATAGACTAGATATTGTAACTATAATTCTTGCTTGATAGCTGTTTTGTTATATGTAATTTTGCTATGTTAAAATTGAAACCTTCCTTTGTAATTAGAAAGGGGGAAGTGGTGTGGGATATCCTTCTGTATGCTGTAAATATCATTTGTTAATAAAGGGACTATTTTGGCCTATGGCAGGCATCTGAGAAGCAGGTGGGAAATCCAAGCATAGATAAAGGGCAGAGTCAGACAGAAAGAGGATCCAGCCATCCAAGAAGGAAGAAGTAAGGTAGGTAAGCCACAGGCCATGTGGCAAGACAGATTAATGGAAATGCATTGAGTTAATATGCAAGAGCTAGCAATGTGCTAGAGCCATAGGCCAAGCAGCATGTACTTAATATAAGCATCTGAGTCATTTTGAGGGGTTAATCAGCTGCAGACAGGTCCAAACCTTGGGCTAGGCTGGGCCAGAAACTCATACCATAAAGTCAGCATGGGGATGAAGAAGTGGCTCAGAAAATTAAGAGTACTTACTGCTCTTGTAAAGAACCCAGATTTTGTTCCCAGAACTCATAGAGAACCATGTAACTGTTCATAGATTGCAGTTCAAGTGATCTGGCACTTTCCTTCGTATCATGGATTCACATAGTGCACTTACATTCACACAGTTAAAACACTTACATAACAAAAATGAAATACATTTTAAAAAATGAGGAAACTAGTTATTTTTTTAACTCGCAATGGGGTAGCTCAAGAAACATCAAAATAGATCTATTGTAAAGGATTAATTTTGGGGAAGCCAAGAGTGTTGGATCACAAACCAATAAAGAATATGCTACCAGGCAACACATTGCCATTCAATGAATCAAAGAACCCAGTTTAATGTGTTTCTTTAAACAAGAGGGTCTAGCAATATGAATTTAATAATACTGAGAGAATGTGATCTTAACACAGGACATACCCTCCAGTAAAAGCAAAGAAAAGGTGAGTAATGGTATTCATATATCTAGACCTTCACACACACACACACACACACACACACACACACACACACACACACACACACACACACACACACACGCAAGCACTTAGATGTTTGGATCAATCCATGCAACCAGAATGAAGACTGTCTAACTGAGAGATTGACCACAGATAGTTGATAGAGATGCACAGCCACCCAAACCTCACCCTCCAGAATTCTCATCTCATCTTTCCCTTTCTCCATCACCAGTTTCTTTCATATCATAGGACCCCTATATTTGGAGACCGCTAGCCAAACCTATGACAATGTTCAAATAACATGCTTAACAATTTTCCATAAAATGATATAAATTAGATTTATGAGCCTTCACCCTGGCAGATTTAACTGATTAAAGTTTGTGATAGAATACCCTAAGTATATTTTCAAATTTAATTCATCAGTGATTCTAGAAAAATAATGAATGGATCTCAACTAGGAATATGATTAAGTAGGAAAATTTATGTATTTCTTATTTAACGATGACCTATAGCGATTGTGAGACAAGAAGTCCCATCTACAGGAACTGGTGATGATACTGGGACCTACAGACCCAGATATTTAGAGGCTGTTGTGGAGGATCACTTAGGCGCAAGAGTAATATCAAGGTAGAATTGTCAACATAGTAAGACCTTGTATCAAAGAACTATGTTTTAAATTTTAAAAAGAGATAAATGAAAGCTTTCTTTGAATTACACATTTCTCAGAGAACATATTTATAAGTATGGCAATTAAGTGGATTGTTTTCCCTTCTATATAAAGAAGTTATGTTTGGAAATGGAGACAAATTTTAAAGTAGGCTATTTGTGTTTATTACAATATGACCAACTAACAAAGAGAATACTACTATCCCAGGGAAAATGAGGTGATCTGGTAATAAGAGTCTACACTCTGTCACCAACCAAGATGAACTGTCCACATTTAAATATTGCATTGTGATTATTTCACTTTAGTTTTAATTACTTTAAGGAAACTTGGGACTACCTAACATGATTAAAGAATTGTTCATAGGACTATCACACCATTGAAGCAACGGCAGCTATGTATGCAACTGTGAAATAATAGAAAGCCAGAGCATTTTAATTCACATGCTCCTGTTTCTAAATAGTAGAATAACTTGTTTGAATCTTTCAGAGAAATATGAATATCCACCCCTCAACTAAATAAATGTTCTGCTAACCCAGGAATCCCACAAGAAAAAGTTTATTTCTTACTTCTGAAACATTAGAGGAAAAGAGACATTTACCAAGACACATTTTAAAGTTGAAATCTTCTTATAAACAAGGGACTATCCACCCCCCACAGTTCCCCCCTCTATGCCTCTTTTTTCTCTTCTGCTCATTCTCTTCCCTTGTCCCCCTTCCTCTCCATCACTCACTGCACATTTCCCCCATATCTATTTTACACCATCTCATTCCCTCTCTTTCCCTCCAGCCTGTCTCCCTCCCCTTCTATCATCTCATCTCTCTCCCACTCTCCCTCCCTAGCTGTCCCTTCTTCCTGCTCGTTCCTTCTTGTCTTCTGTTCCAAGGACTATACTTCTGAGCATCCAAAACTCGGACCTCTCACCACCTAGTATTTTATCTTTAAGGAACCATAAGAAATATGCTGTAACCGTGATCAAGAGCTGTAGTTATTTCCATTATACAGCTTTTGTCTAGACAAGTTCCTATATCCACACCTCAGAAGATCTGAGGAAAAATAAATGACTAACGGCTATCCACTTCAGTCATAGCAGAATCTCTAGGAATTACTGTGAGGACAATCTTATCTTGCTTGCTCATAGTTCCCCAAAGCTCTAGCTAAGCAGAGACAGAGACTGGGTATTTGGCACAGTGTTTTAATCCCTCTTTCCCATTTACACTACGTAAATCCATTTCTGCTAGAAGAGAAAACCACATGATGAAGATAGAAAAATCTTTTTAATTTTTTATTAATTTTATAAATACCAACCACAGATTCTCCTTCCTCTTCTCCTCCCATTCCCTACCACCACCATTCCTCATGAATGTCTCAAAAAGGATAAGGCCTTCCTTGGAAGTCAACAAAGCATATGAAGTTGAAGCTGGACCAAGCTTCTACCTGCTACATCAAGGATGAGCAAGGAGTCCCACCATAGGAAATAGGTTCCAAAAATACAGTTCATGCTCCAGGGATAGATCCTGTTCCCACTGCTGGAAACCCCAAAAACAGACCAAGTGACACACTGTCACTCACATACAGGGAGGGCCTAAGTTAATCTCATGCAGGCTGTGGGCCTAGAGTCCATGAGTTACCAGGAATTCAGGTCAGTTGTCTCAGTGGGTTTTCCTGTCATGATCTTGTCTTAAGTTAAATAAAATATTGTGTTTTGCATAAGGCCTTGAAGGTAGAACTGGGCTTAGAACTCATATTGATTGAGCCAAATTTGCATCATATGTGCTTTGGCCAAGTCTTCTGTCTTATCAATTTAGACTGTTCTACTGTCAAAATCCCTTACCCCAAGATCTATTGTTAAATATGCATTTTTGAGCTCTTATTATGAATCAAACACTATTATAATTCAAGATATCTTCTTCTTTCCAGTTTCCTATAAGAGGATACTGTAAGGCCATAACATCCTTACTTGTTGTACAAAGGGACACATCAGGTACATTTTTTTAAAAGGTGGGATAGGCCTTGTGTTATTTATAAAACAGGAAGATGCATGCTATTTAGGTCATAATTAAAGATTTGCCGTATTGATTTCCAATTTCTATTTTCAAAGAAGGTGGAGCACCCCAGGCACCCTCCCTTGCTCCTGGTGTGTTAATAGCTTCTATATTATAGGAAACATGTGGAATTCTAATAACATATCATAGAAAAGGAGGGTGAACACATGTCCCAGCCATTTGTCATGGCAGGAACTTGAAATTATTGCTCCCTTTTAATGCTGCTGTCCAGGTTTGCACTAGTTCTACAAAAATCAGTGATTTAAATGGGGAAGTGCTCAGATCTCAATTATAATTATCCTTTGAGATAACCCCACCCCCTCAACAGCTGGAGTCTAGACTCTATCTGGACCTTATCTTCTGAACAGTTTCAGAAAAAAAAAAAACAAACCTACTGCTCAGACATAGTGAGGCTATGATAAGAATGTTCTTTTTATATAAAAAGAAAGGTTAAATATATATTTTTTAATTTTTAGTTTCTCAAGACCATGGCTGTCCTGGAATTCATTTTGTAGACCAAGCTGACCTTAGACTCACAGAGATTCACATGCCTCTGCCTCCCAACTGCTGGAATCAAAGGTGTGCACCACCAGTCTTGCCTTTACATATTGCTATAGTATAGAACTTAGTTTCAGAGGGACCCACAGTTTGCATGCACACTACTCTTTAATTGTCAGTGAAATTTAACTGCTTGCCTCTCAGAAGATACCGACCACAACACATGGAGAGAATGAGGTTAAAGTTGCCGAGAGAGAATTTCATTATCTACATAGAAGTACTGTGAAAAGCCAGAAGTCTTACCTCAGAATATTAGTTCCCCTTTCACTTCCATAATGAAAGAGTAAAACTAATACATTTATTAAGAGAAGAAACTTTATTCAGCTTAATTTTGGACACTGAAAGTCCATGCAACATAATGCCATAGCTAGTGAGGTGTTCGTGATGTACGTCCGAGTCTGGTCAGGAGCAAGAATAGATCACCAAAAAGGAACTCAAAAATAGACTTAGGCTTTCCTCAGAGCCGTATGATTTAAAGACCCATCAGTATGTTCCACTTCTTTTTTTTTCTCCTCATTTCTAATAGTTCTTTGGTAATTAATTTCATATAATGTATTTTTATCACATTCACAAGCTCACCCAACTCCCCAAACCCACCTCCTCTTCCCTACCCACGCAATTTTGTAACCTCATTCATTAAAAATAAAAAACTTTATTGAGTACAATTTGTGTCCTCTTGGGTGTACGGCCATTCCCTGGGGCATAGTCAACATGCCAAAGAATATATTCTTAAAGAAAACTGACTGTCCCTCAGACAGAAGTTACAAGTTCCCAGTAGTGCCCCTGAGTTCTACTATCTCCCACATCTGCGCTAGAGACCAAGCTTCTAACATATGAATATCTGAGGGACACAATTATCAATCAGAACCTCAACAACCAGTTCTATGGCAACAGAAGACCCCAAACCTCCGATTCCCAACCTAGAAACCTTTTATCCTGCCAGAACTGTGAATTTTTCCAACACAGTGGGCATCAATGCCCAGAGCAACAGTAGTACTGGCCCCTAGGTGTGCCAGGTGCCTGCCAGGAGCAAACCACTGCAAACTTAACCCTTCCTCTTCTCTTGCCTCTCTGAGTCATAAAGGCAAACCACTGGAGAGATGCCAGTAAGATTCCCAGAGTCTCAAACAATGCTGGGCTTATGGCATACCCTTCAACCAAATGCAAATCTAAATATTAAACCACGAAAAAGCATTGGAATATGCTCCTGGTTTTCCTAGAATGGCTATTTGGATGTGTTTATTCTATGTTCAAAATTTCCAGGGAATAATTTGTAACAGCTTCTTGGTATTAGAAGTACTTTGGCCCATTGGGAAGTCAAAGTCAACTGGCCACTTTGGAAAGCAATAGTAAAGAATATACCATACACACACACACACACACACACACAAACACGCACACACGGTGGGGGTCAAGAGAAAGTTGAAGAAATGGTTCAGTGTTTCAGAGCATTTTCTGCCCTTCCAAAGTTTAGTTCTCAGGACCCATGTCTGGGGGTTCACAAATGCTAAAACTCTGGCTCCAGGGCACCCTCTTCTCGCCCCTGCAGGTACTCATATGTAGATACACATGAGGACGTGAGCACGTGCATCCATCCCCCCATCTTCCTTTATACTACTAATAACCAATGGCCATAGTGATATTCTCCACTATGCTAGTGCCATCTTAGGACCAATTTACAACAGGAATCTGTTGTCAAATTTCTGGGGAAAATACTTTAATCAAGAAAATCACAATTATCCAAGTGCTTCCCCCATGGAGTTATATATGTCAATTCCATTTTCTTCCTCAGTGCCAGAAGCTTGGGTGTTCTTCTAAGTCAGAATCATTTAGCTCATGAGTGATCCTGTCACATCTAGTGACATGCTCCGCTGGAATCATTCAAAGTTAATAACGTAGAAGTTTAGAAATTTGATGCAATCTAAGCACACCTTCCTTGTTTGTGATGGTGGGATGATTCTGAGGAGAGGAGTCATGTGCCTAATAATTTTACACTTAGTCTGTGCCTCAAATGGATATTTCTATTGTGTCCATCAACTCCAGAATGGTTCCTTCCATTTGCAAGTGAGTTTGAGAAAACACGGGTTGTACTTCCAACAAAGTAGTGTCTGCAAAGGCTGATTTAAATGGAGATTTAAATTTCATATCAAAATTCACTTTGGCAACCATATTATTCTGTCCCAACTTTTTTATTAGACATTTAACTAAATCTGTGAACAGATTTTTCTGATGGCTGTTTATTTAGCACAAAAAGAGGGGACACAAGGTAATGTTCTCCATGAGGTCACCCTCATTTGCAGATTAGAAGTACTCATCTAGATACACAGCAGCTGGACATAATAACCCAGTTATGTTTCAATTACAAGCATAAACTTTAGCAAAAATTATTCACAGTTTACTCTGGAAGCAAGCTGGGGTGACAGCTAGTCACTTTCTTTGTAAATAATCAAGATAATAATGGGGCAGCCATTGTAAATAATAGCTTCTGCATATTTTAAGCTACTGTTGTATCTTTGCTAAGACAGTACTTTATTCAAAACTATGTTTCAACTAAGACCCATAATATCAGGGTGAGTCATGAGCCATGACACTTTTTTTGATAAGACCTGATTTTGTAATATCGATACCAAACACCTATCATATATGTGGTGGAATATCACTTTCAGACATCACTAGAGTGCTTGTCTTACCTTCAGGCTAGGACTTCACTACATCCTTGGAGTTGGGCCATGGCAAACTAGATGGCCTATTGAAATGCAAGGCTATAATGGAGGGCCAGAGAATAAACCCAGTATAGTTTCAGTGTCCTCATAGCAAAGGGCAGAGCTTTGTAATTTGATAAAGAAGAAATGGACTTCACTGTAATAAGAACTTTCTGGCCCAGCCTAGCCATGAGGTTCAGACCGACACTCCCAAATAATCATATAAAGCCTTATATTAACTGCAAGCAGTTTGGTCTATGGCTCAGGCTTGTTAATCACTACCTCTTATATTTTAAGTTAACCAATATTTCTATTAATGCTTAACCATGTGGCTTGGTTCTTTTTTTCTCAGTGCAGCATTCTCCTCCCACTCCCTGCGTCTCCCTGGCTCTCTGCTCTGCGATTCTCTTCTGCTTCCCAGAACTCTCCTATTCTGCTTGCCCTGCCTCTACTTCCTGTCTAGCTACTTTACCAGTCAGCATTTTGTTAAACCAACAGGAGTAACAAATATTTATAGTCTACAAAATCATAGTCCCACAGCACTTTATTGTTCAGCTGAATTCATCTTGAGGGTCTTGCTTTATGAGCCCATGCTGGCCTGAAATTCTGTCTCAGCGTCTGGAGTCCTGCAATTACAAGCAATCTCCACATGCCCTAATTTTGATCACCTATAACTCCAAAGATCTATTAACTTAATTTTATGTATATAGATGCTTTTTATGAAAGCATATCTGTCTGACATGTGTGTAGTGCTTGAATAGGTCAAAAGGAGAGTTGGATACCCTGGAATAGTACTGAGATTACAAATGGCTATTATCTGTCATGTGGGTACTGGGAACCAAATCTGAGTCCTCTGTAAGAGTTCCCAGTGCTCCTAAACATTGATACAGATCCCATACATAAACCTTATTATCTACTCTAGTGTCCGTACTTGGGAGCAGCTAAACCCATTCACCATCTTTTAACCTAAGCTCCTCTCCCTATACATATCTTTCTACAGGCTTAGTCCTGACCTAAGCAAAGAAGAAGTGGCCCTCACCCATCCTCTCAGAGAGCCCTCTTCTCCACAGCCCTCTTTCCTTCCTGGAGGAGACTGATGCTGATAAAACAGGTTCAAAGATAAAAGGGACCATGAAGAAAGTTCAGTGAGTAAGAAGCTAGTCTCAAAAGCATAAGAACCCGAGTTTGGACTCTCTGGAGATCCAGAATGAAGAGCAGACACTGTGGGTTGCATCTGTAACTGCAGTGATGAGAGTTGGGGGAGGCAGAGACATGAGAATTCTTAAAGATCATTTGGGGGCAGTCTAGCCAATATAGCAAGCTCTAGGTTCAGTGAGACTCTATTTCAAAATCTGAGGTAAAGAGAGACTGAGAAATTCACCCAATATTAACCTCTGTCACCCACACCCACACTCATATCACACACAGGTGCAAGAAGGCTGCATTGCTGGAAACTCATTTAAGGAACTTATGGGTCTTTGTATAGAGCTGTAATTTATAACCCAAACTTGACTTACTAACTCACTTCGACAGGATTTATGAGTTCCCACCAAACTAAAAATCATCTGCTTCTCTTTCCCTGGACCCCTACTAAGCACTACCATTTAGCCAGCATGACCTATGCACTGTTATCTCCAAAGACCAGACCTAACTTTTCAAATCTTCAATTGTTAGTCCTCTTTTGACTTTTGGCAGCTTTTCACCACCCATCCAAGTGCTGGCCATCTCCACTGTGAGACAGGGTCAGCAGGAAATGAAATGAGTCAAAGCTCCTGGCTGTGCCCCAGCAAGTGGGCTATAAGTACAGGCAGTCTTAATTAATGGCACCACTTGCTGAGTCTCTAAATTAAAATATTCGATTTGATCCATATGACATCTAAGGATCAGTCTGATCTCTCAGTAGAGCTCAGAGGTGGTGACATCAAAATACAGCAGGCAGCTGGGTAAGGACATCAGCTCTGTAATTAAGGTCTTCCCTCCCCTTTAGGGAATGATCCCAAAGCTCTGACTTTAGACATAGGGCAGATAAAATGTTAATTGCAATCATGTAGGAGGAGGCATAGGTATTAACTGTTCTATTCACCTTGCTCAGACTTTTAGAAGGTGGCATCTGGGGGTTGATGGCTCTATTAGCATTCTAACTGTGCCTTCCAAACCTGTAGTGTGTGTGGAACTCTCTCTCCAAACATGTATTTAAGAAGTAAAGGTGCCCTCTATGTAGGAGCCTCAGAGCTCACAAATGCTGACACTGTGTAAGGATGTGGAGAGCTGTTATCCATGCAGAGGCACTGTTATTATGCCTCCTACATTTAGCCGGTCTGGGATGGATGCTTAGAGCCAAGAACAAAAAATCACTCCCTGTTTTAAATACATTCTCTTCAAAATGTCCTTATAAAGATACCTTCAGTGCTAATTGCAAACACATTTTAAATTTTTTACTAATGCATGTTGAAGGTATACCATACTAGGGTTGGGTATGCTTTTCTCATACATGCATACAGTGTACATCTCCCAAACAATGTGTACTTTACCAGTCTCTGTAATCTTTCCTCTATTTTCAGATGGATTTTTAATATGTGGTGTGTGCGTGCGTGTGTGTGTGTGTGTGTGTGTGTGTGTGTGTGTGTGTGTGTGTGTGCACGTGCGCATGCTACTATCTTTGTTTTATTTATACCATATAACACAAGTCCTCTTTCTAGCTCTAGCCATTCTGTTACAGATGAGAGCATTTCATGTTCTGCACCTGAATAATACTAAATTATGTATATATAACATGTTTTCCTTATCAATTCTTCTATTTATAGCCATTTGACATTCATTCTTGTTGTCAATATGATGGGACTTAGAATTACCATAGGAACATGTTTCTGAGAATATCTGTGATGTATTTTTAAATATTAGATTAATGAAATAGACAAATTCACTCTTAATGTGGGTTGTGCTATTCAAAGGGCTGGGAACCTGGACTGCATAAAAAGCTGATCAAATTACACATCTCTACCTGTTTCCTGAATGTCAATATAATGTGTCCAACTACATCAGGTTCTTCCCTTCATGCCTTCTCTATCATGGTGGGCTATACTCTAAAACGGTGAACAAATGAATTCTAATTTCTTTACGTTCCTTTTGTGAGAGTATTTTATCATCATAGCAATGAGACAAGTAGTAGGGATGTCTGTTTCTTAACTACCATGAATAGCACAAGGATGGGTGTGCAGACATCCTTGTATGCTCTGACTCCCTCTGATACCAAGAGATAGGATCATTGGATCATGAAGCATTTTATTTTAAGTCTTAAGGGCTGCCTATACTGTTCTCTGTAACAGCTATCCTAATTTATATTCCCATTAACAGTGTCTAAAGAGTTCTTTCCTGTGTTTTTCCTAATATTTGCTATATTGGTTTTTGCATTTTGATAGTAGTCATTCTAACTGGTAGGAGATAGTATCTCACTTTTTTTTCCATGATACTGAACCTTTTAAAATATTTTTGGCAAAAATATGTTCTTTTGAAATGTGTCTCTTCAGATCACTTTTCCATCTTTTAATTAGATGATGGTATTAAGTTTATTGAGTTCTTATATACTCTGGACATTCACCCTCTATTGGGGGATGGATGACAAATCCTTCCTCCAGTTATGTTGGTTGTTTTTTTACTCTGTTGATTTGTAAATTTGATAATAATTCAGTGTCCATTTGGACATTTATTTTCAAAGCCTTTAGGGACCCAACCAGAAAATTTGCCCTATGGCTCAATGTCTTTTAGTGGTTTCATATACCTCCATTCAGCATTTCTATGCCCCTGGTCTAACTGGAAACCACATTGCCCTTTAGTGTATCAGTAAGTGATTGAGAGATTGACAGAGATAATTTTGGAAACACAAATGAAACATTTACAGTCCTCCAATAGTTTGGAGAGGAACAGGTGGAACTAGACACAGAAATGACTGTTATTGTCTCATATGTGTGCTAGGGAATAGTCTGGAGACACTTCAGTGGTTTCTCATAGCCCTGAAAATAAAGTCTACCAGAAACACCTGAAGTAGGAAAACTTCATTTCCTCTAATCTCCTCTCGAATTGCTCTGCCTCCTGACATAGTTCCAAGCTGCTCTTCATTCCAGTGTATCATGAGGTTCATCCCTGGGCCAAGGCTCACAGTATGCCCCACCATCTACAAGGCTCTTCATCTCCTCTCCTGCACACCAACATCTGGCAATTCTTCTGCTCGAGTCCTTCTTTTATTATTTTTTTTATAATAACTCAGTTAATCCAGGATGTCTCCCACAAGCTGTCACAAGCTCCTTCATTACATGGTTGCCAGCCTATTTTGTAATGATCTGTCTCTGAACCTAACTCCCAGACAAATTCTAAACAACCAGATGGCATACACTGTGCCTCCACTTTCCACACTCAGTAAAAAGTAATAAGAACCAGGTGAATGAATGGAGTATGGAAGGGTAAGAATGCATTCCTGATGCTTCATCTTTATCTACTATTTTTTATGGCTATAACCAAGTTCTTAACAAGAGGCAACTAAAGGAAGGGTTAACTTTGGCCCTTGGTTTACAAAGATTCAGTCCGTCATGACAGCAAGGCATGATAGCAGCAGAAGTGCCCTGTGGCTGTGACAATAAAAGTGTGTTTTGGTCCCACCTTGGTGAATTGTGAAGGAGAGAACCCCGCCATAAGTGAAGCTGGCTGACAATACTCTAGCCCCATCTCTACAGGCCTACACTTGCCAGATCTGGGTCTCATGCCTCAAAGTTTCCACAATCACCCAAGACGGCACCACCAGTCGGATAACCAAGTGAGCCTGTGAGGGACATTCTTTGTCTAACATCGCTCAGAAGAAATGTGAAGTCATGACAAGTCCCACTGACCCCCATACATGTGAGATCAGTGACTGCACATTCCAAACACTTCAGAAGGGGTTTGATAAAGTTCTCAGGCCAGCCCTCTCACCTGACTGGGCACTGGACTTATCCAGATTACAAATAATCCAGGGTATTTTTCAGAGATCATCTTTAAGTTTCTTTATTTTCTTAGGATCTTTTGATATGGAAAGAGCCACAATGCACAGATATTAATCACATTGGACTGTCTGTCACTTTACTCAACACAACCAGTGAAACTATCCCCAACCCAGCCCCAGCACCCATCAACCCTGACAACACTGCCCTGACAAGAAATGACATAAGACATCACCCAGAGAACTGTACCACCCACTCCTGGCTCTCTGCATGAGCTTTAACTAAAAGTAACTTTAAGACTGAAAATAAAGGAAAGCTTTTCCCCTAGAATTTCACTTGGAATGAAGCAGAAAAATGCAGGCTGCTCCCCAGACTGTTCCATGAGGCAAACAAAATGATGAGTTTGAGTATTTTATTCTTAAACAACTGAATACATTACTTTCCTCCACTTCTAAAAGAAAATGTGTTCCTAATGCCCAGCACAGGTTGCTCTCGTAAAACCCAGGCAAGCAGTTGCTTACTCCAAATAGGGATCAATTCCATCCTATAGTTTGTCAAAAGTTCCCCAGTTCATACTATTTAATGTGATATATAAATTAAGCTCAGCATATCTTTAAGTTATACATTATGAGTGCAACCAGCTGAAAATTGCAAAACTCGGGGAAAATACATATCTGCATTAAGCATGCACAGATGTTTTCCTCACCATTATTTCCAAAGCAACATTATTGTTGTATTATTATCATATAACACTTATAAATGGTGATAGAACAATTACATAGCATTGGTGTTAGACTCAGTACTGTGGTGTTTTGAATGAGAATGTCCCCCAAGGTCTCATGCCTGAATACTTTTGTCTCCAGTTGGTGGTTCTGTTTATGGAGGTTTAGAGCGTTTGGTCTTGTTGGGGGATTCTACACCATTAGAAGTT
Organism: Phyllotis vaccarum; assembly: GCA_033318265.1. Classification (NCBI taxonomy): domain Eukaryota; kingdom Metazoa; phylum Chordata; class Mammalia; order Rodentia; family Cricetidae; genus Phyllotis; species Phyllotis vaccarum. The sequence goes on along the minus strand of JARWLC010000011.1, from coordinate 101,484,761 downwards.
GGCTTTGAGAGTTAAATACTTGTATTATTTCCAGTTTGCTTTTTCTTCTTCAAATTGGTGGAAGATGTGAGCCCTTGGATTCCTGTTCCTGCCACCTTGCCTGCCACGAGTTGATAAGCCTTGATTGTATCAACGTAAACTCTATTTCTCAGGAATAATGAGCCCAAATAAAATTTTTCTTCTGTGAGTTGCTTGTTTATGGCATTTTTACCACAAAAGAAAAATAACAAATACAGATGTAAGTGATCTGGAGATTGTTTAATTATGGGGGAGGATGCACATGGGTATTTATAAGAGAGGGGAGCATATGCAGAGATGGGTGTCTATAGGGTTCTGAAGCTGACTACCTATAATGCCAAGGACAGTCAGACCTTTTTCATTGTGTATTTGGGTGTATATTTTTGAGTGCAGACAAAAACAAAAACATGCCTTTTGCTGGCACTGAGGGTTCTTCTAGAAGAATGAACAAATATCCAAATTTTGTATTAGTTTTTGTGATTCTGGATATTGAACCCAAGGTCTAATGCTCGCAAGGCCATCTATCCTTACACTCAGTATCTTTAAATGAGTAGGACCCAAAATTGATTCTTCACTAAGAAACTTTTCAGTTATTTATTCTTCCTTTAATGTTGTGGTTCCCAACCAGAACTGTAGCATCTATGAAAACCTGACACTGTTTTATGACATGTCTGTCTTAGTAAATATAGTAAAAGTAGCTTTTAGGGAAGATCAGACATTGGTACACAAGATGAGTTTATGAAAGGTATTCTATCCACAGTAAGCATGGCTTAGTACCATCTAAGAAAAGCATAAAACAGTTTCCCTGCCTTTCAGGTTTTCTCTTACACAAATAGTATGCATCTCAACCCCGTGGACAGGTGTCTATGGGAACCTTGACTGAGTTCTACAACTTCTGGGGAGTGCCATTATTCCAAATGTAAAAGTTTAAGAGAAATAATGTCTCTTACTGTCAGGGCTGGAAATATGGTTCACTGGTTAACAGCACTGACTGGAATTCCAGGGGACTCAGGTTCACTTCTCGGTACCCACCTGGCAAGAGAAATAATGTTAATGATATCATCCACACAGGGAGTCAAACTGAATAAAAAGTGAAAATATGGGTGACAAATTTCCAAAATTGTTTCTTTGACAATCAGCCCCACGTTTAAGCACTTATGATCCATATTCTCATAACCTTTCCTGTATAATGACAGGTTATACACTAATAGGCCTCCACACACTATTCGTTGTATCCTTAGTTGTCATCATTGTTTAATGAAGATGAGGGTGTGGTTCAGTGGTAGAAAACTTGCCTGGCTTGCACAAGGCCCTGGTTCAATTTGTAGTACCAGAAAAAATAGATAAAGTAAAAGTATCATTTCTCCATGAGCCATTCAAAAATTCTGGGACAAACTTAACAGAGATTTCTTTTTGTGCAGGTGAGAATACAGGCACAGAAGGGTGGGGCATGTGATTGAAATTATATGGCTCATCCTGGAAAACTGATCTATAGACAAGGTACTCAGATTTCAGAAATGACCACACACACACACACACACACACACACACACACACACACACACACACACACACACACCCTCTCCTCTCTTGTCTTCCCACTCACAAGTGTGAAAAAAGATCAAGTTATGATTTGAATTCAACAAGTCGTCAGGAAGCCAATGGTGTAAGATGGTCCTGTTTGCTATCTCACAGTTTATAAGTCAAAAGTTGTGTTACATCATCTCTGAGTTTTTGTGGAATGAAATACGGAGGCTGAGGTCCTCTTCAGGAGGGTCTCCCACTCCCCTGCTTTCTGTATTCTGAATGAAGATCATAATGCATGAGTTTCTTCCTGCTTTCTCTGCTGTGACCACTTGGGTTACTTCTGAAAGCAGTTTAAGCAGCAGGCCCTATCCCTGAGCCACAGCTCTGTAAATCCCCCTGTAACTCTACACTCCAGTGCCCCTGCTACAGATATACCTATGAAATAGAGCATCCTTTCCATTTATGTCTCTAAATCCACCTGTGATGGCCTGCTCCTCATAAGAACAACTTTGTTGCATCAATGATGTGGGCTATGCCATCCATTCGTGAGAGTCAGTTACAAGCATGGTACAGGTGAAATCTTGGGATTCTGTTAGAATTTCCTGTGCCCCAGGATTTAGTCTACTTGTCCAAAGTGCTACCAACTTGATCACTTAATTTGGAAGATTGGAGTACGGAAAACTCTTATCACTCAGACCTCCACATACATTCTACACCTGAGAATGTGGTCTTCTGTTTTCCCTCTTAGAGGTTCCTGATGTGTGAAAATTTTAATTCACAATGGGAATCAAAATGGAAGGTTTTGTGTGCTGTTGTTTTCGATTATCACATTTTGACTATATAAAAAATGAATGAATAAATATTTCAGAGAATTTGTGAGATGATAAATAATATATGAAGATAACCAGCTTGTTCTTGGTAGTGTGGCCCACCTTTTCCTTGGAGGATTCCTAGGGCCAGGACTCTGAACAGAAAATGGTTTGGAGATTTTGTTATAAGTCAATTGCTGAAAAATGAAAGAAGGAAGAGAACAACCATGAACATATCAATATTCCTAGGCTTCTTGCTTCACCAGGGTAAATAAGAACACCAGCAGCACACATATCCATGTGCCCCTCGCCCTGACTTACAGCCTAGGCAAGCTAAGCCAAGCTGGCTCTTGGGATGGGTCAGTACATAATTAGAGAATGGGAAGTAGCATAAGACTAAAAAGTAGCAAGAACAGAAAAATCATTTGTAATAAAAACTAAGCCATAATAAAAAGATAAAAAGGAGAAGCAGGGATGGGGAAATGGTTCTGCAGTGAAGAGCACTTGCTGCTGCTCTTCCAGAGGATCCAAGTAGAGTCCAAACATACACAGAGTAGCTCATAACTGTGTGTATCTCCAGTTTCAGAGGACTCAATATCCCTGACCTTCATTAGTGTTAGGGATGCACATGACACATAGGCATACTCAAAGCCAAACACCAGCACAAACAAAATTAAAGTTAGAAAAGAATAAGATTAAAGGGATTAAGATGAAAGAGAGAACAAGTTTGGGCAACAAGTTTAGACACTTTGGGGACTGGTAAGGTGACTCAGCAATTAAGGGTAATTCTTTCTCTTGCAGAGGCTCACAACCACCCATAACTCCAGCTAGAGGGTATTTGACTTCATCTCTGAACTTCTTGACACCGGCACTTAGATGGTGCTTATTCAAACACTCAGGTCCACACACATAAAGCATGTACATACACAAAACTCCAATAGAAAAAAAAAGACCCACTCAATACTACTGCAAGAAGTAGGAAGATGGATGTAAAATGTATTTAATTACCAATCTGAGGGATTCAACTGACACATGTATTTTGAGAGTTGCGTTAGTTAAAATTTGCAATCAGTAAAGGGAATAATTGCCTAACTTAAACATTATAAGGAGAATAATCATGCTTGGCTATTCAAAAATTAGACCATGTGAACTCTTTCTGGGGTTCTATTGAATTTCTTTTTTGGCAAGTAATTTTTTTTTAACCTCTTCTGAACAAAATGCTTTATCTCTCCCTAGATAAGTCAAAGTGTTGGCGCTACAATTCTGTGGGTTCTACATGTATGGATTTAACTGTAGATGTTCCAGAAGGAAGGATGACAATTAAAGCTTCTACAGAGCTTTAATTCGGACACTCTCTGTACAGTGCAGTTTGCTATTGACAAAACATTCACGTAACATTAAATGTTATAAGTACCAGAGCCATAGTTTAACATGGATGGGACACTGTGTATACAGAATTTATAAATATTAGGAGAGAGACCTGAGCATATACAGGTTGTCTTAACTTGGAGGAAGGGAGGGCTTCCTGGATCCAAGTTCCTGGGATATTAGCAAGAAAATCCTCATCTGAAGTGTGCTGGACAAAAAGTGATTAGGATTTTTGATCATATGAATTGTAGAACATCTCCATCGACTTTACTAGTCAAGTATTCCTAGTCATAAATCTAAAATCAGTGTTTGGAAAGATGCCTTGGTGGGTAAAGGCACCTGCCATTCCAAGCTTGACAACCTGAATTTGATCCTATGACCCAGGAATTCAGGATATTTTAGATTTAGAAGTGAGAGATGCTCAGATTATAAGTGAAAATATGTATAAATATGTTTTTTTGAAAAGCATATCCACAATATGATAAGATTGTAAAAGGATCATTTGACTTGGCATAGGAAAGACTTGATGGAGAAAAGCATCACAGCAAAGGCCTGAGCTTCTAGAGAACATAGTGAAAGCTGTGACAACACTAAATAAGTCTCTAGTTTGAGTTTCAGACTGTGGTGAGGTAAGAAGCCAGCTTTGTGGTTCTACATGGGGCTGTGCAACTTCAGATACAACATCAAAGTGAAGCCACTGTCTGTAGTAGGAGGTTTCTGGCCCGGACTTTCGGGCCTAACCTCAAGGTTTGGATCCACAGACCTGCAGTCCTACAGTTCCACAGTCTCACAGTCTCACAGATACACACAGATGCATATGATAGTTTTAGGCTGATTGGTCTAAGGCCCAGGCATATCACTGGCTAGCTCTCTACCTTTCATCTAACCCATGTCTCTTATCCTTTTCAGCCATGGGGCTCAGTACCTTTTCTCACAGCAGCATGGTTGTCCTCTGCTTCTTCTGGCTTCTCTCTGGCATTCTGCTGTGTGCTTCCTGCTCTTAGAGTTTTCTCAGTCTGGTAGTCCCGCCCACATTTCCTGCATGCCTTTGGCCAATCAGTGCTTTTTATTAAACCAGTGGGTGGAATAACTATTTACAATGTAACAACAGGATCTCCCACAGCCAGCTTTGTGGTTCTACATGGGGCTGTGCAACTTCAGATACAACATCAAAGTGAAGCCACTCTCAGATGAATGACACAGCTGTCTTCATTCAGTATTTAACAGTGACTCAGTAACACTCTGTAGAAGGAAGCCCCTGACACAAACCCGGATGATCTCTGACTTCGGGGTTTTGTATCCTGTTGTCCCTTCATATGCTGAAACAGAGATGGAGTATGTAAGAAACAAAAATACAGTGGAAGTTACTATGCATGGATAACAAGGTAAGACAATAAAAGATGCTGTGGCCTCTGCCTTTAACTTTTATAATGTCACTTGATGACTCTAGAAAGCCCCATTAAAAAAAACTTTTATAGAAAGGAACTTAGGTGTCTTTCAAAGCCAGCAGCAACAGTCACATGATTGACTCAAATTGGTCTTGAGTATTCTAACAACCAACTTTTTCATGAATATAATCAGCCTGACAAACAACAGACTTATAACAAGATATCCTGGTCCAGAATGACACAACCAAGCTTCTCATGAACATGTGACCCAGATACACAACAAGAGATGATAAGTCAGTGCTTTTTGCATTATTACTATTATTTAGAAACTAAATTTTGGAGTCTTTTGTTATCCAGCATTTGAGGAGTAATTTCATAGGGTAAAGGTAAAAATTGGTATTCAGCCTCTAACTTTGATATTCAATACCAAAAAAGGTCAGAGCAAATATGTTTCTGCTCCTGATAGTTGTTAATACTAAGGCTTCTAAAAATACACCAGAAAGCAATTTTCATCATAAGCTGAGAATGAGCTCTGTTTGAGATGAACAATGGTTATCTTATAATTGTGGACTGAACATACAGTCACTGGTCCTTTCTAGTCACTATTGGAAATGGCATTGCTTATATCTGTCTGGCATATGTAGATCACAAATGGCACATAAATCTTTTTACTACCTCCCTCCCTACAAGAAAATAAAGCCTTTATCCCTTTTCACATTCTTTTTCTTCACAATAACAAAAGAAAAGGCTTATGCTAATTCCCCAGCTGGATTTAGAAACAGAACAAACCCATTGCTGGTAATATCTTTACTGATATAATAATGGAAATAATCAAATTGGCATTAATAGTCTTGATGGAATTTGTTTAAGTAATGAATTTAAACATATTCACTGCACACTTTGCAAAATGGTGTTGTCTACAATCAAAAATTAATAAGCATGGAAATTTACAATGTATTTATTCCTGAAAAAATAAGTATTGTAGTCTCATGAGAAGAATTGAATGATATCAACATTTCCCTTCTTAAATCTAAAGTAATTAAAGGGTGAATCAATCAAGAAGAAATACAAATAATTACAAGATGGAAGCCAGTGATGAACAACTCACCAACAAATAAGGGGTTGTTTAAACTAGATAATTAAAGCTAGAAATTTCCATGGTCTTGCTAAGGATATGAAATATTGCTTCCAACAGGAGAAATTGCAGGCATTTGCTTTTGAAACGCTTTGTTAATAACATACATGGTCTATTGTGGAATATTTTGGATGCAAGCTTTAATTTTACAAAAACAAATATATCAGTGTTGTAATAAGAAGTCCAAAATGAAATCAATGGGGCCTTTAGATAATCTACTTAAAAGTCTAAGAACAAACCAACAATATATGCAGTGGTTAGTCAGGGAAGACAATGTGAAAGGATGTCAAGTGTATGACACACATGTAGATGAGAATGGCTATCTCAGAAATGATAGCAGATGCCAGGTAGGCATAGAGCTGGGTTTATAAGAGCTCCCTCCCTCCATCAGAATTCAGTCTAATTTGTCTGTCCACAGAATCACCATTTCAATAAATGGTGGTTTGTATCATTTGTTATGTTACAATGTCTGACCCAAGTTTCACTGTAGTCCTTGCTACATTGGAGAATGGTAGGTGATATTATCTAACTTTTAGAGATGAGAACTGATGTATTGAGAAAATAAAGAATGTGTTTTTTAATGAATCTAGATAATACAAAGAGAATGATATTGTGGAACTCAGACCTGGTTCGCTGTTGTGTTTTGTTTAATTATCAACTTGATACAACTTAGAATTAATTCCATTAAATTGATTGGAAAGACCTAGTCCAATGTAGGCCGCACCAGTTCTGAGGCAGTAGGTCCTGTACTATATATATGGATGATGAAATCAAACTGAGCCCAAGCAAGAAAGCAAGCAAGGAAGCATGTACACATCTCTTCACTTTGTTCAGAACATGGTTGTGATAACTTGCTATTTTCATAACAAAAAGCAGAGAGCTTTACTTTATTCTAGAGCTCACAATCCAGAGAGGGAGACACTTAAGTAAAAGGCTAAGTAGTTTCTAATTGACGAGACATAATAATGTACTTGGTATAGAGAAGCTGGTATAGGTGAAACCTTGTCATTTACAGCCCCTAGAATCCTTAACAGAGATGGAATAGTGGTAGAATATTCATAGATGGAAAAGAAGTAATGGAGGGACTAATATTCTGTTCTCCATACAATCACAAAATGAAAGTTAACATTCCTTTTTAACTAACAGATTGTAAATTATTAGAATAGAGCACCCAAGGACTATTGTCTATCCCAAATCTGGCATACTCTCCATCATGCCTCTTTCTCCCATTTCTTTCCAGACCACTTTACTACATCTTTTCTCATTGAACAATAGCAACATTGCTTGGCATCTTTAACTTTTACAGATTTTTCTGATGTTTGGAGAATAGCATTCTCCCAAGTTAAATGGGAGAGTGAATTATTGGCTTTACAAAGGATTTTTGACTTTACAAAAGATTTTGAAACTGGAGTTTAAATGGCACCCTCCCCCAGGGCACTAAACTATGACTCCATTTACAAGCTATTGCAGTACCTTAAAACCTCAAATTCTGTTTCCCTCTGGGTCTGAAGTAGGCAATGTTTAAGAGTCTTTTTAGTTTATCAAGCACATGAGCATATGACCAGGAACACGTGGGGTCAGAGACCTGGATCTAACTGTAACAGCCTGGGTCTTGACCCTGATAATCTCAGCATTGTGATGACTTTGGGCAAGTCACTGATGTATCTGGAACCACCAGTCCCCAACTTGCATTATTACTGGCTGAATTAAAGAAGGCCCCAGACCCAGATTTCTTGTAAAATAAAAAGAAAAAGTTTAATGGATACACTCATGAGCGGGCTCAAGGCACTGTGAAAGCCAAGAGCCCCAAATGCTTTCAGAGTAAAATTCTTATACTGCACTCTGAGTAGGGGAGAGGGTAGGGGCAGGCTCTGTGTGATAACAGGGTGGGGCCAAAGGTCAGTTTAGGACAGAGTTTAGGAATCCGACAGGCAGGCAGGCATATTTCTTGTGAAACTATAGGACCACCTGAAGACATTCATTTCCTGGAATGGGCACATTGTGCAAGCTTCAAACAGTTAATGGCTAACAGTTCTCATGGTAGGGCTTTCCTGGTGACCCCACCCAGGTTGCTAGATCAGGAACATGGTCCCAGGGCCTTATCTTGGGTGGTTCCCCACAAGTGAAGTCCAGAAGGTCAAACTGCTCACCAGGTGGGTCTCAGGAATTCAGGAAGTATCTCCTGTGGTAGGGCTCAGGTTGCCGGGTGTGTCCCAAGCAGCCATCAATCCTGTGAACAAAGTTTTTCTGAGAAAAAGCCATCTAATTTAATGATACAATGAAGCCGAAACTCTGTCAGCCTTGGCTAGTTTTAGGGACCTCAGGAAGGGTTCGAGGGAGAGAGGATTACAGGAAAGGAGAAGAGTCAAACAAAATTTTTCTATTTTCACAGCATGCAGGGTCTTAGGGTGTCACCCACCTTGAAGGCTCATGGTGAAGATGGAGTGAACCAACTCATAAATGTCTGTCACATTCCCAGGCACATGTAAGTATTTCACCTGCAACACTTGTAACTATTTGGGCTTTTTTCTAATTCACTGTATGTTTTTCTTTTTCCAGACAGGAGGTTCTCTTCAAAATATGATTTTTTTTTCTCTTGCCAAATTGCTTTGCTTAAACTCTCCACGGTCCCCTGCTGCTCTAATCAAAACTCAATTGCTTTGAATGTCTCACTGAACCTCCCTGCCTGGTGCCACCCTGGCTTCCATTCTCATTAGTCATCATGCTCATTCTTGGCTTGCACAACCCTGCAAATGGGGTCCCAGCTGAAGCAAAACAAAAGTGAAGTAAATTTCCTCATGAGCATCAGCTTCATTTCTCCACTCCCCTTGGCAATGAAAGTCCCTGGAAGCTTTTCCATGCCCTCTGTCACCAGTCACTCTCCTCCCAACTTCCTGCTTGACACTTCTACAAATTCATCTTCAGAAATGAGTCCTTGATGTATGGATTTTTCTTGCTTTATCCTCCTGGATATATCTTACCATCCTTTCATGAAGCCCTCAAATTTCTGTCTATTGAGGCTGGAGTTTTGGGGAACATGTGACTGCTTCTGAACCATCATCCAATCCACCAAACCATCCACTACCCTATCCTTAGAGTGTGGTGGAAAGATGGCTATCTGTGACAATCAGCTTTCTGTCACCGTGAGAAGACATCTGAGGCAATGAGCTTCCAGAGAGAAAAGGTTTGTTTTGAAGATACCAGTTCATGATTGGTCAGCCCCATTGCTTTGAGGCTACACAGTAAGACAACATACCATGTTGTAGGGAACATCGTACAGAGCAAAACAATTACTTCATGAGGTAGAGATCAAGGAAAGAAAGGGAAGAGTTAAGACACTGGAGTCTATAAATCATCTTTAAGAGCATGCTATGCATGATCCAAGGGTCTACTGGGCTCATTTCCTAAAGGTTCCACCCCGTTCCAAACAGCATCACTTAACAAACAAGCCTTAAATAAGTTGGCCCTTGGGGGGGGGAGCACTCAACATCTGAACTACGACACCCTCTCATCTGCTACAGTGCAATTGCTTCTCCTATGAATCATTAAAACTTCTTTGTAGCCTTTCCTTCCACACTCATTACAAAGCCCACATCTCCAGCTGAGCAGTAAGAGTGGTCTTTTGAAAACAGAAGCTGCCTAGCTTGACTGTGGCCACTTTTGTATTACTATGATTAGACACCATGACCAAGGCAAATCATAGGATGAAAAGTTTATTGGGGTCTTTCATTTTCAGAGGGTGACTCCATGGCTATTGTTGCATGGTAACATGGCAGCAGGCAGAGATGGGGAGGGAGGGAGGAAGGGAAAGAGAAAAGGGAAGAGAGAGAGGGGGAGAGAGAGAGCATGCTATATGCACATACTAAGAATGCCATCAGTTTTGAAACCTTAAAGACTGTTCCCAGTGACATACCTCTTTCAACAAGGCCCCATCTCCTAATCTTTTCCAAACTGTTCTACCAACTGGGGAGAAAAAGTATTCAAACTATGAGTCTATGAGGGCCATTCTCATTCAAACTACAACAGCTGTTCAGTGCCTCCCCTACCAGGAGTTACCCCACCTCCCCATGAGCGTAGAACAACTTGCTACATTTACTTTTTATTTATGTGCCCTTCCCAAATACAAACTATCCAGAAACAGGTGTGCTTGTTTGGCTGAAATTTCCCACCCAGCCAGAAAAATGCCTGTCTCAGTATGGATGCTCAGTGAGTAGTTGTGTGTACTCTTGGCATGCTGATTTTCTATTGTCTTCTGCCTCTAATGACACTGTGTGGTGCATCATTCCATTAGGGAAGCCTCATCAACTTCTCCAGCTAGCTACCCTAGCTACAGATCTAGTTCTTCTCATCTCTGTCTTTTGAGTGGTTTAAATTCATGTTTGCTTTGTGATTACATAACTCTACCAGAGCAGGTGTAAATAAAAACCAACAGAGCCTCCATGCTTGTCATTAATTCATTATTGTCTAAGTGCATCTGGCACATTGTATGCACTCAATATTTACTGGATATACAAATATGAGGTGACATTCACACTATCATAACTATACAATATTCCTCTACTTGTTAGAGGAATACTCCAAGCACATAGGTAATAAATATGATGAAAAGCAGTTTTTTTCATTTGCTATCTGCAAAACTTTCTTCTTGACTTGAATATATCTGCAGATATTTGTGTACATGCTCTCCTTTCTGCTCATGATGGCTTTATTATTTTTCTGTTGTTGTGATAAAACATCCTTACCAAGACAATGTATAGGAGTAAGTTTATTTCTGCTTATAGTCCAGAGGGATATGGCTCCATCATTGTAGGAAGAATGGCAGGAGACAGGCAGAGAAATCAGAGTAGAAGGCTGAGAGATTACATCTTTCACTACAAGGTCATGGTAGAGGCTGAACTAGAAGTTACACAGGTTTAAATTCTCAAAATCTGCCCCCAGGGATATATGTCCTCCATCGAGGCTGTACCTTCTAAGTTTTCGTGAAGAGTAACACAAAACTGGGATCTAGTATTCAAATTCCTAAGCTGATGAGGGACAGTTCTCATTTACACTAAAGGAGCATAGCTATATATTATAGTAGCTAAAGGAGTATGCCCAGTACAAACCTCACGTTTTACTAGAATTCTACTTCAGTGGGATTCATTTTCATCTGAAGAAAGCCCATCTGTTTCCCAAGGAGACATGCAGACATCTTTGTTTCACATAACAAATTAAAATACATATGTCCACCCCTTCCCCCCAAAACATTTTGTGTTTCTTCTCCAATCTATTTCATGAGAAATCAATTCAAGATAATAATCAGCATTATTAAAAAGAGTAACATGAAGTTGGGTGGTAGTGGTACATGCCTTTAATCCCAGAACGCAGCACTTGGGAGGAAAGAACAGGAGCATCTCTGTGAGTTTGAGGCCGGTCTGGTGAGTTCCAGGACAGCCAGAGGTGTTACATAGAGAAACCCTGTCTCAAACAATAAAACCTTGGGGGGGGGGTGGTGATATCCCACACAACCACACAAATGCAAAGGGGTGTGTCTCCCACCATCACACATATATTGGTTGTAATAACAGGATTAGAATAATACTATATATCTTCTGGTTCAGCTGGTTGTATCAGTAATTAAACCCAAATACTATTCACACAAATTTATTTTATTGAGTGGCCATTTTTAAATTTGGCCTTTAGAAGAACTGAGAACAAAGAGGGTCAAGCTAACTATTTAAGCATTCCTTGATCTTTCCTCTAAATGTTTACATTGTATATCCCTGGTGGGATGCCCAAGATCGACTGCTGAGCACTAAATAGACTGGGCTCAGCCTCAGCAACAGACATACACAGAGCCCTAATGGGATTTTTTGATGCTCAGCTCCACCCCTGTTCCCATCCTTCTTCTCAATAGACACTACAATAACTCTTGTGATGTATCTGGAGTCTTGATACCTAGTGAAGCTGCATGAGAGAGGAAAGGAAGAACATGTATGTTCACCAGGAACTTGAGAAAAAGGGAAGTAGATACTCTAGTGGTCAGTGAAGGGATGTTCATTTTACATATACGTTATATATATATTATATCATATCATATCATATCACATCACATCATATCATATTATATTATATATATTATATATATATATATATATACATTTTAAATGCTTGAAATATTTGGCAATAAAACCTCAAGAGTATCTAACAAAGTACATTAAATAGTCAAAGAAACGCTTTCAGTCTAACTTTGTAAACTTTAGTATTTGCCCTGGTTATCAGATCTTCAAAGACAAGTAAAAAAGGTGTGATTTGGGGCTTTTGAGGCCCCTACTGTACTGTTCACTCAACCCCTGTTTTTCCCAGGGGCATCTGTTCTCCTAGAGAGCCATCTTTAGACATACATACTTTAGCCATAAATCTTAACCTTCATGTGTTGAAAATGTTTTATGAATCTGAAGCCACAGACCTGCTGCTCTCCCAGATACCTAGGGAGTTCAGTCAAGTGAATGTTAAATTTAAGACTTGCCTGGGCAAGAGGTTGAGTTCAACATCAATTCTGTGTTAGACTGTTTCAAAATAACAAGGAAATTAAGGACTAAAGATGGAGCTTCATGGTAGAGAACTTGCCTAGCATGCTCCAGGCTCTGGTTTCAAACTCTAGCACAGACTGAGAAAAAAGTGCATGAATATTAACAGAATAGCTCTACCAGCTTTATGTCCACTTGGGAATATTAAGTCTGAATGAAAGGAAGGCTTTCCATTCATTCTTTTAAAACTACTGAATCGCATCATACATTTAATAATACATAGTTCAGATCCTCATATTCATGACAGTCATAGAGTTGGCTTTAGATGTCCATTTGACACAGCCTGGCAGTGGATCAGTTGAGGGCATTCCCAAATTAGACTTAACTATGGGCATGTTTGTAAGGGATTGTTTCAACTAATAATTATTTGCTAGGGTCAAATCCACCACAAGTGGCTGCATCCCTAAGCAGATGAGCTCAACTAAGTATAAGCCAAAAGAAAAGCCAAAAAAGGAGCCAGCAAGCATCAATCCTCTGTTGATTCTACTTCAAACTACTACCTTGAGTTCCTGTCTTGACTTCCCTCAGTGATAGATTATCACACAGAAATTTAAGCCAAATAAAACTTTCCCTCTCTAACTTGTGTTTAGTCAGAGTATTTTATCATAGCCAGAGAAAAGCTCACCAGAAAGCATGGGATATTTATTACATGATTTCCTTCTTCCTGCTGGGGCAGAGCTCATGGAGAGAGCAAGAGGGTTATTCCCCTCATGCTGTGGTCATTTCAATAGGACTGGCCCACAGAGCTTCATATATTTGAGTGCTTTGTCACCAGAAAGTCGCTCTATTTGAGAAGGATTGTGGGATGTTGCTTTGTTGGAGGAAAGATGTCATTGGTGGTAGTCTTAGAGGTTTCAGAAAGTTCACACCAGGCCCAGGATGGCTCTTTCTTGGCCTGTGGATGAGGATACAGCTCTCAGCCATGTGTGCTGCCAGCAATGCTCCCTGTCGTGAGGATTGAACCTCAAACAAAGGCACTGAACCTTTGAAACTGTAAGTAAGTCCCCAGTTAAATGTTTTCTTTTACAAGAGTTGTCTTGGTCATGGTGTCTCTTCACAGATAAAAAAAAACAGTGCCTAGGATACTTGTCTTCATTTCTTAGTGGTTTGAATTCATTCTCTCAAAGACAACTCATATGTCTAAAACATGTCCTCACAGCCCAGTTTGGCTGGACACAGTGGTCATATATATTGGTAAATGCTACTATAGAAAAAATTTGAAGAGAGACTAATAAGTTAGAGGGAAATTTTGAGTCAAGGTGGGTCTTATGTAATAAATTGAGGCTAAGACTCAGCAAGAAGTAATACTACCCACAGACTGACTTAGAATACAGTTTGCAACTCATACTTTGGCCTTTAGCTTGCCAGACTGCCCTACAAGCTGTGGGTATGCCACACTTCCAGTCTTATGAGCCAACTCCTAAAACCAGATTGATCAATCAATAATTTGTCTATTATCTATTTATCTATTATCTATTATATATCATTCAACAAAAATATCAATGGGAATACGTTTTGAGGACATAGTAATCTAATTTTCATTGTGATGGAAAGTTCTAAGTAATAGGAATTCACAGAGAAATAGAAATGCAATACCCCAAATGGCATTTCAAATTAAGACAGAAAAAAAAAAAAAAAACAGAAAAAAAGAAAGAAAAAACCAGCCCCCAAATAATACTGAGATAAAGGAAATAATTAGCATAAATATTTATAAATTGTAATAAAATAATTGTGAACAGGAAAGTTAGAGAGATATCTTGGCACTTAAGAGCACCTTCCCTTTCAAAGGAGGGGAGCTTGGTTCCCAGAGTCTAAGCAGCTCACGTGCACAAGTAACTACAGATTTAGGAGATCTGCTTCCCTCTTCTGGCTTCCTGGGATACTGCAACTGTGTGCACATTCCCACACAACATAGACCTGAAATTAAAAATAAATTTCCTAATTATCAAATCATGTCAGCTTTTAGACATGGAGAATTTTATTACTCAAGGATATCATCTTTTAAAAGAATCTATTGATCTCTGTCAACACTCAGCAACATGTGAAAATGCAAAGGAACCTATTCTGTTCCTGCTTGATCTGATGTCACATTTGATATCCCTTTCTGGAAACTTCCAAAGAATCTCAAGACATGCTAAATAATGGGGCATAATGTCTAGCCAGTGTCTCCAAGCTGTCCACATCTGCAGTTCTGTAACTAGATAGGCATTTGGATTAAGTCAACAGAAACAAAGATGCCCAGTCATGTTGGTACAGAATTCCTCTTCACACACGTGAGTGGTATCCCTCTATGCTGCCCCCTTTGGGAAAACACTTTATATTTAATCTACCTTCTTTTGTCCACATGCCCTAGAAATTCAATTCATCTTATGTTAAGGGAAATTGACCCCTGACTGGTTTCATTATATTTATACATTCTCACTTTGGCTGGACATGCACCAGAAGGGGCTCAGCAAAGACAGTGATGCATGGGTCACTGGTGACAGAAAAGCAATGCAACTTATGAGGCACAGCATGGTCTTCTATCACCCTCTCTGAAGGCATGACATTGAGCATCAACCAGCTACAGGTACAGAGCCCAAAGACTCCAGGACACAAAGTACTAGGAGAAGGATGATTGGGGAGGGAATGGACAACAGCATAGCACAAGAAAAGGAGTCAGAGGGCTCCATCAGAGCCCCAGGTCAGCGGATAAAATGAGTAATCTCGGGTAAGATTCAATTCACTGGCTCTGTAGCATGTTCTGCCTAAGCTATCTCAGTACCCAGTTAAAATGTGAAAATAGATAGATGTTCCAGGAGATGGATTTAAATATTACAAAACACACACATTCAAATATTGCACAAAACCCTAAAACATACAAATTTTCACATATCAGTTTAACATAATTTGGTAAAAGAAAATAATTGTTGGAAATGACCACAGAAATTTTTTAAAAAATGGTTTGGTAAATTCTGTTACATATAATAATGTATCAACGATAAAAATTGATTATATGAGGACTATTTAGCTGGCTGTGACATCCATCATTATATAGCTGCCTGACTTGATTAGGTTTATGTGTCTGCCTGAGCAGGCATCTCTCTCCTTCACTGATCCTTGTGTATCATTCCTGAAGCTTCACAATAGGTTCAGAAAAGAAGGCCTTTACAGACGCAGAGGACCCATCTCCAGTTAAAGCTATATGAATAACTGAGCTCCCCTGTAAGAACCAACAAACTAGCTTTCAACAATTAAAATGCAAAGTGCTTCCTATGATATCCCTTTTTTTTCTGTTCCATAGCACTACAATTCAGAGGTTACATAGATTGAGGGGATTAGAGGTGATGAGCAGAGTTTAAATTCACCTCCATCAGTTTCTGGCTGTGTATCAAATCTAGGCAAGTGACTCACACTTGTCTGTAAGTCTTCTCTGCTTTATCTACAAAAATGCTCATGAGTCATTTTGTTCTATAAACAACAAAATTTAACCCTGGTAGGTCAGAAAATGTGACTTGTTCAATGTGAACACAAACTATGGAAGATGCAGAGCCCTTTACTTCAGCTGGTATCTGCCTTTACCTCCTAATCTGCTTTCTCTCCCTTTCCCTTCCCTTCTCCCTCCCTCTTCTCTCCTTGGCAAACTCTCTCTCTCTACACTGTCAGTTATAATAAAATTTAGAATAGACATTATTTTCTATATTGAGCATTTCAGGGGGAAACAGAGGAAATAAAGAAATCTCGAGGGAAATTGGAAGCAGAGGGGAACAATTATTTAGCACATTATTTTCCAGGCTACCATGGCAGTACTAGAAATAATTCTAGCTATTATTTGAACATCTATTGTGTAAATATTATTTGACATATATTAATGTACACAGCCTCATTAAATCCTCAGAAAGATTCTATAATATTATTGTTCTAGTTTTTCAGAGAAAGGAAAGGTTCCAAGTTATGACTCCAGGCCAAAATTTACATGGTGGAGGGAGCTGGTCACTTCATGGCAGTTAGGATGGTGTATGAAAGAATAGAAGGAAAGGGAGAGAGCCAGGGAAGGAGAGAGGGAGGGAGGGATGGAGGGAGGCAGGGAAGGAGAGAGGGTGGGAGGGAGGCAGGGAAGGAGAGAGGGAGGGAGGGAGGGAGGCAGGAAAGGAGAGAGGGTGGGAGGGAGGGAGGCAGGAAAGGAGAGAGGGAGGGAGGGAGGGAGGCAGGAAAGGAGAGAGGGAGGGAGGGAGGCAGGGAAGGAGAGAGGGAGGGAGAGAGGGAGGCAGGGAAGGAGAGAGGGAGGGAGGGAGGGAGGCAGGGAAGGAGAGAGGGAGGGAGGCAGGGAAGGAGAGAGGGAGGGAGGGAGGGAGGCAGGAAAGGAGAGAGGGAGGGAAGGAGAGAGGGAGGGAGAGACGTGATATATCACCAAGAACTTACAACCTTTAACTAAATATCATCTTCTAAGTTTCTGTCACTTACTAATAGCCTGTCAATTTTTAACCCTTTAAAGAATTAATCCGTGATGAAATCAGAGACATTGCAATAAACCAGTTACCACAATCCTTATCTATAACCACTGCTATCCAGGAGGCATGTGAACTTTTGGGGGAGGATATTTTACTTTCAAAAGATAAGAACCACTGAAAATAAAGACAAAGATTCCCTAAAAACAAGAAAGTAGAAACTTATCCTTGAAAAGAATCATATTTATAAGAACTATGTGTTCTCTACCTATTAAAATATAGGTAATGGTGTCATTATTTGAAAATCATTAAAAAGTAACAAAGGATTAAAATTTTTGAGACCATTTTTCAAAGAAATTAAATAATAGTACGATGCAACACCCTTCAATGCTCAGCTAAAAAGATGATTATTTCTGTGAAAATCCTTGAGATTTCAATTTTCCCATAGGCCTCTCTCCACCCTTTGATATTCATATCATCAAATTATTCTCTTTTGAAGCTCATGGTGTCATCATCCTCACTGATTTTTCTTCAATTATTCATCAGTCTAACACTGTCAGGGCCTCATTTGTCAGTTATTTTGCATGTGATTAGAAAGGTTCTCCATCACTTCTTTCATCTTGGTGAGACTGCATCTTTTGCAAGATGTTCACACTTTCTCTTGCAATCAAATCACAATGTATTTGAGCTGTGTTGTCAGGTGTTTGAGAGAAAGCCAGCAAATAGCCATTATGGATACAGAGAAATGCACTAAGTGACGTATCTTGGAATAGGGATAAATTTTAAGCGCATTCAGGGGCTAGAGAGAATTCTGTGAAAGTTCTTAACTCACAAACATAAAGGCTTGAGATCAGATCCCCAGCATCCAAACTTCCACAAAATGAGCCAGACATGGAGGCACACCTGTAACTCTAGGACTGGCAAGATAAGAGGATATGTGAGCTTGATACCTAGGCAATGTAGCCAAAGATGCAAGCTTTGGGTTCAGTGAGAGACCCAGGTGAGCCTTGAACATATAGTTCTACTGTCTCACATTTCTAGATAGGATTATAGGTGTGGGCCAACATAACCAGGTATAAAGAGAATCTTGCCCATTCCTTCTGTACATTTGACCCCACAAAGCTCAGACACCAGCCTAGATCTAAATACAATATTTTCTGAACCTTCAGGGTAGCATATAAATGAGGAAAAAAAGATTTCTTCTTGACCCTTCTCTGCCCTTAAAATTAATATATTTAAATAACAAGTCATAGTTCATAACATTTTTTCATAGTTCTTTTCTTCATGAAAACTTCTCCTCCAAATACCACTGCATACGAATGATCCCAACCATTTTGTAGAATTACAGCTTGAGGTATGGCAGATGAAATGACCTGACAAATACACACCTCATGGGTCAGGGATACCTATAGGACTCCATATGCCATATGACTGAGTTACTCTAACTGACATTGCACATGGAAGAACATGGGCATGGACAAATGTTGCTTCTCTGGACTAGATCAGGAAGCAAGGTGGACCAGGGGTCTTTCAGGTCCCTTTGTACCTAGAAGGGTTGTAAGCAAAGAGGTAGCAGAGGCTGGAGTGCAGCTCAGCTCTGCCTTACCTTGCATTACCCATACCTTCTTCATACTTGCTCTCCCACTGCAACTTAATAATTAGAGCCCCAATGACAGAGTGTAGTATGAGGTTTCTGGCCAGGACATTCAGGCCTAGCCTCAATGTTTAGGCCCAAAGACCCACAGACCCACAGACTCGCAGAGTCACACAGATACATATTATAGTTTTAGGCTGATTGGCCTAAGGCCCAGGCATATAACTTGCCAGCTCTCTACCCTTCATCTAACCCATGACTCATCCTGTTCAGCCATGGGGCTCAGTACCTTTTCTCACAGCAGCATAGTTGTCCTTTGCTTCTTCCGGCTTTTCTCTGGCATTCTGCTCTGTGCTTCCTGTTCTCAGAGTTTTCTTAGTCTGGTAGCCCTGCCCACACTTCCTGCCTGCCTTTGGCCAATCAGCACTTTTTATTAAACCAGTGGGTGGGACAATTATTTACAATATAACAACATAATCTCCCACAGCAGAGAGTCTCATGTCTTGACATATAACACAGTCAAATAGTCTGGCTTGTCACCTGCAGGTTCTGTGCTTATATCTATGCCTATATTTCTGCACCTGGCAAACTTCAGACCCGGTTCTTCCAGTATCATGTGCATGGCCATCTGAGGACAGTCTTTTATAGACTCTCAAGTTCCATTGTCTGCTGTGTGTCACCCTCGATCACCGCTACTCTTCCTCATCTCCTCTTCCGTCAGAACTTTTCTATAGTGTTCTTTGGGGAGGAATTTATGAAAATGATGGTCATATTTAAATCTAGACTGATGCTCAAACTCAATTTTAAAATGGGTTTCAGTATCTTCAAAAGTCTACAGCTATCAATGCAGCCCATGTCTATGCTTTTCTCCACACATAATCTTAAATTAACATACAGTATAGTGATATCCACTCGGGTGTATGGCTATGAGTTTTGATGCCTGTATGAAATTGTGTAACCACTACTGTAAACAAGAAACATGTCATTGATATCTCTGTTAAGGTCATATCTTTCCCACCCTTCCCACCTGAGAGCCAGGGATCTGGTCCCCACCACTACATCTGTGTGTTTTCTACGAGGTCCTATCAATGGAATCACCATATTCAACTATAACTGTGGCATCTTGTACTCAAGCCAATTTTTTCCTGATGCATCTGTTTGGTCTTAGTCATTCTGTGTACTGGTGAGTATATCCCATTGTACCAGTGCTCAAGAGTTTGTTTATCCATCCATCGGCTGAAAGACATTTTAGTAGTTTCCATATGTGGTGATGATGAATGGAGCAACTGGAGGTGTTCCCACAGGGAATAACCATATGCTTTCAACCCCCATGAGTATCCAGAAAGGTTTTAATAGGACATATGGAGAGAAAACATTTAATTTCAAATAAAATGTCAAACTATTTTCCCTGGAGTAGATCATTTTCTGGAGCTCCTGTTTTCTACTTGTTCTTTCTGATTTGGTCCTGGGGTTTGGGAAACTAATATCCTAGGGCCTTATCAATAGGCTCCTCTGTCCAGGTTTGCCTGGGGAGACCTAGTGTCTGAGAGGGGAGGAAAGGGGAGGGAGTAAGGCTATTCCCCTATTCCCCTGCACTGAGGGCTGCAGCTGCTAATCTCTGTGGGAGGATCCAGTCTGCTGCTTCCAGCAGGCAGTGTCTATATCTGCTTTATTACCCTTGCTCTTGAGGTCTGTGCCTGCTGACCATGAGTAACTACACTCACCCTGATTCCTGATGGACTGAGAATCTTATTAATTCTCTCCAAAATTCTCGAGTCGGGAAGATGCAAGACATCCGGCAGTACCCAATGACTTCCTTAAGGTTACATGGCTGGAAGTAGTAACGTCAAGCTAGACTACAACAGTTTCCCTTCGCTCTTGAATCTGTGGTCTTAACAACAAACCTGGAATTTAGCTCATTTGTGTCAATGCTTTTATAACAGAGTTTTACAAATAATTCAATGTATAATCTACAAATATTAAAATAAAGGACAAAAGTTAGACCTTGATCTTCTGGGTAGAGGAAAGCTTCTAATTTCCTATTTTCTTTATAAAAAAGTTTCACTGATTTTAATATATAGGACAATTTAGCGATAGACAAATAAGAAACATACAAATGTATGATGTATAAAAAAGTGTCAGATGCAAAACATGAGGCCTATCTGTTGATAATTAAAAAGTATTTTGAACTATGGAAAGAAACAGTGTAGACTTGATGTAGGGAGGTGGTGATAGAATGGAGATAGAATTGTCTTAGCTCACAGATTACATCCCCAGGTTACAGTCACCAGAAGGCCACCCGTGATCCCCCCCATCTCACCCAGGTATATGACTATCTCTCTTTGGCAGATGGGTGAATCTACCTGAAAAAAACTTAAGTCTGCCTCTCTTGTTTCCAGATAGAGAATCAGTAATGCCTTTTTAAAAACCAAAGAACAGCTTTTGAAGTCGAACTTGTATCTGCAGAAGCCTACAATTTTTCTAAATAAGCAACTAAAATGTGCCCAGGAAATCAAGTTTGGATGGAACAGTTAACTCTTCCACCTGAACGGGTTACATGAATAGACATGGTTTCTTTTCTATTTATCCCTTTGTTTTCAACTCTTAATATGAGTGATTTTGTGTTTTAAATGTAAAATATCCTCCATTAGCTCAGGCTAATGCGGGTCTTCAGTTGATGGTATTGTTTGGAGAGGTGGTACAGTCTTGTCAAGTACAGTATACTGGGTGAATGTGAGATTTACCTTTGATTAAGTGTCTTAACAAAGCAACAAAAAGTAACTGTACAAGTACCTTTATTTTCAAATGTAACTTCAATAAAATACAGTCAACATTTCTGAATAAGGACACAAAAGGGATAGTGAGGTGGCTCAGTGCGTAAAGGACCTGTCACTTAATCTCACAACTGGAGTTTATCCCCAGGAGCTTTGTGGGAGGAGAAAATTGGCTCCCACCAAGTGTTCTCTGACCTACACACACACACACAGACACACACAGACACACATACAAACACACACATACACACACATACACACATATACACACATACATATACACACATATACACATACATAAACACATACACACATACATACACATACATACACACATAAACACATACATATACATAAGTACACATACACACATACACACACATACATACCCATACACACACAAAAACACATATATATACACAAGCGCACATACACACATATATACACATACACACATATACACATACATAAAAACATACACACATACACACATAAACACATACACAGCATACATACACACACATACACACATATACATGCACACTCATATACACACATACACATACATACACACACATAAACAAACACTCATAAATACACACACATACACACACTATATATACACACACATACACATAAACACACACACAAACACACACATACAAACATACACATATAAACACACACATATAAACACATACACATGCATACACACAAACACACACACACATGTACATACACACACATGAACACACACACATATACACAATACATACATACAAATGCACACATACACACACACACATACACACACACATACATACATACATACATACATACATAGAGAGATAAAAATAAAAAGGATTTTAAATAAATATTTTAAATAGTAAAGCTAAATAGTTAATTCTTAAATAAAATGAGCATTGTATAATGCTAATATGTTCTTATATTCATTATTTAGGTGAATTCTTTATATTATTTTTCAACTATAAATATTTTAAGTAAACTCCTACTAACATAGCTACCAACTTTGAGACTGAAAATAATCTTCCTTCACAAAGTATCCAAGGACAGCGTGAGCTTGTTCCTTGACACATGGGGAGAAATGAGTGTGGGGACGTTGGCACCCCTACACACTGTGTCTGTTCTCCTCCTGCAAATACTCACGAGCTTATTTAAGCCATTGCCCAGGAGGAGTGCACACAGGAGAGCTAGTTCTTTTGGCTTTCGGGTCAGGAACTGGTTTCTTGCTTACCTAAGATGGGGTTGGCAAGTCACTAGAAGTCCACACATGCGCTCTCAAAGCCTGCTAAGCACTGGATTATTTACTTTTCTTAGTGTTGTGAAAAAAATTCCTGATGAAAGCAGGTCTATGGGGAAAGGGCTAAATTGGGTGGACAGTTTAAGGGTTTAGTCCCTTGTGGCAGGAAAGGAAGCAGGGCATGAGTGTGCAGTGCTGCTGACATCATACCTACAGTCAAGAAGCAGAGAAAAGGAAGGCTGGTGCACACCTCATGTTCTCCTTTCGACTACTCCAGGGTGGCCACTCAGGGAATAGTACTGTCTGCATTTAGGTGGCTCTTCCTACTTCAGTTAATCTAGACTCAGAGGCTTGTCTTGCCATTGACCCTAGGGCATGCCAATACTGTCACAGTAGCTGTAATTTAGGATGACCAACTGTTTCAGCTTTCCCATCACTGAAAGATTTCAGAAAAGTGATGCTTTCACAAACAGTGACCCCATGAAGTGGGGACGGCGTTGGACATAAGGAGCCGCCTTTAACTTCCCCACCTTGTATATAAATCACACTGTGACACTGTGCCTTAGACAGTTATACAGTTTTAGAGTGTTATTTTAAATCAAGAGAAGTCTGGAAGTTATTAAAATTCATTAGTACATTGCTTTTTACTTGTTTCGTATATACACTATTTTTTCAACCTCTTTGTGTCTTACCATATCTTTCTGTAAAATGCTACCAAAAACTCAGAGCATCATTTAGCACACAGACATATAGCTTTTCTATTTTGCATACTTCAAATTAAAATTGAAAAGTATAAATAAGATGTTAATGATTTAATATAACAGCTCATCACATGTTAATATATGTAACAATTTTATATGAAAACAGGAAAAAGGAAAGAAAAGGTCTTAAACATTAGGAAGCTGCCACACCTAGGTTGGAATATTCAAGTTCTTCCAAATTTCTGAGTCTGTCTGAATGGATGTTCCCATTTGCCATCTCCCGCAAAGGCTGTCTGTTGTCTCTCTTGAAATGACACACTTGCCTCATTCATTTAAAGAAAACATCTGCCAAGTCTGTTCATTCCCCAGTCTGAACAACTGTGCTGTGTCTGCCTATTATTCTCTCAGAGGTAAAATCAGTGCTGAGTGAACAACAGAGCTGCATGGCTAGCAGCCCAAGCGAGTGGCGACACGTTGCTCTCTAAGTCCAGCCACACATTTGCTGTGTCCCCTTTTGTCTGCATGATATAAGGTAAAACATGAGGTATAATATTACACAATGATCAATTTTATGATTGCACATTGTACAATTTGTTCATAATAGCATACTGTATGAGAACTTAGTAAGATTAATTAATCTACTATTAATTTCATCATAGGCATTTCTAAGAGAAAATAACCCATGTAAAGGCAAGTTTGGTGCCTTTGCATAAGCTGGTATTACAATGCCAACAACAGCTTTATGCCATTACTTTTGTATTATTTTTAAAATTTCAATAAAATTAAGCATGTGGCCCCAGCCTGTAATTTTATCTACTCCAAAAGATAAATCAGAAAAAGTTCAAAGCCAGCCTTTGGTAACTTAGTGAGACTCTGTCTCAAAATCTCAAAATTAAGAATAGGAAAGGCCTAGTGATATGGTACAGTGATATGGTGGAAACAGATGTTTCCCTGTCCTGACTACCTGGTCCCAAATAAAGGTCTAAGCTCAGCTGATAGCTCAGGCTCCGTACTAACTAATTCTTAAACTTCAATTAACCAATATTTCTATTTATGCATTGCCACATGGCCCATGGTTCATTACCTCATTTTTACATGTTCTGCTTGCTTGACACCTACCTGGCATCTCTCCTGACTCCACTCTCCTTATTTTCATCATTCTCTCTGAATTTCCCACCTAACTTCCTGACCAGCTACTTGTCTGTCGGCTTTTTATTAACCAGTGAGAATAATACATACTCAGAGTGCAGAAAAGGATTGTTCCACAGCAGTATATCTCTGACATATCATGCATGAAAGCTTGGGTTCATTCACAAGTACTATAAGAGAGAGAGGGAAGAAGGAAAGGAGAGGAGGGAGGGAGGGAAAAGGAAGAGAGAGAAAGAGAGGGAGAGAGAGAAAAAAGAAAGTAAAGGAGGGAAAGAGAAGAGAGAGAATTATTTGAAAAATAGTATAGTTCTAGCCTCTCAGAATCCTTGTGGAAGGGAATATTAGACTATGAAGGAACTGTAGATCAGATTTCAATAGCATCTGTCATAAATTCTTTCCTTTTTAAACTTCTTACTTTCCTCTACCCTCGAACAAAGTGAGGATAAGTTTGGTGTCACACATGAATGGACAGGGGTAGATAAGAAACTATCTTTCCTACTTAACCATCCCTATAACCTCCTGCTATATGCATTCACTCTGCCTCTGGCATCCACAGTCCTAACAGTCACACTGTATGGGTTATGTAGTTCAATGGTATGGATTTTCCACTCTCTACTTCATCTATCATCTAAATCTATAATAGACAATCATTGATTATTTAATTGATATTCAGATACTCATTCTTTCTCCTTCTTATTTTATTATGAATATCCTGCAATATGTCCTGAAAATGTTGGAACAGAACCATATGAAATTGTTACTTGGAGTAAATAAGAAATGATTAAATATTGGGTTGGAAAGATTAATCAGTGGATAAAAGGCTTGCCTCAAAAATATGAAGACTTGATTTAGAACCTCAGCACCCATATAAAAGCCAGACATGGTGGCATGAGTCTGCAACTCCTGAGTTAGCAGCAGAGGCAGCTGAATCCTGGGTGTGCAATGCTATATGTTTTAGCTGAAATGGTAGTATCGAGGTACACTGGGACTCAGATAAAAAGACTAACCTAAAGAAGCAATTGAGGAAGAAAACCTGGCATCAATATCTGTTTTCCACATAGGTCTGCAGAGGCAAGTTTACCTGCATACACAGGAGACAAATGCATATAGAACATGTGCACGCATGTGCATGCACAAACACACACACACATACAACATGCATAAACATACATGCACACACATATCACAATAATAATGATAATAATAATAACAGTAATAACAAAACAAAAATGACTAAATATTATGTTTCATTTGTCTCTACCTGACCGTAACTACAGCATTGTTTCCTACAGCTTGAAGGAAGAATCATATGTCAGTTGAAGAAAAACCATCAATTACTTAATTGATATCCATATCATCATTAGTTTTCTTTTTTAACAAGCACTCATAGCAATGTGTTTTGAAAATATTTATTAGAATAGAGAAATATGAATTTTCTTTTTGGAGTAGATTTTATTAAGTAAATAAATATCAGGCTGGAAAGATGGCACAACATTAAAAACTCACTGTAAGTTTGATAAGATTGTTGTAAATTCTTAATGGTGTCAAATACTTTAAAGTGGACACAAAGATGATCTAGCTGTGATGTCAACCATCCCACCTTATTGATTGTCAGGACTGACTCAACTATCTGAGTGGCCAGGTGGTATTCTTTTCCTTCCTCACTGTCCCACAGATGCCCCTCTAAAGACTCATGTTGGTCCTCACTGTCCCATAGATGCCCCTCTAAAGACTCATGTTGGACCAGAAGACAGAAGAAGTTGACCATAAATTGGTCAAGATGAGTAGTTGAGCTCGATTAGAACCTCCTAACAAAATCTCAAATAAATCAAGGCAACAAAAGAACATGTTTATAGCCTTTAAGTTTTGGTAGATTGGAAATGGTGACTTACATCTACAAAGTGTTTTAGCAAGAAAATTTCTCACTGCCTGAATATTAGATAGTGTAAGATGCTGCGAAAATCACAGGCTTTGAATAGAGTTGACCAAGATCTTGTCTCTGATCAGTCCAGTTTACTGAACACTGAAGATAGTCACAGTTAAGCAGAATTATAATTGTCAAAGCTATTTTACAAAGTTTGGGGGTTTTCCTCATTTATTAATTATTTGATAAGTTTTTACAATATATTTTAATCACATTAACTTCATCCCCCAACTCCTTCCATATGGGGTTATTCTACAATGGAACAAAAAGTTTTTTTTATTAGACAATACAGGCTAAAAATAAATAAATAAATAAAAGCTAAGAATGTTTAGACCCTTGTGGTTGTTTGAGAGTGAAGAACTGAGGACTTGAGAATACTACAGAAAAGAGAATGCCATTGTTATTGTCTGCCTTCTAGAACTTAATGGGAGGATCTTACTGATGGCCACCACAGAACATGGAGAAATCAAGTGAGTACTCAGCTGGAAGCTCCATCCTTATTGGCTAGCTTCAGTTGTGTGGGAAGGTGTTATGCATATTAATAGAGGGAAAAAAGAATCTCTATAGTTTTATTCAGAGATAAGCCTTCCAAGTTACAATAATTACGGGCCCAGGACGACACACCTGCTTGTGCATTATGGAAATTCTGCAGGCATCCATCTCTACTTGCGTAATATTGGCACAAGTGTTATGGGAGTAAGCAACCACTTTTTAATTTGGCATAAGACCCACTCTACAAGTTAAAAGCCATAGTTAGTAGTGTTATTGGAGCCCCAAATCTGTGACCAGATAAGTCATAGGCCCTGGGAGAGAACCATCTATTGTTAATAAAGGACCTTCCTCCTCCACCCCTGCCCCCAAATAGCCAAATAAACTGGTATCAAAGTTTCAGGAAACAAGCTCTTTGAATATCAAAAAAAAAAAAAAAATCAGCTGGCTCAAACCCAGACATGTAGTGGTTGCAAGAGACAACAGAACCCGAAGTTTCAAAAAAAGTTCATCTAAGGGAACAGCTAACTTCTCCATTTGGCTAAATGAACTCCCTTACTTCTTCTCTTTCCTTGGGTATAAAAACCCCAGCATGAAGCATTCAACTGGCATTCTTATGAATTTTGATTACTAAGAAGCTAGCCCTGGGCCCCAAGTATGACATGACCAGAATTCAACATGCCGCTGCTCTGGCTTAAATAAAACCTACTCTGGATGCATAAGGTCATCTAAATTCTCATCTTTAACTTCTTCCTACAAATTTAATTCTTATTTATATTTATAGCTACTCAGCTAAATGGCTTGGATTCTATTGAGATGAGATGACACATACCACAGACAAGAAAATGGAAATTCCTTTCCTATATATTTTAATCAAGTATGTGAAACATGCCAAGAATTGTTGTAGTGATGAGCTCTGACCTCCTACAGGTTACAATCCAGTGATGGAAGTAGATGCTAAAGCAAACACAAGTAATTGAGCTACAATCCAATGATGATAAGTATTTGCAGGAAGAATATGTAGAGGTGGTAAAATGTGAGCTCTTCCATGTAGTTGGGTTCATGGAGAGTCTCTCTGGACAAGAGGAGTGGGAGCTGAGAAGGAATACAGACATCTTGGGCAAACCTGGGGAGGAAAATTTTAGAATGAGAAAAATGAATGAGAAATGCAAAGCAGAATAAGAAAGAGCATGTAAAGAAGAATCAAAATGACCAGAACATGAAAAGAGAGGGAAAGAAATCATAAAGTATAGGGGGAAATGCCTAGAATATTCAGAAAGAAAAGTATAAGCTAGGTGGTCTACCACAAGGTAGTTGGGCATTAGGTTAAATGGGTCTTGAAGTCTGTAGTAGGAGTTAAGACCTGTAGAGAAGGGAGTCAGAAATTGATGAGAAATTGAAGCTAGAGCATGATCAGATTCCTGTTTTAAAATTCTAATTAAGTAGTTGGAGAGCGAAGTAAGAATTTGTTCCTCCTGGAGACTCAGACATGGACAGTTGGAGCAGAGGGCAGAGAGACTGTCAGAAGGGTCTGTGTCCAGATCATTACCTTCACAGTCTCCTGTCTGGAGACCAAACGGGGACATCTGCATCCTGCCTGATCTCTGTGGGTGGATATTTATACTTTTGTGATCTGTTTCTCAGTATCTGCTGTTTTTGTTCTTGGTACAGTCAAGCTTCCCTGGGGACTATGATGATAATGTCAATATTTTCCCCAGTGGGAAAATAAAATTAACCCTGGAGTTTTATTGATGACTTTTGGTGATCTGCTTCTCAGAGATAAAAAGCCTTCCCACACATTATACAACCAGCAATTTCAGCTCTTTAAGAGTCATTGAAGTCTACTGACCGTGGGTGTCAAATGGGGACATGCTACCAATTTGCCTTGGCCTCTGTGTAACTGCTTTGTAAAACACTGGATGAAAGGAACATCCTGGAAATGGCAAGAGTTTTGTGGAATAGTTTCAAGCTTACTCAGGTAGTTTAACTATTTCTGTCTGTGACATTAGGTTATTATGACCACAGAAAGAGGAAGAGGCTGTCTGATCAGTCAGCTGATCAGCAGTGTTAGTCCTCAGCAACTGAGTGAGAGATGCTGAGGGAAGTTTATCCACATAGAACCATTGCAAACGGGGTCAAGGATTGAGCTTCATAATAGGGTTTCATCCCAGGTACTACAATACAAAGAAAAAAAAACATAAGCTTAAACTGAAGTGAGAATTGAAGATAATGGTGACCTTAAATTTATGAAAATGAGTTTGACAATCTCACAGTCATGAGACTCTGTGGTCTCAAGTGGAAAGTGAATAAGGAAGCATTCAACCTGCTAACATTTGCCTTCCTAGAATCTTCAGTATGCCAGATTTTTATTTCTTCTGTGATTAATGGGACTGAAATTAGCTTTTCTGGTGAATATTATACAGGTAAAACCACCCCAACTCTCTCTTCCAATGTCATTCACAGAATAGCTTGAGTGTTTTTTAGCCTGACTGGATTCTCCTTAGAGATTCTGTCTAAAACTTCAGGTGTATAGCTTATTTGCAAAGATGAGCTCAGAATCTAATTCTTCAGATGCTAAATATTTGCAAACACTCATTCATTCAACAAATATTCACTGAGTGGCTGTAGTGCACATGGCATTATGCTAGAGATGGGTAAATAAATCAGAACAAAGCAGACACAGCCTACATTCTTATGAGAATGTACAGACACAGAGGCACAGACATGTACAGTATTTAATATTAGGTGTCATGAACAGCAATTTAGTCTCTCATCTTTATGTAGAGGAGGAAACTGAAGCCAAGGTTTGGTTTTTATAACAGTCCACAGGTCACACACAGAAGATGTGAGTTATACATAATTTACAATCACATAAAATCAGTCCAGGGGCTTTGGAGATAACTTAGTGGGTAAGGCACTTTACCTTTAGAGCAGGAGGACCAGACTTGGATCCTCAAACCCATTTAAATGCTATTCTCATTGTCATTCTAGGACTCTGATGACATAGGTGGGAAGTCCCTTAACAAGCAAGTTAGCTAGACAACCTTCAGTTTAAACTAAGGAAAAAAAAAACTGTTAGAACAGATAAAGTGGAGAACAAAGAAGACTCTAAAGCCACAGGCACATGGCCAAACATGTCCCTACATATATGTATATATGCATGCATATATGTATGAACATCACACACAGAGACACATGACAAATATAACAAAATAAGAGCCATACTGATATTTTCATGTTACTTCACTCCGCTGACTTCCTTTAATCTAAGGACGTGGTGATATATATTACACATTTAATAAAAATCAGCCTGAAATCAGAGAAGAGATCTACCCACAGATAATCCAGAAGGATCAAAGAGTGGTAATTTGCACCTTTAATCCCAGCATGAGGAAAGACTGGGAGTGGTGACCTATGCCTTTAATCCCAGAATATCTGAGTTTGAGGCCATCTTGGTTTATAGAGGAAGTTCCCGGCTCCCAGGCAAGTAGTGGTGGTGCCAGGCCTGTAATCCCATAACTCCAGAGACAGAGGAGATCTTTCTGTGTTTCCGCGAGTTCAAGGCTAACTACCAAATAGTAGTATCCCACACCATTAATCTTAACCTGGATGTGAAACAACTGGGTGAAGGAGGTGTTTACGGCAGGCATAGAAAGACAGAGCAGGCAGTAGAAGCCAGGAGAAGGGAGGCTGAGGAAGCTGGAAGACAGCTGGGTGAGATTTGACTGTGGTGTTTCTTCTCTTTGATATTTCAGCCTTTCCCTGAGATCTGGCTCTGAGTTTTCTTTAACCCAACCAGAATTCAACAACATCAGAAAGGTGCAGCAAAGATGCTGAGTGGTCAGGGTTTCAGATGTAATGTTGACACCCATGTGGCATTGGAAACACGATTAAGACAGAGGATAAATGACAGATGAAAAATGGAACAGCCAGTTCCCCCAAAATAATTTCTGTCAGTGAAAAATGTGTCTTGAGAGAGAATGTCTTCAAAGAGCTACCATGTCAGGAAAAGAGAAACTAGAGGGCATGCTGTGATAGCTGCCCATGACGGTGACCCCTCTGTCTTCTCTTCATTTTAAGAAGAAAATGTGTGTCTGTTCCCAGGGTGTATTGATAAAGAGATTCAGAGATTTGGGAGAACAAGTCACTAGCCCAAACCTCAGAAAGCTCTAACCCAACTACTCTCATCAGCACTCATGACTAGTGTCTGTCTCTCTTTTGACATGCGTTCACATTTGCCTTTCTCCATATCCATCCCCTCTGAGGACCAAAGAGCTATAATTTATTGATAGCACAATTTAGCTTGATCCAAACACCCTTGACAGTGCATTTGACCAAAGCTGACATTTCTGTTTTTACATTCTTATATCTTGGTGTGTAAAGATGTACATTTTGCTGCAAAAACAAAAAAAAAAAACCCAACACACTTAATTACAGGACACTGCCAAGACAGGTTGCAGGAGTTTTGTATTAGAAGTAGTATGTTCATCATTTGATATTTCATCTCTGAGAGTCGAAAACACATCTGGCCCCAGAGTACAATGAGGTGCAGTACTTGTGACAATTGGTAGTTACTCATCTTTTCTCATCTCCATCTATTCTCCTTCCTCCTCCTCCTCCTCCTCTTCCTCCTCTCCATCCTCTCCCCTTTCTTCCTCTCTTTCTCTTGTTGTGGTACTGGGAATTGACTCCAGGGCATATGTTCATTACATTTTTAGCTCCTGATTCCCATTTGAAGAGAGATTCCAGCCCCATTCTTGCTTCTACCTGTATGCACTGGGAGTTCTTTCAATAAAACCAGATATCCTTGCATTTTCTAGTAACTAGAATGAGCTTGAAGGCAATTAGCACTCTATTAAAGTTAGCAAAAGGCCATACTCACAGAATCTCTTCTCTATGGACTGAGTGCCAAGTAAGGAAGTGTTATACCCTGTCTCTGATGGTTATTTGGAGAAATCATTATAATAACGTAAATCTTTGGTTCTTCTTACACTATATGCAATGTCATCTCTTTGTTCAGAGAAAACAGTGAAGTCTCAGAACAATTATACAAACTCCTACTTGCAGTCCCATATGATTCAAGGATGCTAATATTGCAAGGATTCATAGGAGACCTTGAGACAAGAAACAGAACCTGAATTTTATATGAGGAATAATTCTGACTGTTTGCCAAAATAATTAAAATTCAGATGCAGTTTTTAGCAGAAACTAAAGAATTTCAGAATGATAAAAATGTAATATTAACCCAAGTGCAAAGTCCTGCATAATCCCACCATTTCAGAAGCCCTTCAAGCTGGTACTGTCTCTCAATGCAACATGAGAAAATACTATTTTAGTTGACTGTCTCCAACAATAACACATAGAAAGTTATTTCAAGCAACTAGATCCCCTAAATATCACTGAGTCAGCTTAATTATTTTCCTTTACATTTGTAAGATATAACTTCCAAATTATGTATGTGTGTCATGTATATGTTTGTGTATGAGAAGATTTAAACACAAGTATATTTGTGTGTAGTATGAGGTTTCTGGCCAGACTTTCCGGCCTAACCTCTAGGTCTAGGCCCACAGACCTGCAGACCCGCAGTCCCACAGAGACACACAGATGCTTCCAATAGTTTTAGGCTGATCAGCCTTAGGCCCAGGCATATAGTTTGCTAACTCTCTACCCTTAAGCTATCCCACGTCTCTTGTTCAGCCATGTGGCTCGGTACCTTTCTTTAGAGCAGCATAGTTGTCCTCTGCATCCTGCAGCTTCTCTCTGGAGCTCTGTCTGGCATTCTGCTCTCAGAGATTTTTCCTCGTCTGGTAGCCCCACCTACACTTCCTGCCTGCCTTTGGCCAATCAGCTCTTTTTATTAAACCAGTGGGTGGGACAATTATTTACCATGAAACAACACAATACCCCTACATTTGTGTGCTGATGTGGGATGTCCTTCTGTATGCTGTGAATTACCATTGGATAATAAAGGAACTGTTTTGGCCTATGGCAAAGCAACTTATAGGCAGACAGGAAATTCAAGCATAGATAAAGGGGAAGGAGTGCAGAGTCACACAGAGATGCTGCAAGCTACCACCAGAAAACAAGATGTAGGAGTACAGATAAGCCATAAGCCACATGGCAAGACATAGATTAATAGAAATGGGTTGAGTTAAGATGCAAGAGAGAGTTAGTAATAATCTTGAGCCATAGGCCAAATAGTTTATAATTAATATGAGTCTTTGTGGGACTAAAAGCCTGTGGGTTTGAATCTTGGGACTAGGCTGGGACAGAAACTTGTGACCACAGTGTGTACACATGTCAGCATCACAAACACACAACAAATATCAAGTGTCTTCCTTGGTGACGTGCCATGTTTTCTGAGACAAGATCTTTTCATGAACCTAGAAATTTGTCTAAACAAGCTGGCCAGCAAGCTACAAGGATACATTTCTCTCTCACTCCCTCATGTCACCCAAGACCTATAATAATATTGCAGACATACAGGATCATTTTCAAGTTTCAGGTGAATATTAGTGATCCAAATTCAGACTCTCGTGTTAGCAAAGCAGAATTGTATCTCCACTGAGTAATATTCCCAGCTTCAAACTGTTTTATGATGGGTTGAATGTACATTTCCATAGTAGATATATTGTTAACTCATCACAGCACAGTGAATAGCTTATCTGTGCTCAAAGTCATAAATTGATCTCAATTTTCACCTCTTTCTTTATACTTCGTTTGGTGATCTCTTCCAGAAGAATATGAGCCAGCCCTTTCTCAACACCTTATACTTTATTTCTCATGGGTTGGATAGGATGCCTACTTGTCATAATGAGTTGAAACAATTACCTAAATTTTTCCAGTATAATAAAACTCAGGAGTCAGAAATTGAAATAAAGACCTGATAAACCCAAGGAACAGCAGAAAGTTGATTGGCTGACCATTTCTCCACGTTTCCCAATCCACTAGCACTGAAATCTTCCCCCAGATTGCCTCTGTCTATTTCCTTCCCTAGCAGACCTCCCAGTTCTCTACGGCTTATCCCAGTCAGCCAATCCCTGACTCTGTCCTTTGATTCAAGATGGCTTTATTGCCACAGTGGAATGACTGTATGAACAATTCTCCCACAACAATGGTGTTCCATTTCTCATCAATCAACATGCAGTTTATTCAAGCCCTGCCAACCCCTGTCATGACCAGCAAGTTCACCAGCTGCTAAGGCCACTATCTATACAAACATGCCTAATTGGTAGGAAACACTGGTCTCATTATAGCCCAGCCAGGGATGTTCAATTATCTGTACAAATGAAAGAGAAAGTATGTAAAATCCAAAACAATGTGTAATTTAAAAACCACATTGGTGACTGCTGAATTTTCTTTGTTCATATTATGTTCCTAACAATCATGGTGTGTCGTGACAAGACTCTTTGCATAAAATACAGGTGTAGGGAGCTAAGCCAGAAGAATTGGAGACCACCGTTGTCCCCTCCCTCCACAGACAAGAGTGTGTCTAAACTTAAACAGCTTGTAGCTAACAGTTCTTTATGCTATTAAGGAGAGGGGGAAATGAGGAAGCTACAAAGTTCAGAGCTTCTGTCTACTATACTCCTATTCAGAGAGAAGACAGAAACAGAAGATTTCCTCCTGAAATTAAGAGTGGTTTAGGGCCAGCCTTCACTTGGCAGTTCTGGATTTTGTATTAGAAGCACAGCCAAAATGTTAGGGAAAGTGTTGAAAGCATGGCATCTATTTCATAACTTTTGTTCCTATGTGTGCATGTTCATGGATGTATCTTTATGGATTCATAGGTAGGTATACATGCCTACATGTGTATATCTTTGTCAGTGTGTTTGTGTGTGTGTGTCTGTACAGAATTTTAAAAACTAAAAGTTGATAAAAAGTGTCTTCCTAAATGGCTTGTCATTGGAGTTATGAGACAAGTTCCCAACTAAATCTGGAGCTAACATATTCAGCTAGGCTTGCTAGACAGTGAACCCCCACCCCAGGATGCTCCTGTATTGTAGTAGGATTATGTTACATTGTAAATAATTTTCCTGCCTACTGATTTAATAAAAATGCTGATTGGCAGAAAGTGTGGACTGGACTACCAGACTGGGAAAACTCCGAACAGAAAGAACAGGGCAGAGATGCTACAGAGACACCAGACAAGCCAGAGGATGCAGAGGACAACTATGCTGCTCTGAGAAAAGGTACCAAGCCACATGGATGAACAGGCTAAGAACCATGGGCTAGTTTAAGAGTAAAAAGTTAGCAAGTTTTATGCTTAGGCCCTAGGTAAATCAGCATACAATTAATGAAAGCATCTATGTGTCTCTGTGGGGCTGAGGGTCTGCAGGTCTGAACCTCAAGGCTAAGTCAAAAAGTCTGGGCCAGAAACCACATACATCAATGTATCCTTCAACTTGGTGCTAGGCGCAGACATTCACTGTCATTCCCAGCTTTTCCTCCAGCAATAATGATTGAACTCGGGTCCTCATGTCTGCATGGCAAGCACTTCGCTATTGAAGTCATCAGCACAAGCACTGTGACTTTTGATGTACAAACACTAGCTGTTGTCAGTTTGAACTATGCTGCATTGCATCAATAAGTAGAGTTTAGTATTTGCACAGTGTTCTGCCAGTCACTGAGAGTTAACAACAATCTCACACACACACACACACACACACACACACACACACACACACACAAATAAAAAATGTAGCAGTCATCTCCCTTCTGAGAGAAGCAAACAACCAATTTGGGAGATAAAAGTCAGTTCCCCCATGTCCTGAACTCCTCTGGGGCATGTACAGTCTGTTTGTCTTTTATCTCTCTGAAACCAGAGTCATCTTTCTGAAATGAAATAGCCTCACTCTTTTTCCATGCTGTTTGAGGAAGTGCATATCCTTAAGGTTACGCATGAAGCATGGCAGGAAATAGATTAAGGATCAGAAAACTTTTGCGCAAAGGCCTAGAGAGTAAACATTTCTGCCTTTGCTACTGTACAATCTCTGGAACAATTTCTTTGCTCTGTCCCCATAGCACACCAGAGTATCCAGTCAGTGAAAAGGCCCCACTGTAACCCAATGACACTTGACACACAAGGAGAAGGAGGGCAGGCTGGCAGCAAAGCTTCCTCACTCTTGATACATACATCCCAAACTCTGTGTCTTCTCATGACCTAAGATCTTATTACATTTTAATCACAAAATATACTGAATGCATAGTGATGTAGTTATTTACCTACATTGTGCACAGTTAAGCACTCATTTATATAAAATAAAAACATCTTTTTAAAAAGTAGAAAGTATGACAACATGAAAACAAACCCCTGAATTGGACTTCAGATAGCTCACATTGATAAGTCCACTTAAAAATCAATCCCAATTTAAGTGTCTTGACTATGGCCTCATGGGGAGTTGCTTTCGGCTCTATGAGATAGACTTCAATGATTAATGGGTAATGCTTATTATTCAAGAAGAAGAAGACATAATTATACAAGTGCCATGTGCTTTCTATTTCTGCTCTGATTCCTCATTTACTCTGAGGAGTCCCTGTGTCTTTGTCATCATTTTCTATATTTATTTTCTATCTTTTTAGATTATTTTACTGTCAATCCATGGAGCTTCTATAACAGAATGATGCAGGTTGCATAGTTTATAAATAACAGAAATACATTTCTCAAATAAGACAAAATATAAGAAAGGAATCTGTTTTTTGTGGCTTTGGAGGCTGAAAAGTCTTCATGTTCTAGAAGATTCCATAACGAGTAAGAACTAATTTGATAAACATCCTTCTCATGCCCTGTCCTCATACAGAGACAGAAGAGAAAAAGGGAAATTCTGAGGACTCATTTATGATGCCACCAATTCCATCTACCTAATTGCCTCCTGAGTACCTTGTACCAAAGCATCATCATGGACTTTAGGATTTTGATGCCTGTATTTGGAGGGGGTCTTAATCATTTTATAGCACTTTCCACTCATATATTTTACTATACCCTCTTCAAGGCTTGATGAGGTCATAGGAACATCAAATATATATTTTTGTTTGGGCAGCTACTGTTATAGAGAGACAGTGCCTCATGGACCTCAGATTGGCCTCAAATTTATTACATAGGGGAGGACAGCCTTGAACACTTGAGACTTTTGCCTCCACTTTCTAAGTACTAAGATTAGAGGCACAGGCCACCATACCCAGTTGTGCAGAACTAGAGTTTAATCCAGGACTTCCTATATGCTAGGCAAGCTGAGTTTTATCTTCACTCTTATACACACTAATTAATAAATACAGAATGCTAATTTAAAAATGTTTCTGACATGAAATCCAAGATCAATGTGCTGGCAGACTTCATGTCAGAATATCTTTTTTATTCATGTATTCCACTGTCCCCATATGGCAAAAAGGAGCCAAGTAGTTCTGTGAAGCCTCTTTGATATGGATCCTAATGCCATCACTGAACAAATCAACTAAATAACCCCCATGAACAAATCAACTCCACCAAAGTCCTGACTCTTCACACTGTCACCTTGGAAGTCAGAATCCAGCATATAAAGTATATGGAACCAGGAACCTCTAGAGCAGTGGTTCCCAACCATTCTCCCATTGCAACCCTTTAATACAGCTCACTCATAAAACTATTTTGTTTCTACTTTATAACTGTAATTTGGTATCATTATGAATTGTAATGCAAATATCTGGTATGCAGGATATCTGATGTGCAACCCCTGTTTAACGGTCCTTATGTCCAAGGGGTTATGACTTCCAGGTTGAGAACTACTACTCTAGACCATAGCATTGAGGTAAAGAATGGTTGATAAAGTTTAGGTATATTTTTATGTAATATAATGACACTGTTACATGGCTTTCAGTAATTAGGACAGCTCCTCCATAAAACAGTCATCAATCCCAGAAGGCAGTGTTGTGTTTGACACATCTCATTCTAATGGATGTCAGAATAACTGTTGGGACTACTTCTCAGTATAAGAGACCAACTTCTATTTCCTTTTCAAACTAAGTAGTTTTGGGTTTTTTGTTGTTGTTGTTTTTTTGTTTTGTTATTTTTAGCAAAATGTGTGATACTAGAGATGACTCAGTAGCTGAAGCACCTGCTGTGCAAGAGATAAAGACTGGAGTTCAGATCCCAGAACCCAACTTAAAACCAGATGGACATTGTGGTCCACATACAATCCTAGCATGTTCAAAGACGAGAGATTGGGAAACTGCCAGAGGAAGCTGACTAGCCAGCAAAGCACAAAATGTAAGCTTAGATTTAAAATAGAGACCCTGACTTTATAGCATTAGGTGGAGAGTAATCAGGGCAGACACCTGACATTACCTGATGACAAGTTCAGACCACATACAAGCCATCACACACACACACACAGGCACACACACATGCACACACATATACATCATAAACACATACACATGCACACATGTCATACACACATGCTTCACACACAGACATGCACACACATATCACTGTGTTGATATATTTTATACTTAATAAAATCAGTCTGGAATATCAGAGAACAGAGCCATCTCTCCAGAATGTTTGTTTGTGTTTTGTATTGGGGGGACCAGATTTTCTGTCCTTGCTGTCCTAGAACTTGATATTTTTTTTAATACCATACTGGCCTCAAATTCACAGAGCTCCTCCTGCCTCTGCCTTTCAGTGCTGGGACTAATGGCCTGTGCCACCTCTGCCTGGCACATCATATGTACACATACATCACACATATGTGCATACAGATAAATAAAAATAGAATTACATTTTACAAGTTTCCAGAAAGTTTGATGCAGGCTCCAATCCAAGTATCAGGTAAGGCAAAAAACAAAACTCATGTTCCTTCCTCTTACTATACCCTACCCCAAGTTTTTTCTTTCTTTCTTGTCTTTCTGTTTTCTTTCTTCCTTCTCTCTCCACTCAAAACTCTGTAAAAGTGGCTTTCGAAAGCAAGCAAAGATCTGTGAAGAGAATCTAGCCATATAATTTCCATTTCAAGTGCACCATGAGAATTTATGCTTCCATGCTGACAGAGGCTGTGGTGTGATCTTCTCTAATGACATATGCACCATGAGGCAGAATTTTTGTTGTCAGAATCACTGAGCTAAAACATCATGGGTATTTGCTTAAACTTGGAGAACTTGTCATATTAACTGCCACTGAGCAGGCACCGAAGATGAGATTCTAACCTGCCTCTTCAAGGGTGATCTGTCAGACCTGTTGAAAGAACCAAAATAGTCAATAACCCTAAAATGAAATAAGCTACATCCTCAGGATTGCCTGGGTAGCCAGGGAAATACAGACAAGTGATGGACACCTCCTACACGCACACAGCCCTAACCAATCATTGCCTCCTTTGTCATAAACAGTACATGGCAAGTGCAAAGAAAAGGCACAGTCTAATACTCCTTGTGGAAATCTCAGATGCACGTGAAAGCTGATACAATAGGTACAATCAGCAGAACTGATAAACATGGCATTTAAAAGGCCAAAGAAGATATAGTCATCAGAACATCAGGTCAATTGGCTTCAACTGGCTGGCACTAGGGAAGACTTTTTAAGAACCTACATTTTTAAATTAAATGTATTTATTTTACTTCCAGACTGCAGTTTATCTTCCCTCCTCTTCTTCCATCCCTTTACCCCCATCTCCTCTCAGCACCCCCTAAATCCATTCCTCTTTTTCTGTTCAGAAAGGGGAAGGTCTCCCATGGGTATCAACAAAGCATGGAATATCAAGTTTATGTAGGACTAAGCTCTTTTTCTTGTATTAAGGCAGAGCAAGGTAACCAAGAATGAGGAATAGGGTCCCCAAAACCAGCCAAGTGCTATTGACAGACCCTGATCCCACTGTTAGGGATCCCATAGATAGACCAAGCCACACAACTCTGACATATATGTAGAGGGTCTAGGTCAGTAACATGCAGGCTCCATGGTTGTTTGTTCAGACTCTGTGAATTCCTATGAGTCCACAATGGTTGGGACTACAACTAATAGTGGAGGAGGTGCCTAAACAGGACTTTCCCTAATAAAATGGATTAATTATAGAACCATTATCTAGCAATGATTGTAAGCAGAAGCAGAGATCCATCACTACACACCAACCAGGCTGAGCTCCCTGTCCAGCTGAAGAGTGAGAGAGTGAAGTGTATATAAGCAAAGGGATCAGGATCATAAGGAGGAGACCCACAGAGATGGTTGGCTGGAGCTATTGGGAGCTCATTGAATCAGAAATATCCACTGGGGAACCTTCATGAAATGGAACTAAACTCTCCAATGGTAGAAGTCTGTTGAATAATGTAGACAGTTTATGGAGCCTCTTGGAGTAGGATAACACTATGTTTCTGTGCATTAACTGGCATCTTGTAGCCCATTCCCTACAGAGGAACACCTAACTCAGCCTTAATATTGAGGTGAGGGACTGAGACCTACCTCAAATGGATACACCAGACTGAAGTGACCCACCTTGGGACTCCTTCCCCTCTTTGGGAAAAGGAGGGGAAATATGGTGGGGGGAGGCTGAGGGAAGACTGGGAGGGGCTGAGAGGAGTGATAGAAGGGTGAGCAGGGGAAAATATGGAAAAAAAACTTTTTTAAACAACAAAAATGAGGGAAAAAATAAACAAAGTAGAGAGCTATTGAGAAATACACAACTTAATTTTGGATTTCCACAAGCATGTCAACAAATGTACACACACATTTGCACACACATATTAACACACAAGTGAGTATTTATGTGCACATCCATACACACCAAATATAAATGCACAAAAATAAGTATAATCTTAAAATAGCTTAATTTGAAAGCCATGGACCTTAAGACTGAGTATTTGAGCTTATGCTATTAGTCTTTGGCTATGAGAAGAGCTGGTAAGCAACAATATGTGGTAATGCTCTGAAACTGAGAGTTACAACAGTGTGGGGTTGTAGGAGTTAGGCAGTTAAAGGCAAAGGAACCGAGTGAGCCATAATCAGGTCATATGTCTTTGGTGAAGACATGAAAAGGAGGAAATAGGTAGGTTAGGCATTTCAGGAAAGATTAGGCAGCATAGAACATGGCATGAAGAGGGAAGGGTTCGGGTCACTCATTGGGTTGAAATTGTGACAATAAACAAGGTATGAAATGATTGAAGACAGACAAGTTAACTTTAGCAGATAGGCAGAGACTAGATCTATGATTTCTACTTTGAATACATGGGACTGTGATGTACCTAAAAAATGCCTAAACTAGTCTATTGGAGTGAAATGGGGGTGGTTGAGTGTTATTCTCCACTCAAAGGTGAAGTTTCCAAATCAGTAGAAGTTCTACATCTGAGAACACCAAGGACATGGAGCCAACAAAGGGTTGGAAAATAGCAGGGAAAAAATTCCTTCCTCAGTGGAGCGAGGACTCGGTGGAGGAGGACTCGGTGGAGGAGGACTCGGTGGAGCGAGGACTCGGTGGAGCGAGGACTCGGTGGAGGAAGACTTGGTGGAGGAGGACTCGGTGGAGCGAGGACTCAGTGGAGGAGGACTCGGTGGAGGAGGACTCAGTGGAGGAGGACTCGGTGGAGGAGGACTCAGTGGAGCGAGGACTCGGTGGAGGAGGACTCAGTGGAGGAGGACTCGGTGGAGGAGGACTCAGTGGAGTGAGGACTCGGTGGAGCGAGGACTCGGTGGAGTGAGGACTTGGTGGAGTGAGGACTCAGTGGAGGAGGACTCGGTGGAGTGAGGACTCGGTGGAGGAGGACTCGGTGGAGCGAGGACTCGGTGGAGTGAGGACTCGGTGGAGTGAGGACTCAGTGGAGGAGGACTCAGTGGAGAAGGACTCAGTGGAGGAGGACTCAGTGGAGCGAGGACTCAGTGGAGGAGGACTCGGTGGAGCGAGGACTCGGTGGAGGAGGACTCAGTGGGGCGAGGACTCAGTGGAGAAGGACTCAGTGGAGGAGGACTCAGTGGAGAAGGACTCAGTGGAGAAGGACTCAGTGGAGGAGGACTCAGTGGAGGAGGACTCGGTGGAGCGAGGACTTGGTGGAGGAGGACTCAGTGGGGCGAGGACTCGGTGGAGGAGGACTCGGTGGAGCGAGGAAGTAAAGACAAAAGAAAATAAAACATGTAAGCAGAACCCCCCTCTCCAAAAAAATGTTCCAAATTTCTCTTCCCGGAGACTTTTCAGAGCAAAGAATGGCCTTCTTGTCTTTATTTTCTTTAAATATTTATTTATTTCATGAATACCTCCACAGAAAGCATGTGAAGGACAAAGAACAGCATGCAGCCATTGCTATTTTTTTCCTATCATGTGGCTCCCAAGGATTAAACCCAGGTCATCAGACTTGGAAGCAATCACCCTTACATGTTGAACCTTCTGGAGGGTCCTTTATTGTCTTTGTTAAAGTGATGATTTGTCTGGAAAAGAAAGGAGAAACCGCATGTTAACATAGTTTAGACATTTCACAGACTACATGTGTAAATTGTGGAATGACAGCTACCAAAGGAATCTGATTTCAATTGTAAAATGAAATGGCAATGCTGATGATGCGGTGTTAATGATGTGGTGAGAGTTATGTGGAATAAAGAGAATAATAGTGATGATCATGATAATAGGAATGGTAGTGATGGTAATAATTGAGATGACAGTGGTGATGGTGATAGTAGGATGGTGGGATGGCAATGATGGAGAAGATAGTGGTGATGGTGATAGTAGGATGGTGGGATGGTAATGATGGAGAAGATAGTGGTGATGGTGATAGTAGGATGGTGGGATGGCAATGATGGAGAAGATAGTGGTGATGGTGATAGTAGGATGGTGGGATGGCAATTATGGAGAAGATAGTGGTGATGGTGATAGTAGGATGGTGGGATGGTAATGATGGAGATAGTGATAGGTAGGATATTGGGTACAATAATGATGAAAAGTATACTGGTGTTGATGATAGTATAATGGTGGAGATGGTAATGATGGTGATGCTGGTAATGATGGCATGGTGATTGGAATGATAGTAATAATCATGGTAGAAATTATAGTGATGATAATGTGATGAATATGATGATGGGAATGATGATGGTGGTGGTAACAGTGATGATAGAAATGATAATGATTGGTATATACTTAGTGTGAGGGAGACTTGTTAAATATGGTCTTGAACCACTCATTATTTACATTCCAATGCCACAATACTGTGTGACCACATACAAAGGACTTAAATTTTACAAAGAGCTATGGCTGCAGATAGGGAGGGCCAGATAATAAACTAATCAAGCAGAT
Organism: Phyllotis vaccarum; assembly: GCA_033318265.1. NCBI lineage: Eukaryota > Metazoa > Chordata > Mammalia > Rodentia > Cricetidae > Phyllotis > Phyllotis vaccarum. The sequence goes on along the minus strand of JARWLC010000011.1, from coordinate 101,441,393 downwards.
GAATCATTTTAAATGCCTAGGAAGCCTTATTAGCCCAACAGGGAAAGAAACCTGAAGCTGAGAGATTAAAATTTATTACAATAAGGAAGGACATTAAAGAAGATTTATAACAGTGTACCAAAGCTGATTATTAAATTTGGCAGAACAACTTGGCTATGGAAATTGGAAGATAAAGAAACAACATGGTAGTCACTGTTATGGGGAAATTGCCCTTTGTTCATCAGAGAAGATTACTTCTATTCTGAAAATGTACACATGCGCGCACACACACACACACACACACACACACACACACACACACACACACACACACTACCCTTAGTGATCAATGATCAGAATTTACTCTTTTGAAAGAAAAAAAAACTAATGAAATATGGTCTAGGAAGATGGTCGTTGGATAAAATGGCTGTTGTACAAGCATAGAAAACTGAGTTCAAATCCTAATACTCACATATATGCGAGAAACATCAGGGACTGTTTGCAACCAATAGCACTAGCTATGGGGTGGGTGCAAGTAAGGGAGTCTGAAGCTTATTGGCTAGCCAGCCTGGGTGTGTGGACAACCTTCAGGTACACTGAGATAGCCCATCTCAAAATGTAAGGTGGGGAGTGTTGAACAAATAAATGAAACTCAGGGATAGATCTCTGAGAAAGTTGGAGATATTAGAGAGAGTAAACACCACAGTCAGATCTTAACCAGCTTCTCTTGGCTTCCCCTAACTTCTGTCTTTCTTGCCTGCCTTAAACTCTCTCTTGGTAAGTTAAGGCGTGGCCCCACCACTGCCTGCCTGAGAGCCTGGAACTCCTTCTGTAAACTAAAATGATCTTGAACTCAGTTTGGATTAAAGGCAGAAGTCACCCCTCCTAGGATACTCCCTGTGCTAGGATTAAAAGTGAGAACTGTTAACTGTTTGCTGAGGCAGGAACTTACAATTGCCCATCATGACCATTGCTCCAGGAAATGAATGTCTTCAGGTGGTCCTATTGTTTCACAGGAAATTGCTTGCCTGCCTGCATTCCTAAACTGGGTTCTAAGCTGACCTTTGGCCCCGCCCTGTTATCATGCAGAGCCCGCCCATACCCCCTCCCCTACCCAGAGTGGAGTATAAGAATTCTGCCCCGAAAATATTTGGGGCTCCAAGCTTTTCTATACAGTGTCTGGAGCCCACACATGTGTGTGTACCGGTATTCATATTCATTAAACTCTCTTTTTCTTCAAAGTTAACAGTGGTCATTAGCCATGGTCTTGGGGTGTCTTGGGGTGTCTTGGGGTGCTATAGGGGCACCCACCTATTACAGTACAACTGATACTGTTTAGAACATCAAGTCACTCAACACAGCCTAGAAGTAATGGCTGTGAGCACTACAATGGTTCTTTGGTGTACTTGGTAAAGCAAGACACATTCGGTTATGAAACACAATAGAATGTGAGTCTCAGACAGAATAAAGGTATGTGCAGCTCACCTGCCAAGTCATCTCTCTACACACTAACACATGCTGCACTTTTCTGCAATTTATGAAAGTTTCATGTTGTTTTTATATGTGTTTTCACAGTGTTTAATTGCAAGTATGAATCCATATGGAATTATAGCTAATTTTCACAGAAGGGTGAAGCCACTCTTCTTCACAGGGACCTGGGGGGAAATGCACTGTGTCATTCCTCAAGCTGGGTCAGCTTTCTTCACAGAGAATGTAGAGAATGTAGAGAGATTCTACATACAAGGCCTGGAAGGGACATGTGTTCTTTGTTTGATACCGTGTTCCCATTCTCCTTCTTCCTATACTGCCCCCTGTCTTGAGGAAGAAAATCTCTACACAACGTAAATAAGAAATATGATGTTGGTAGAACTCCAATTTCATTATAGAATTCTGGGTCTGATTTATTACAAGCTTGTTTAAAATATGAAAATGTTAACAGATATCTAAATCAAAATAAATACCAACCAAAGTCAGGCACAGTAGAACATCTCTAGATATGAAGGCATGAGGAGGAGGAAGTCAAGGTCACCCTGGCTACACAGAAAGTTCCAGAGGTTTGGAAAAGCCTGGGCTTAATATAACCATGCCTAAAAGGAAATGTAAAGCATTATATGTGGTGGGATTTAGGTGTCAGCTGATAAGGTCCGAAGACGCTTATCCAGGGTCTTGAGCTCCTGAAGGGGGTGTGGCCAACCTGGAGGGGGTGTGGTTAACCCCATTGATAAGGGGCTGCTGGGACCCTGGGAGCTCTGTTGTTCCTGGTTCCTGGCTGCTGGAAAGACTGGTTTGGAATCCATCGTCCATCGCTCGGATACTGCAGTCCCTGTTCAGGTACCACTATAAGCTGTTACCTGTATGGTGAGTGTTGATTTATATTTTAATAAACATTAATCTTGGACTGGTGCCTTGTAAGTAAAACTCCGCCTACAATTATATACACAAAATTTTAAAAATAAACAAAAACCTCAACAGCAATAACAGAAATAAACATTTTTAGTTATACTTGTTTTGTGATCAAATGCAAAATAAATTTTAATTTTTTAATCACCAGTAAAAATATTTCAGAAAACTTAAGCAAATCATGCAATACAGATGCTGCCCCTACAGTTTTTAAGTTAGGAATTTGATAAATAAGCAAGAAGTTGCTATTTGAGATCCTGTCTTATTTAAGTTTCTATTGCTATAAGCAGACACCATGACCATAGCAACACTTATCGAGGAAAACAGCATGGTGTGACATAGGCAAACATGATATTGGAGAAGGAGCTCCTACATGCTGATATGCAGACAAAAGGAAGTAGACTCTCTCACTTGAGCTTATGGCTTGAACATAGCTAAGGCCTCAGAGCCTGCCTCCACAGTGACACACTTCCTTCAACAAGACATTACCTACTCCAACAAAGTCACACCTTCTAATATTGCTATTTTCTTTGGTAACCATTTTCTTTCAAAATATCACATTCCACTCCCTGGCCCTAAAGGATTGTAGCCATATCATGATGCAAAAATGCATTCAGTCTAACTTCAAAAGTACCCATAATCTAGAACAGCCTCAAATGTATTTAAAAGTCTAAAGTTCAATGTTTCTTCTGAGATTCATGCAGTCTCTTAACTGTAAACCCTTATAAATTCAAACTCAAAACGCATATATACTTATAATATATGATGGCACAGGATATGCATTACCATTCTAAAACATAGGTAAGGGAACATAGTGAGAAAATACTGGATCAAAGCAAGACTGAAAATTAGCTGGGCAAATATCTCCATGTCTGATGTTAAAACCTCTTCAGATCTCCAATTTCTTTCAGCTTTGTTGACTACAACACACTTCTTTCTCTTGAGTTTGTGATACTCTGTAGGCGTAACTTACCCACAAGGACACCAATACCAGATAGATATTTATTAGAATATAAACCAACACTCACGGTACAGGCAACAGAGTATAATAGCACCTGAACAGGGAACAGAGTCTGCAGACGGACGGACCACGTGAGCCTCCCTCCAGCAGCCAGGAACCAGGAAGAGAGCCTCTCAGCGTCCCGGCAGCCCCTTATCAAGGGTTTGGCCACACCCCCTCCAGGAGCCCAGGACCCTGGATAAGCTTCCCTGGACCCCACCAGCTGACACCCGAATCCCACAACATCTCCCCCCTTTTTCTAACTAAGAAGGTTTTAAACTAAGACTATGTACAGTAGGAATTATTATGAGGTAGTATCTAGGAGAGGTCAAAGTATAATTGCTAATCAAAGCCTAACTTATATAAGGTACATCTAATAGTTCTAGAATATTGGTAGATAGTAGGGTGTATAGATTATTTTAAAGGGTTAATCTGGGAAAGTGAGAATCTAACACCTGAGTGTTCTTATCTAAGGGATACTAGGGTGAAAACCTTAAACATCTATTCTTCAACCTCTTCAAGACCTGAGAAGGAAGGTGAATTTGTCTGAAAGACAGAAGTACATGGAAGCAGCTACTTCCAAAATTTGGGAGAGGACAGCAACACAGCTACCTGGACAATCACCTCTGGATTTGTGTACCGTTAGAGCATCTATCGGATTGGCTATAGGCCAATGGCATCTGACAGATCTTTTCACAAGCAGAACAATTTTGAAGGGACTGTCTTATCCTGTCTAGGCAGGTTTCGTCAGTCTCCATCTATCAACTTGTTCATCCAGCTTGACATCATGTGTGTACTGTCAGCAATCAAGGTAAGGACAGTTCCTTACTCAGCCGGCCATTTTTTGCCAAAAGGACCAACTCCAAAGGAGTATCCTTGATGCTCAACACCATCTCGTGAAGGGAGCAGTGACACCAGGAGTCGTCGTGTCTCTCGTGGCCAAATTTTAAATGTTAAATGCCATATTCTCTGGGTCTATGAAACGGTTGAAGATTCTTGTCCATCTATGATATTCTAACCTGTATCCGACATGACTGGGATATGATACCTTAAATAGTGTTGACTGCAGATCTTATCGTCTTAAGGAATAAACCCTGTACTAAAAATTAGAATACCTATATAAGGGGTGTACAATCTCTGAACAATGACCCTTAGTAGAACTATCGAACATTAGCCAGGGGTATTTTACCAGGTAAAGTGTCCACAGCATTTTAGACATGTAAATACATATATATCATCTAAACAGAGGTATATAAAACATCTTGTGCATATATCATAACTAGTGCAATCATACATTATATCTAGTATAGTTAAATGAAGGTAGTAATTGCATAGTATACATGACAATGATGTGCAAATATTTTAAACGAAGGTAGAAGCATACATAAAATATAGCAATTTCAAATTCAGCTTTACATAATAGTTACAGATTCAGATTTATATCGAAGTACAAGTTGCTTTGGTTACATAAAACAATCTCAGATTAAACTTTGTACCAATGTACAAATTATCACAATTAAACATATAAAATGATTTTGCATTAGTATCAATATATAGATATCTATGACAGTGCAGATTGTCTTTAGCTTAGCCCATACATTTAGCTAAAATGAAGTATAGGTAGGTAGAACAGTCTACCTTTATCTATCCTATCTATTCCCCCTCTTTTCTAAAAAAAAAGATCTCTGATGCTATATTATAGTTTTGTCTTTGACCCAGTTTTACCCACAACCTTTGGAGCATAAAACTTATTGGGAAAGGGGGCGTAGTCGTTTATAAGGTTGCTTCCTGCTGACTTAAGGGCGATGGCATCTCCTTGGGATCCTGTAAAAGCTAAAACAATGGTTAGTTCTTAATGGACTGACCACATACATCTATAACCATTTTTAGGATAGTGGTTAACTCCATCTGGAAACTTAATTAGCAGTGTGATCTGAAGGATAATCATAAGGAGCTATCTTGCAGCTGTTTTTGAATAATCTATTTCTTGAAAGCAATTATTGATTGGTGCGCACCAGGTTCCTGATTTTTCTATTTTTGTCTCTGCTGTCTGTCTATCTGTCTCTTATTCTCTCTCTCTCATATTCTTTCTTCTATTTTTGTTTTTCTAGCAGGAGTTGTTCCGGTGGAGGCCCCATCTCGGTTTCAGATTCTTTGTAGATAGCTGATAGGAGGAAATGTTATTTACAGTGGAAAACTTAAGCATTGTAGAAATTCAAAAGATATTTATATCTTTCATGACTTTAGGAGACTGGAAGCAGACAGAATGAGATGTTTGAGAGGTACAGAAACAGGGAGGAACGAGGTTTAAGATGAAGTCACAGTAATATTGGTCCCTAAATATTTTGCCTTCTGTCTCACACCAGGTGGCTTTTATGATGTGAGACAGAATTTTTCATATTCCTTTACCAATATGCTTGGATTTAGAGAGGGAGAAAGCCACAAGTTCCCAATCCAAATCCAGCCTTATTAACAGTCAAATCAGGACCATTTTTTTTTTGAGATGTAGATGCAAGATGTAAAGCAGTAAAAATTGAGAAATTACCCAGTAGTGCACGTGTGTATCAGTTGGTCTCGTAGTCCGTCTTGTACATTCTTTAATCATCAGTCTGTCTTTTATTGCAGGTGAGTAATTATTCAATGTTTAGACAATGCCGTAAAAATAGTTGTATCCATTTTCCTGTAAAGACAAAACTGAGAGACCCTGCCCCAGGTTTGTTAAGTGTGTTTTCCTTACCACGCATCCGTTTGTCATGTCAGGGATGAGCAGTTACTTTTCTTGTTCAGGAAGAGACTCCTTTTCGAAGCGGGCTTTTATTAGTTTTGTTGGTACCCATATCTTTTCTGTCCCTGTTGAAACAAGAGCAAAACCCCTACCCCACCGAAGCGCATACCCTGGCTTCCATTCGGAAGTCAACACATCTTTGAAGTAAATGGGTTGATTTAACTCAGAAGATTTTTCTACTACCCAATGTCTCTCAGCAGCTGAAGTTCCCTTTTCATCAGCATTAAGAAAATTTAAAGTCAATAAGGCACTATGCAACCTCTCTCTGGGTTTTTTCATTTCTTTCTTTTGTTTATAAAGCATCTCTTTTAATGTGCGGTGAGATCTCTCCACGACTGCCTGTCCTGTAGGATTGTGTGGTATCCCTGTAATATGCTTTATATCATAGTATGCAAAAATTATCTTCATTTTTCGGGAGACGTAAGCTGGAGCATTGTCAGTCTTAATCTGAGTGGGAATTCCCAATATGGCCATGGCTTCCAAAAGGTGAGTAAGTACAGCATCAGCATTTTCAGAACTCAGGGCAGTCGCCCATTGCATTCCAGAATAGGTGTCAATAGTATGATGTACATATTTCATCTTTCCGAATTCTGGAAAGTGAAACACATCCATTTGCCATATCTCATTTCCGTGTGTACCCTTAGGATTAGTTCCTGCAGGTAAAGATGGTTGGTTATAGAAAGAGCAAGTGTCACATTTTTTTAGTATTTCCTTTGCTTCAATCCAAGTGATGGGAAAACTCTTCTTCAGCCCTTTGCTGTTAACATGATGCTTTTCATGAAATTCTGTGGCCTTTAGCACGCTTCCTATTAGCAACCGATCTATTTCCTCATTACCCTGCGCTAGAGGGCCTGGGAGGCCCGTGTGTGCCCTGATATGTGTTATGTACATAGGATGTATCCTACCTCTGATGATATCTTGTAGTTGTATGAATAGTAAGGTCAAGTCTGTATCATCGTGAATGAAGTCAGCAGTTTCAATATGTGAAACAACTCTTTCTGCGTATTGAGAGTCAGTAATTAAGTTAAGAGGTTCTGTGAAATCTAACAATACCATAATAATCGCATATAGTTCTGACTTTTGAACAGAGTTATAAGGGCTCTGAGCCACTTTAGTTAGGTTCTCAGACTTGTAGCCAGCCTTCCCCAAATTGTTTGCATCTGTATAAAATATAGGGGCTCCAGAAATTGGTTCATCCTGTACTACACGAGGAAAGATCCAATTAGTTTCCTTTATAAATTGAATTCTCTTGTTTTGGGGATATTTATTATTAATTTCTCCTAAAAAGTCACTGCAAGCCTTTTGCCAAGGTTCACTGTCTGCCCATAATCGTTCAATTTCTTCATTAGTCAGAGGCACAACAATTTCTGCAGGGTCCTTTCCAGTCAATTGACGGAGTCTCAATTTACCTTTAAAAATCAGATCAGCAATTTTTTCGATATATGTCTTCATCTTTTTGCTTGGCCTATGTGGCAGAAATATCCATTCTAATATGATGCTTTCTCTTTGCATTAAGATTCCTGTTGGAGATTGTCTTGAGGGTAGAATAACAAGTATGCATTCCATGTCTGGATCCACACGATCCACATGTGTTTCTTGAAGTTTTCTTTCTACCAACTCTAATTCTTTCTCGGCCTCATCAGATAGTTTTCTTGGACTATTTAAACCCTTGTCACCTTCTAAAGTCTTGAATAAATTAACTAGTTCATAGTTTTTTATACCAATCATGGGCCGTATATGAGCAATATCTCCTAGTAGCTTTTGAAAATCGTTAAGAGTCTTCAATTTATCTCTATTTAATTTTACCTTTTGTGGTCTAATTTTTTGTAAACCTATCTTATATCCTAAATAATTGATAGAATCTCCCCTCTGTACTTTTTCTGGAGCAATTTGCAGTCCCCAATTAGGCAATACTTTCTGTAGTTCTTCAAACAATGTTTCTAATGTCTGTGGGTTTGGGTCTGCCAACAAAATATCATCCATATAATGGTAAATGATAGATTGTGGGAAGCGCTTGCGTAGTATTTCTAGTGGTTGTTGTACAAAATATTGGCATAAAGTGGGACTATTTAACATTCCTTGGGGCAGGACTCTCCATTGGTACCTCTTAGCTGGCCCTGAATTATTAAGAGTAGGCACTGTAAAAGCAAATTTCTCTTTGTCCTGTTCCTGTAAAGGTATGGTAAAAAAGCAATCTTTCAAGTCAATAACTGTAATAGGCCATCCTTTAGGTAGCAGAGAAGGCAGGGGAATACCAGATTGTAAGGAGCCCATAGGTTGAATCACCTTATTAATTGCTCTTAAATCTGTCACCATCCTCCATTTTCCAGATTTTTTCTTGACAACAAAAACAGGAGAATTCCACGGACTGGTTGATTCTTCAATATGCTGAGCCTGTAACTGCTCCTGTACCAACTGTTCCAAAGCCTGAAGTTTTTCTTTTGTCAAAGGCCATTGTTGAACCCAAATAGGCTTTTCCGTTAACCATTTTAAAGGCAGTGCTGTGAGTGTCTTATTAAGAGGGCGATTCTTTTGTACAACTTGAATGGCTGGTGAATTATTGTCATTTTTGGAAACATAGCTGAGCCTCCGGCTGACATCATAACCAGGAGGGATTTTAATCTGGGTATTCCATTGCATTAGGAGGTCGCGACCCCACAGATTCACTGCTATATCAGCCATATATGGCTTCAACCGTCCTTTCTGACCTTCTGGTCCTATGCATTCAAGCCACCTCACACTCTGTTTCACCTGAGATATTGTTCCAATACCCAGAAATTGGATATCTACTGTCTGTAAAGGCCATCTCGGATGCCAGGACCGTGGGGTTATGATCGAAACATCAGCCCCCGTGTCGACTAAACCCTGGATATAAATATTGTCTATCAGTACACCCAATTTTGGTCTTTGTTCATTTATCGAAGTCTGCCAAAATATTCGTTTCGTAATTTTCTTTGGAGTTTCTGAATCTTCTTTTGAATTTATGTTATCATCTGATATTGTATGTTTTTCAAGATCAGGTATTGGGTGTTCTATTCGTCTTGAGAATGCTGGTCTTCTACTACGACCGGATATGATCTCACCATCCTCGAATTTGGAGTCTGATTTTGGGGGGCTTCCCGGGGGAAGCCCCGAAAGGCGTTTCCCGATGGCAGAGGGTTGCCTTCTTTATCTCTGGTAGATCTACATTCATTGGTCCAATGCCGTCCCTTGCCACATCTTCTGCATAATCCAGAAGGCAATGGCCTTCTGTTCGAATTAAACCTAGATCGGGCATCGTTTCTAAAAGTACTTTGTGTACAGTTTCGTCTTACATGGCCTTGTCTACCACAGTTGAAACAAGTGATTCCTTGGTTCCTCTTCCTTACCTTATCAATGGCTTGGTCTACCCAATTGTCTTCATTACTATGGAGAGGTTCAGCATTGATTGTATATTGAATCCATTCTTCTAGAGGTGCGGCTCTGATTTTTAAAGGCAGAAGCATTCTTCTACATTCTGGATTAGCATGATCAAAGGCCAGAGAAAGTATTATTTGCTTTCTACCTTCTGGATCTGATATTGCTCTATTTACAGCCGTGGTAAGCCTGTGTAGAAAGTCAGTATAAGGCTCTTTCAAACCTTGTTTGACCTTAGCATAATGCTCAACTTTTTGACCTGGGTCTAAAATCTTTTCCCATGCATTAAGTGCGGCTGTACGGCATAGCAATAAAGTATGTTCGTCATAAGTAGTTTGAGTCTTCACGTCAGCAAACATTCCTTCACCAAGGATTTGGTCCTGAGAAGCAAAGAAACCCCTAATTTTTCCTTGGTGTTCTAAGGTCCTGGCTTCCTCTCTAAACCAGCTTCTCCACTGCAAATTTTGGCTTTGGTCTAAGACGGCAGCCGTTAGCTGCATCCAATCGAAGGGGAGGATTCGGTTTTTTGCAGACCATGAATTCAGGAGCTGCTTTACATAAGTAGAGTGAATACCATACATGGATATCGCCTCTTTAAAATCTTTGATGTCTTTCATATGTAGTGGCTCATAACTATACTCTACATATTCTGAGGAACCCCCTGGTGCCATCTTGGTCTGAATAGTAGCTGGGAACAATAGTGGTGGTGAAGGAGGTATCCCCGTGATGTTTACAACTTTATGTAAAGTATTTCCAGTACCATAACACCCCATTGGGGGTTGACCTGAACTGTTCTGAGCATAAGATGTATCATTGCCCTTTTGTAGTGTTGCAATATGGTCCTCACATTCTTTCATTTTGTATATAATGGGTTCCCATTCTTGGATTTTGGACATTACGGATTCCCATTCCTGGAATTTGGACATTGCAGGTACAAATTCTTGTATTTCGGATACCATCTGTCTCAAAGTTTGACTTTCTTGATGAAGTGATTCTTCTAAAGACCTCGCCGAGTTAGCAATTTTGAGATCTACATCATTAACATAATTAATGATTTTCTCGTCCACTTTATTAATGTGGTCAACAAGTTTCTTGTTCTCATCAGTTACGTAGAGTTTATATTGTTCTAGTTCCAAAGACCTCGCCGAGTTAGCAATTTTCAGATCTACATCATTAACATAATTAATGATTTTCTCGTCCAGTTTATTAATGTGGTTAATAAGTTTCTTGTTTTCATCAGTTACGTAGAGTTTATATTGTTCTAGTACAGTGTTATCATTATGTGAAAGCTTGTTGTAACCAATTTGTAGCATATCCATCGTTTTAGACATAGCAGAGTTTGAAAGCTGTAATTCACATATCTTGGACAACAGCTGCTGATTTAAGGTCTGCATCTGCTTAACGTCATCTGACAGTGTAGCGTTTGATAATTCTATAATACCAAGTTTGGGTGGTAATTGAAAGTTCAGATTCGTGACCTCAGTCATCACCCTTCTATTGTGGAACACAACATACAGAAACAGACCAAGAAATAGTAAAACTGGGGTACTGAATACCTCAAGATACTCATTTAAAAACTTGTCAACCATCGTGGAAAAATATATACCAAATTCCTCAAAAGAATAGTTGTCAGCCATTACCTCAATCCAGGTGCAATGACGCTGTGTGGTCAGAAGGTGTCACAATAACGTTTAGTGCCCTGCTGTATGGCCGATGTAGAGACACTCAGCACGCTATTCACAGATCCTAGGTGTTAAAGGGTCTCAGCAGACAGAATAGAATCTTTGGAAAAAACAAATTCTCACAAGTCAAGACAGGATGTTAATTACAAGATAGAATGGTTTTAGTTATCTTTGTTCACCTACAGGAGTAATTCACAATTGTCCCAGGTTACAGGGGTTAGGGGCGGAGCTGCTGCTTGAATCTGCAGTTTTTGGGTCAAACTCAGCCAGCCAGGTTGGGGGAAGGGCGCTCGTGCAGCCTCAGTTCAAACTCAATTAAAATGAACTGAGCAGCGGTACAGCTAGGGGCGGAAGCAAGCAGCCCGGGTCTCAGCCGTTTAGCTAGGCAGAGAGCCGCGCGCTGGGGGAGGGGTGAAGTTACCGATCGCGTGCGCAGCAGGCAGACAGCCCGGGTCAGCCTTTAAGCTAGGCAGCGAGCCGCGCGCTGGGGGAGGGGTGAAGTTACCGATCGCGTGCGCAGCAGGCAGACAGCCCGGGTCAGCCTTTAAGCTAGGCAGCGAAGCCGCAGCCGCGCGACTGGTTGAAAGGCAGAGATACCGACCGCGCGCAGCGGTTAGACAGACCGACCGCGCAGCAGTTCCTACAGCTAGGCAGCGGGCCCTGGCCGAGCGCAGCTCGCGCGGCTGATTAGCGCGGAACCAACCAGCCAAAGATGGAGCCTAAGCCGTTTGGAAGTCACCTCTCACTATCAAACCCGCATGCATAGGGCTGGATACGACTTGCCCACAGTCAAACCTGACCTGAGTGCGTTCTAAACCCGACCCGTGGGTCTGGGGCGGGAGTCTGGAGGGACGCGAGTCGCGCGCCACTGGATGAGGGGCGGAGCTAACACTAGCGCGGCGTACCAAGCAGGCAGAGGGAGCCTAAGCCGTTTGGAAGTCACCTCTCACTATCAAACCTGCACGCACAGGGCTGGGTACGATCTGCCCACAGTCAAACTTGACCTGAGTGCGTTCTAAGCCCGACCCGTGGGTCCACCAGCCCGGGGCGTGGGCGTTGGGCGCCAGATGTAGGCGGAGCTTACCCACAAGGACACAAATACTCGATAGATATTTATTAGAATATAAACCAACACTCACGGTACAGGTAACCGAGTACAATAGGGACCGAAGTCTGCAGACGGACGGATGACGGGGTCCTTCCTCCAGCAGCCAGGAACCAGGAAGACCAATACCAGATAGATATTTATTAGAATATAAACCAACACTCACGGTACAGGCAACAGAGTATAATAGCACCTGAACAGGGACCAGAGTCTGCAGACGGACGGACCACGTGAGCCTCCCTCCAGCAGCCAGGAACCAGGAAGAGAGCCTCTCAGCGTCCCGGCAGCCCCTTATCAAGGGTTTGGCCACACCCCCTCCAGGAGCCCAGGACCCTGGATAAGCTTCCCTGGACCCCACCAGCTGACACCCGAATCCCACAACAATACTCCCTGTTAGCAGCTTTCTCCTTCAGGTACCCCACAGTTTTGGCATCTTCAACATCTTGGGGTTTCCACCTTCACAGCTTTATGTAATGGTCTCTCTAGGCCTAAAATCAGGAACACTGCTGACACATGCCTGGCCTCAGCAGTTTTTCTTAGTCATGGAGGCAAATTCCATAGACCCTGTCTTCTATATCCTTAACTCTAAAGCCAGAACCACATGGGCAAAGATGCTAAGTTCTGCTTCTTCCTAGAGCTGGAATATGGCTTCCTCATTCAACTACATCTTCACCAGCTTTCTGTTTTTGATGGTTTCCTTCACTGCCTAAGCTTGGATGTTCTGTAATCTTCTCTGTAGACCAGTATGGCTCAAATTCAGAGTCACCAGCCTATGTCACCACTTTCTTTATTTCATCTCTTAATCGGTCTGTTTCTTTGCTCAGCTTTATCTTTTTCATTATAAATCTTCATTAGAGTTATCACTAATAATCACATGACAGAGTCTATACTATGCTGTTTTGAGATTTTCTTTGCCAATGGTATTAATCCCAAACTCTTTATTTTAGCCTCAGGAAGACTCTTCAGATAAAGGCAAGAAAAATCACATTCCTTATCAAATTATTACAAGAATGATCTCTAGGCTACATATTAATATTCTTCTCCTCTGTAATCTCTTGCATAAGGCCCCCATAGCTTATCAAATCAAACTCAACAGCACTGTCTATCATGATCCTACTAATATAGCCAATTAAACCACACTTCAAGTATTCAACTGCTTTTATAAATCATAGTCCTGAGGTCCATATGCCTTCAAACAAAAGCATGGTACAACCCATCACAGCAAAACCCCAGTCCCTAGTACCAACTTCTGTCTTGGTTAGAGTTTCTATTGCTGTGAAGACATACCACGACCATAGCAAAGTTTATAAAAGGACCCATTTAACTAAAATGATGGTTCACTGTTTCAGAGGTTCAGTCCATTATCATCATGGCAGGAGCATAGTGGCCTGCAGGCAGACATAGTGCCAGAGAAGGAGCTATTACATGTTGATATGCAGATAACAGGAAGTAGATTGTCTCATTGAACTTGGCTTGAACATATATGAGACCTCACAGCCTGCCTCCACAGAGATACATTTCCTCCAACAAAAACATACCTACTCCAACAAAGCCACACCTCCTAATACTGCTACTCCCTTTGGAGTACATTTTCTTTGAAATAATCAGAGACATCCCCACAGCCATATACTTGCCTCTCCCATAAGAATCACAGGAAATATCCAACCATAGCTATTCATTTAGTGACTAAATGTTCATAGATTCCTGCCACTTAGCAGACATTCACTGTCTACCAGTCTCAAATATCATTTCTTTCAATCTCTACTTTTCTAGGTGACAGTGAACTGTGTCTCAAAGAGATCAAATAACTCGTCTTAGTTCAAAAATATTGCCTTGTGCAATTTTTACCTTTCTTTGCATCTTATTTGTGTCAAATGTATGCTATTTGTTTCATCTCAATATCTCAACAACAGAGAAAAAACACCACAAAGCCACAGAAAAGCACAAAGACCTGTTCTATCAAAAAGATGAGCTGAGGCAGCCTGGTCACAAAAATGATAATCACCTCTCCTATTTATTCAAGAGTAATATGATACCTAACAAGATACTTTATGAGTATCTTCTTCATTTTTTGACTTTTGACTCAAATAATCTGGAGGGAACTGGTTCAGTGAACCCAAGAAGGCATTTGCCTCTATTCCCAGTATCAGATACTGGAACCTCTGTTCCATCCAGCTTTTGATATGAATTTGAAAATCTGAACTTGGGTCCTCATGCTCTTGAAGCAAGCACTTTATTGACTCATGATGCTCCCCAGCCCTATAGACTAACTTTTAAGAAAGAAAATATCTCAGATCACTATGTAACTTCAGAAATCAAGTTCTCAAAAGCCATGTTCTTTGTTCCATGACTCTTACTTGAATTAGTTGCTCTGTATAGTGACATACATGCTATAAGACTCCCATGTGGCAGTAAGCCAAGACTTTCTGACAGCAAACACACTGAAAACAAGACAGGATGGGGTCTGCCTTCCCATGATGGGTTCTACTTTTGATTGTGGCCTCATAGGACCATAGGCAGGACCCAAATCTCCATATTCCACAACTCAAACATCACTCAAGCTGGGAAATGCCAATTACCTGAGTATGATATAAGATACCTTCATGCTCAGATATGAGAAAAGAGCAGTTTGGAGGAGTGAAGAGAAGTCATATGCATCTAGAAGCTTTGTTGATGTTTATAGTACCATCTCCAGATCTGATAGAGACGGAAAAGAACAGTCTTGGATCCTCACCAGGAAAAGGGTAAAGAGAGCCTTGGAAAAGTGATTCAATGAAACATTTTTTTCCACAGTACAGTTATTACTTGTTAACTTGGTTAAATATCTTCCAAATGCACAATGAAGACTGACAGGGGAGTACGCAGACAAGTTTTAAGGACAAATGAATGTGAGGGATGGTCACCATACATGGAAAGCTATTGGAAAGTTACATTAAATATCCATAAAACCACTGTACAAAAATGTACTGTGGTCTGTCCTCTTGAAGATGGTAAGTAGAAAAGATGAGAGGTGGTTCTTTCTATGAGGGAGATTGGAGACTTGTAGGGTTGATAAACACAGATAGACAATATTCACATGAAATCACATACAGATCAAAATGGTAAGATTTTGCCTAGAGATATTGCCAAGTGACTAGGAATACTTGCTGACCTTCCAGATGACCCAAGTTCAGTTCTTAGCATCCACATAGTGGCTAACAACTATCTATAACACCAGTCCTAAAGGATAGAATTCCAACTTCTGACCTTTTTAGGAACTGGGCATTCACATGGCACACATGCACACCTATAAGCATAACACTCACACATAAAATAGGTGATATATAAATAGATAGATGATACATAACACATGGATAGGTAGATGTTAGATAAATAAAACAAAATAGGATGAGACCACCTGTGATAGAAGATGGGCAAGATATACGCATAGAAATATACAAAAAATTTAGTCAAATTCATGTGGCAGAGATAGTCACATATTACCTGGATATTATCTGTTTCCTACTAAGCTCCAACATTCCCATGGCAGAGTCACAGGGAGTAGTTAAAAGGAGGGTGAGAGAGTGAGGATACAACTCCACTATGGCATAGTGCCTTCATCTAGGGAGCATAGGTAACTGTTGTAATGGCGTAGCCCCTCCCCATCCTCCTACAACTGACTTATACATTCCCGTGCACCTTGTTGAGAAGTCACTGCAATTGTGTTCTTATTAATGCTTGATGCTGACATCTATTAATTGAGAGACCACAGAAGTACTGAGATCCACTGCTTGTTTAAAAATAAAAGCAAGCCATAGAGAAGGCTCCATGGTTTATGAGTGCTTAGCTCCCCTACAGAAGACATGGTTTTGATTCCAAGCACCCATATTTTGTGACTCACAACCAACTATAACTCTGGTTCCAGAACCCCTAATGCCTGCTTCTGGTCTCTGTGGTCACCTTAACACATGTAGTGCATGGGTATATTTATATGTGCATGCAGGCACATGTGAACACACATACAAATGAAGATAAATCTTAAAGATAAGAGCTAAATGGAAGATCAAAAAAGCCTATTTTGTAGATAACATAGAACCTATGGCAGTGCATTTAATCTAAGGATGGGATAAGCAAACAGCAATGTCTAGAGGAATCAGAAATGCCTAATGAACATTTAAAGGGAAAAAGCTATTAATTTGTAAAGTGAGGGTCATTCTCAGAAAGGAGTAGATGAGATTCCCAAAAATGGAAACACAGAGAACAAAGACACATTCTATAAAAAGTGGAGAGAAGTGAACAAAGTGTGATAAAATGATACTGATGCTACCATGTAAAAGATTCCAAAAACAAGATGAGGAAAACTATCTTCTCCACATGATCACCTTTGATATGGCCTCATTCATATCAGAATGACTTTAGAATTTTAAAAACTGATGGTGTTTCTATTGCTTGCAGAAGTTATTCTGCAGAGTTGGAGCATGTAACAATATGAATGCTTTGATGTTTAAGAACTCCAAGAGAAGTACAGCAGCTGGGATATGTGTGAAAGAATAATCTGTTATGTGTGGAAATGAGCACCATACGTTTGCCATGATGGGAGGACTCTTAAGAAGCTTCATTGCAGCACCATGAAAAATTGGCACAGAGAAACTTTTTCAGCCAAAAGGGAGAAACGTGATGGATTCTTTTAATTTTCTCAAAGCTCAAACGTTCCCTTGCATATACCAGTGTCACAAGTGAGAAACAAAAGTGGGTGGGTCTTGGCCTCATGCTCTTTGGAAAAGCTACATAAGGCCACTTAGTGTGCCATAAAAGTAATCTAATCACTTATTAATGACTGTATTGTGTGTGTGTGTGTGAGAGAGAGAGAGAGAGAGAGAGAGAGAGAGAGAGAGAGAGAGAGAGAGAGAGAGAGAGAGAGAAAGAATCAGGCCTGATAGAGTCTTTGCTAAAGCATGGGGATATGTACCTATGGGGAGACATTTACCTGTTGCAGAAGATACACTAAGGTCGACAAGGACATTCTATAATCACCACGGCCACCACTCTCACATAGTCTTTAGAGTACTGACTTATGTAATGGACAACTAAGAAATGAAACTGCACAGATAGAGTAAATGATTTGCTACAAGGCATCCAGATTGTGTTTTATTATGAATCCATGTTCAGGGTGATTTTTAATACATCAAGATAATTTGAAGCTGTTAATATTCATTGTCAACTTGATAGAATTTAGAATATCATGGCTTGTCTGTGAGGAAGGGTTAGGAAATATTTAACTGAGCTGAGAAGACCCACCTCAAATGTAGGCTGCATCATTCCATGAACCAGAGTTCTGGATGGAACATAAGGAAGAAAGTGAAGTAAACAAATACCAGAAGGCATCTCTGTTTTCCTCCTGGCTATAGGTACAGTATGAACATCTGCCTCATGCTCCAGCAATAAACTTTTCCCTGATACAAGAGAATGCACCTCAAATTATGAGACAAAATGAACCATCCCTTTCTTAATTCTTTGACCATTATTTAGTCACAGCAAGAAGAAAAGTACTAACAAAATTAGTCATGAAAAGCCTATGTTCAGGCAAGATGGCTCAGTGAATAAAGAACTTGTATCTATGTCAGATGACCTGAGCTCAATGCTTAGAACCAACATGGTAAAAGAACCAAATTCATAATTTGTTCTCTGACCTCAATATGTACACCTTGGTATGTATGCACATGCCCACATTTATATTCTCTTCTCATAAACGATAACTAATTAAAAATCCATCCCATCCTTAGCATTGATTCATGTCCTCCGATGGCTATTTACTGTATATGAGATAAAGACCCAACATTCTTCGCAGAGCACACGCATGTAAATAGGCCTCCATGAACTATTCTCACCTTAGTCTCTACCTTCAACTTCTCTATTACACTCTATCCCCACCAGGTTTTCAGGGCCCTGCACTCAAAGGACACTTGTGCCATGATGTCTGAAACAGGAAGAGCATCTCCAACCCAGAACTCAGAACTACAAAGATCTCCTAATTCTGGAGCATAGTGGAAGTCATGTTGAGATCATAAATGACCTTATCCCAAATCAGGTAGCCCACTGTTCTCTATCCTCAACTGTTGGCAGTACTGTTGCCACCATATGTACAATGTTTGGGTAATAGCTCCATCCATAGCCTCTACTCATCTTGCAATAGCCATTCTCCTGTTCAGTTGTGGCCACTGAAAATATGTTTAGACTTTACTAAGTTGCTCTGAAGACAAGTCCAGTTTATATGTCTGATACTTATACTCTTAACATTCTTTCCTGAAAATAACCAAGTACTGATATGCACATCTTAACTAAGTCACCTATTATTTGTCAAATCATACAAATATACTCTTATTAATGCTTCAGATATTATTCAAATTGTTTTCATGTTCACTTTATATATGAGATGCAAACAGAGGTAATCCAAATATAGGGCCAGAACTCTTGATTTAGATATATAATTTTAGAAGTTAATGAATTTCTCTAGCTTTATTTTCCTTAATTATAAAATTATATTGGGTAAGAATTACATAAGATAATTATAGCACAAAAATGGTTCATAAAAAATGGATACACATCTGTGTTCTAATTAAGCCCAGCTGAAAGGACAGGTGGAATATTTCATTAAGTTCTGAAGAGTAAGGAAATCATTTTTAACCCCCTTTCTCTGAAATGATTATTAGGCAAACACACCCCCATTTAAACAATGAATTACATGACTCCATAATTAATTAGCATGCATTAAAGAAAATAGTACTTTTTCTAGGTCTTTTGGTGGTATTCAGGAAAGCTGAGGTCATCACTAATATCACATGCATCTTTCTGGGGTACTAGGCACTCAGACTTAAAGTACATTATCTTGAATCATCAACGTATTTCTTTGGGGTAAACTGGAGATTAAAGGGTAGATTCAATTGTGGCACAAATGAAGGAAACTCAGAGCCAGATCTCAGGGAAAAGCTGAGATATCAAAGAGAAGAAACACCACAGTCAGATCTCACCCAGCTGTTTTCCAGCTTCCTCAGCCTCACTCCTCCTGGCTTCTACTGCCTCTCTGTCTTTCTATGCCTGCCTTCAACTTCTCTATCACACTCTATCCCCACCAGTTGTTTCACATCCAGATTAAGATTAAAAGTGTGATAACACCATTGCCTGCCAGGGAGCCTGGAACTCCCTCTGTCAAATAAACTGGACTCAAACTCAGATTTGTTGAGATTAAGAGTGTAGATCACCACTCCTGGATATCCTCATGCTATGATTAAAGGTGTGAGTTACCACTCTCTGATTCTCCTAGGCTGACTGTGGATAGATTCCTCTGATACCTTAGACTGGTTTTTATTAAATTTGAAAAATATCCACAAATTTTCCCTTTTGTGTTAAAATTAAAAAATAAGGTTATAGCTAAAGTAAGAAAAACTATATACAATAGGTACAAAAATTATATACAATATATGCAAACAATAAAGTAGCAATGTCCAGTCCATTCACAACTGACAATTCAAAGAAAATATTCCATTAATTATCCTATTTTGGTGAGTCCAAAGGATTGTACCTAATTCACTTTCTTTCTAACTTGTATTACTAACTAAAAACTATTATTTTCATGTCTTTTGATCTTATACACTTTAACTTCCAAGTTTCTTTTCTAAAATAGTCACTAGAAAACTATAACTATCTCATCTTCAACTACCTCAGAAACCCAGGAAGGAAATAATATTAATGAACTAAATAGCATGGGCAAGCAGGCAACTTCCAAAAAAAAATGTAAAAAAAATGAAACAGCTGGCTTCCTGGACAGTCTGTATCATCCATCTTCAGTCTACAGGCCTAACATGTTTGACAGACTTCTCTGTGAAGCAGGATATTCTCAAAGACCTTGCTACCTTGTCTTGGCAAGGTTCAGCAATTCTCTTGTGGATATGTCACCTGCTTGTCCAATTTGAATATAACAGTGTCAGCAGTCAAGGCAAGAGTACTTTCTTGCCCAGTGGTTGACTTTCATTACAAAGAAGGTCAACTGTTTATGGAGTTTCTCTGATGTCCATAATCTTCTCTGAAGTAGATTGGTGCTGCCAGGAGCAGATGTCCCATTATTATAAAAATAATAAGAACATATGTTATTAAATGTCATATTCTATGGATCTCTGAAGTGTTTGAAGAAGACCTGTTTATCTAAAATATATGTTTGATCTTTGAATGTAATATCTAACTACTAACTTGCATTACTTTATATCCTAATTAGTTGGTAATAAAAACTTTCATGGACTAGCAATTTGTATTACATTGATTGATTAACTGAATAAGTATAATACCTTGAACAAGCATGGAGATATATGCACAGCAACAAGAGTAATCTCAATATTCACAATTTGTATAAAACATGCTAAAGTCCAATCCAATGTAAAATATTTAAAGCTAGGAAATTCTTTTAAAAGAAGATTCAATAATCTAACTTTATTTATATCCTATATCTGTATCCCCCCTCTCTTTAACAAGAATCTTGAATCTAATAGCTTTTGTTTAACTTTTTTCTAACCATAACCAATAACATTTTTTAACCAATTAACCTAATCAATGACAATCATCCATACCCGATTGAAAGACCAAAAACCACCCGCACCACCTCTTCGGAATTTGGGCACCGTGTCCTTAGGTTTACTTCATAATGTCTGGGGGCAATGGCATCTTTAGGGAATCCTGAGAAGAAAAGTTTTGTTTTGTTTTGTTTTTTAATTGTCAAGTCCTGAAATAAGTAGCTGTATAATTTGTTGTTCAGTCCTCGCATAACAGAAAAGTGCATGGCTTGTCTCAAGTCCTGGCTATAGGAGTCTGTGAAGTTAATTCATTTTAACGAACTGCCCTGAAATTGTTCTGAGTATTTTGTAGTCCAAATCTGATCTTTGGTTGGTATTTGTCAGCCTAGTGCCTTTGTCATAGTCCACATGAAATCATTGTTGTGGGGCCCCATCTTCCTTTTGGAAACTTCAAGTTTGAAATTAGGCATTGTCATGGATCACTGCAGGAAACTGATAAGAGACTAAAACCCAACACAATATACAGGAAGCTAAGTATATAAGTCTTTTTTCAGCATAGGCTTGGTAACAATAGAATAGTATTTATCTTTAGTTATTCTTCTGTCCCATATCAGGTGGCCCTTCTGATATGATACAGAGATTTTACATTTTCCTTTAACAAATATGCTTGAGTTTAGAGAAGGAGAGAGCCACACTCCAACTCTAAAGCCAGCTTTAATTATAATTAAACTGGGACTTCAACTTACAAAAAATAGAGGTTAAGCAATGAGATTTTACCCTGAAGAGTATACTGGAACCAATAGTTATGATATTCTTTTGATTGCAAATTTTTCTGGATAGTCTCCCTTCTGCTTTAGATGTCTAGATGTCCAAGGTCTTTTAACTTCCTGAAGATGGGTATTTCTAGTTTTCTGTAAAGACAAAAACAAAAACCTGCTCCAGCCCTTTGTTTTGTCTTACAACTGAAAGAATTGTAACATGGGTGATGAGCCATCAATTATTATTTTCATGAAATTTCTCTGGTTTATATTGAGTCTTTATTAATTTTGATGGTATCCATAACTTTTCTTCACCTGTGGAAACAAAAGCAAAAGCCCTTCCCCAATATAGCACATATCCTGGCTTCCATTCAGAGGTTAGTACATCTTTGAAGTAAATAGGCTGATTTAGTTCAGCTGTTCTTTCTATAGTCCAATGCCTTTCAGCAGCTGTTGTTCCTTTCTCATTAACATTGAGAAAATTCAAACTTAATAAAGCATTATGTAGTCTATCTCTGGGGGTCTTTGTTATTCCTTTCTGTTTATTTAGCATATCCTTGAAAATTTGATTAGATCTCTCTATGACTGCTTGCCCTGTAGGATAGTTGGTATTCCTGTAATATGCTTTATATTATAATAAGCAAAAAATTGTTTCATTTTAATAGAGACATATGCCGGAGCATTGCCAGTCTTAATTTGTACAGGTATTCCCATGATGACCATAACTTCTAGCAAATGTGCGATTACAGAATCAGCCTTTTCTGAACTCAAAACAGTCGTCCATTGAAATCCTGAAAACATATCTATTGTATAATGGACATATTTTAATTTTCCAAATTCTGTAAAATGAAATACACCCATCTGCCAGATTTCATTTCTGTGTATACCTTTAGGATTACTACCTGCTGGCAATGGAGTTTGGTTATAAAAAGAACAGGTGGGACACCTTTTTATAATTTCTTTGGTTTGTTGTCAAGTAATAGAGAAATCTCTTTTTTTTAATTCTTTGCTAATAATATGATGCTTTTTATGAAACTCTGAGGCCTATAGTACATTTTCTCTGACTAATTTATCAATTTCATCATTACTTTGTGCTAAAGGACCTGGCAGACCCATATGAGATAGAATGTGTGTTATATTTAAGGGGTAATTTCTAGTCCTGATTATTTCTTTAACAGAATAAATAATGAAGTTAATTTTGCTTCACCATTAATAAAATCAGCTGTTTCAATGTGTAGAACAACTCTTTCTGCATGCTGAGAGTCAGTGACTATGTTAAGAGGTTCAGTAAAATCCATTAACACCATCACAATGGCATATAATTCTGACTTTTGAACAGAATTATAAAGGCTTTGAGCCACTTTACTTATATGTTTTGATTTGTAACCTGCCTTTCCTGATTTGTTCGCATCAGTATAAAATGTAGGAGCTCCAGAAATTGGTTTATTTCATACAATAAAAGAATAAATTCATTTTCTTTAGGAATTCAATTCTTTTGCTTTGAGAATATTTGTTGTTAATATCGCCCAAAAAAATTACTGCAGACTCTTTGCCAAGGTTTACTTTCTACCCATAATTGGTCAATTTCATCCTTAGTTAAAGGTACAACAATTTCTGCTGGGTCCATTCCTATCAATTGACAAAGTCTTAATTTTCCTTTAAAAATCAGTTCAGAAATATTTTTACATATGTCTTGAATTTCTGACTCAGTTTATGTGGAAGAAATATCCATTCCAATATAATATTTTCCTTTTGCATTAAAATTTCTGTAGGAGAATGCTTAGAGGGCAAGATAACTAGAATGCAATTAAGATCTGGATCTACATGATCCACATGTGCCTCTTGTAATTTCTTTTCCACCAAAGCCAATTCTTTCTCAACTTCAGGTGACAATTCTCTTGGACTATTTAAGTCCTTGTCACTATTTAAAGTTTTGAACAAATTATCCAGTTCATCATTATTAATTCCAATAGTGAGTCATAAATTGGCAATCTTCTAGGAATCTTTGAAAATTATTAAGTGTCTTCAATCTATTTCTCCTTACTTGTACCTTTTGGGGTCTGATTTTTTTTGTTGGCCTATTTTATAGCCTAAATAATTAATGGAATCCCCTCTTTGTATTTTTTCTGGGGCATTTGTAATTCCCAAGCAAGCAAGCAAAATTTTTCCCACTTCTTCAAACATTTTCTCTAAAGTATTGATATTTGAACTGGCCAATAAGATGTCATCCATGTAGCAATATATTATAGATTGTGAAAATTTGTTACATATTTGTTCTACTGGCTTTTGTACAAAATACTGGCACAGAGTGGGGCTATTCAGCATTCCTTGAGGAAGTACCTTTCACTGATATCTCTTTACAGGCTGAGAATTATTATAAGTGGGCACTGTAAAGGCAAATTTTTCTTTGTCTTGTTCTTGTAAAGGTATTGTAAAGATACAGTCTTTTAAATCAATAACTATTACAGGGTATTCTTTAGGTAGCAAAGAAGGCAAGGGAGTCCTAGACTGTAGAGAGCCCATTGGCTGGATCACCTTGTTTATCATTCTTAGGTCTGTTACCATTCTCCACTTTCCAGTTTTTTTTAAGTAACAAATACAGGAGAATTCCAAGAGCTGGTTGATTCTTCCATATTCTGACATTTAACTGCTCCTGTGCCAGCTGTTAAGGCCTAAAATGTCTCTTTTGTTAAAGGCCATTGATGAATACACAATGGCTTCTCAGTTAGCCATTTTAGAGGTAGTGTGGTGGGTGATTTTGAAAAATCAGCAGCTGTTATGACTTGTTTCTGTATAACCTGAATGGTCTGTGACTATTTCTCATGTTTTTTCCAAAAAAATGTGCTAGTTTATAGTTTATTTCTGTGTTTGGAAAAATATTGATGTTTGTTCCATTCTTGTAGTAAATCTCCTCCCCATAAATTTATAGCAATGTTAGCCCTGTATGGCTTTAATATTCCTCTCTGTCCTTCTGGTGTTATACACTCAAGCCATCTTGTACTCTGTTTCACCTAGGATCCTGACCCAACACCCCAAATTGAACATTTACCTCCTGAAGGGACAACTTGGATCCCATGTCTCTGATAAAATTATTGATACATCTGCACCTGTGCCCAATAAGCCTTCAATAATAACATCATTTCTTTGTACTTTTAATTTTGGCCTTTTCTCATTGATAGAAGCTTGCCAAAATATTCACTTTATAATTGTTCCTGAGTTTTTTCTTTTTCTATATATTTTCTGTCTTTTTTCTTTTTCTATATGTGTACTGTCTTTTTAAAATAGGTTTTATTTTTTTTTAATTGTTCTTGGAAAGTGTTTCCTCTACAATGGCAGTGTAAGATTGGACTGAATTTGATATGGAGGCTTTTGAAATCCCCCTTGGGGTGTTTCCCAAGGGCAGAAAGTTGCCCTTGTTGATCTGCATTCATTAGTCCAGTGTTTTCCTTTTCTATACCTTCTGCATACTCCATGAGGGAGGAGTATTCTTTTGGGATTATTCCTAACTAAAGTACTGTTTCTGGGAATGCCTTGTTTACAATCTCTTTTTATGTGACCTTGCCTTCCACAATTATAACATTTAATATTTTGACTTTTTTTTATACCTCTAGAAATAAGCTCTCCTACCCAGTTATCTCACCATCATAAGATTCTATATTGTCTCACAAATCCAGTCCTCCAAGGGTGCTGACCTTACTTTTAATGGTCTAATTATTTTTCTACACTGTGCATTAGTATTCTCAAAAGCCACTGATTCAATTACTATTCACCTGGCTTCTGAGTATGATACCATTCTGTTTACCTTTGCAGTTAATCTGTGCAAAAAGTCTGTAAAAATTTCTTTTGGGCTTTGAATTATTTTTGTGAATGATTTGGTTTGCTTTCCTATTTCTTCAATCTGATCTCAGGCATTTAATGCTGCCATGCAACATAAATCTAGAGTATGATTATTGTATAAGGATTGCCTTTCAATATCAGCATAGTCTCCCTCCCCAAGTTTGTCTCAGGAGACTTCTATGCCTCTGGCCCTGTTTCTTTGTTCTATTGTTTTAGCCTCCTCCTTCCACCATGATTTCCACTGTAAAAGTGCCTCAGCCTCTAAAACAGCAGTAACCATATCTAACCAATCTTTAGGGGTGATCCGGTTGCTGCATGACCAGCTATTTAACATTTGTTTTACAAATGGTGAATGCATCCCATATGTCACAATTGCTTCTTTACTCTCCTTAATTCCAGCATTTGTACTGGAGCCCAACTAGCTTCTCTATCATCTTTATCATTGTTCATTTTTTTTTTAAAAGATTACAGTATAATTAATTTTGCCTGCTTTTGTATAATTTTAGATGACCTTGCTGAAATTAGTTCTTTACATTCCTCTGTTTGAATTTGAACATCTTTGTATTCTCCTCCGACAGGCTTTTCTAAGACTTTTTCTTGGCATTTACATTAATTGACTTTTAAATGATAAAACAGAAATCAAACAAAAAATATTCATAATAAACAGTATGATAAACATTATGATAGACCCATCTACTTTATTTATCTTTTCCTTCACTAGTTTTGATATCAAACCATTTAGAAAAAGATCACAGAAAGACTTAACACCCTCCATTGCCTTAAACAAATTCCCCCTTCTTTTTTTTTTTTTTTAAAAAAATGATTTACTCATCAATCTATTTGTCTGTGATGATTCAAATGATTGAATTGGGGAAGCTACCTAGTATGATAGCAGCCCAAGGAGGGGTCCAAAAAGAGAGAAAAAAAAGGCAACCCTTACCCACCAGGAGAAAGAGGCCACTGTCTGAAAAACTTACCTAGATGAAAGTGAAATGGAAACACCTGTGGCCGATCTGCCTAAGACTGTAGGCTAACTCAGAACAGAAAGCCAAGCCAGCTGGTAATAATTATTCCTCCAGCCATGTGTTGCTCTGGCCTGCAAGTGCATTTGGGGGGGGGAGGAATTCACACCCCAAAGTTGGGCACCAAGTGTTGCATGAATAAAGGAAACTCAGATCCAGATTTCAGGGGAAAGCTGAGATATCAAAGAGAGGAAACACCACAGTCAAATCTTACCCAACTGTCTTCCAGCTTCCTCAGCATCACTCCTCCTGGCTTCTACTGCCTCTCTGTCTTTCTATGCCTGCCTTAAATACTCTCTTTACCCAGTTGTTTCACATCCAGGTTAAGATTATAGTGTGACACCACCACTGCCTTCTTGAGAGCCTGGAACTTCCTCTGTCAAGCAAGATGGCCTCAAACTCAGATTTGCTGGGATTAAGGGTATAGGTCACCATTCCTGGATATTCCTGGTGCTGTGATTAAAGCTGTGATTTACCATTTTCTGATCCTCCTAGACTGACTGTGAGTAGATTTCTCTGATATCTTAGGATGGTTTTTATTTAATTTGAAACATATTCCCAGATTCAATGGGTAAATAATATCATTTATGTTGTTCAGAATACAAATTCTAGCATTCACACACACACATCAAGATAGAAATACCCCCTTATTCAAGAGAAAGGTCTGAATTGAAATGTAATAGTATTTCCATAAGTTTTATGACCCAATGAGCCAGCCAACTCAAGTTATGAGCAGATTTTTTTTTTGTTGCATCCATGAAACCTCAAGTAAAGTTTAGATTTATGGCCATTGTTCAGACATATTAGTTGCAAGCTAGAAAGGTCAGCAAGAACACAACTGGGCTGAAGATTACAATCAGAGGTTAGTCAAAAGTAACAGAGAAAATTTCATCTTCACATCAACAAACCTATTCAACCAGAAGGTAAATTGGAGACTAGGAAGTCTTCTCAAAGCATGTTTCCCTTTAAGACTCTAATTCTATTTCTCCCAATGGTTTTGTGGGATATTTGTTTACACTGTGTGATGTTCACTGCAATTGGCTTTTATAATGAACAGAGTAGCCAATAGATAGGTATGAGAGAATAGGCAGACTTCTAAGCAAAGAGAGGAGCTCAAAATGAATCTAGGCACATAGTAGATGCCAGTAAGAGACAAAGCAAGTCAAACACACAGAATTGAAAAGAGGTAAAAGGCACTTGGCAGAACATAGGTTAACAAAAGCAAGTTAATTTGAATTATAAAAGCTGGTTGGAAAAAAGTCTAAGCTAAAGGTCAAGCTTTCATAATTAATAATGTCTCTGTGACATTATTGGGAGACTGACAGTAATCCAAGAAAATCCAATGAGAAAGCTTCCTACACAATAAATTGTCTATGGTATCCATAATGATTCTTGATTCTACTTCCCTAAATTTCAAGTTATCTTACTTTTTAAAAGTTACTTTTAATTTCATCTTGCAAGATAACAAAATCTTGCCAGGCAGATATTATAGATGTAGTTTATTACATTAAGATAATGATCAAGTCTATGATCCCACTACAGGAAAAACATACTAGAACATCCTAAATAAGGTTATTCTTTAAATTTAGTGAATCTATCTCTAGTCATCCCCCTCACAAGAGAAGAATGTGGTGCTAGATTAAGAGTGTGAATTTTCCAAACTTATCTGTATCCATGGTTGATTTAATTTGGTAGGGCTGGGTTGTGCATGTGTTCACCTTTACTGGGAAATTGTTAAAATATGGTAATGGGAAAGTTGAAGACTGTGTCCCTAATCACAATCTTTGGAAATAGAGCAGAGACTCAGATATAAGACATTGAATAAAATTCCCATGGACTTTTCATCACACATTTTTATGTTCTGAGCAGTAATTCAGAGTTGGGAGCTCAGAGGATTTCAAAGGTCTATGAAGAATTAAGGCTATGTAATACAAAAATGAGATGTAAACTTTAAAAGTCAAGGGAATAAGATTTTTTTAAAAAGAAGAAAAGTTCCCCATGCCTTTTTTGTGTTCATCCACACAATGGACATGCCTCAGGGAAGGACTCGAAATTTTCAACTGGTCAGTATAAATTTACCAGATTTAAATATGTAGAGAAAATATAATTTAAAAAAGAAAGCATGTCCAAATATCTTGGAAGACTGGAAGCATTTTAAATAGTTTTATAGAATTATAATTGAAAAAGCAAAGAAGAAATTCCTGAGACAGTCATGGTCAAGAATTACCCAAAGTTAGCAAATGACCAGAGAAAGAAGCTCAACAAACACCTCATAATATCAATGTTAAAAATGTTGACCAAGATTCAGTCAATAGAAATTCTTGTATTACACAAAAGTCTGCAGTTCCTCCTCATCTCCCTTTGAAATATCTCTAGAAGCCAAATCTGTAATTAATGCAGCTGCTGCCCACTCACCAGCCCTTTAATCTAATTTTTGTCTGTCTGATTTTGCTGTTAGCTTTATTTACACTGATTTTGTTCAATTAATAATCACCAAAGAAAAAGAAGACACAAGTG
The DNA here is from genome assembly GCA_033318265.1 of Phyllotis vaccarum. NCBI lineage: Eukaryota > Metazoa > Chordata > Mammalia > Rodentia > Cricetidae > Phyllotis > Phyllotis vaccarum. The sequence continues at coordinate 101,412,372 of JARWLC010000011.1, read as the reverse complement.
AAACATCACATTTGGGACCCTCAGTAGGTCACAGGGAAATCTCAGAAACACACCTACAGTAAGTACCATTGAAAATAAGACAAAAAAATGTTCTGTATAAGTGGGTGAGCAATATGGGTGAACAGGGACCAGAAGAAATTAGGGAACCAGGTAAATGGTAACTCAGAAAGAATCAAAAGTAGGCTTTGAAAAATCTTTAAAGGACTTTTTTTTTGAGAGGTCAGAGCACAATTGGTCTGAACCTCAGCTTGACCAATTTCTACAGGTTGTCAGACATCAAAGGGATAGTTCATGACAACCAAACACAAGAAACTCAAATCCATTGTCTCCAACCAGTTGGTTAGTGCACAGTAGTCAATTACTATGGTAGATAGACCCCACCTAGGATTCCTTCCTTCTGAAAGCTACATCCCCAAACTCTGTGGTGGCAATTTTACATGCCAAGGATAGAAACTCAGTATGACCCAGAAATCATGAAATTCATACTGGTTCTAGTACAAGAACATGCTAAAGAGATGACACAATGAAAACAGGAAACCACAGATATTTCTAACACATATTTTCTTTTTCTTTCACTCATCCTGAAGCATGAAATACTTGTTCTCAAAAGATCTTGATTTTTCTGCTGCCCTAAACTCATGAGCATATGGTTTTTGTCATCATTCACTTTTGCTCATGAAACTCGAAAGGATGTGAATGGATATGTAAGCACCTAATGGTTATTGGGATCATCACTTTTAGCAGCAACAACTCTGAACCAAAGAATTTATTGGCCTCCCCAGGGTCAAAATGGCAAATCTACGTCACCCCATCCTCTGAAAACTAGGACTTCCACCTTTTTCATGCATTTTTAAGACTGTACAAGGAACCAGATTACAAATATGTATGGACTCTGAAACAAAACAACATTAAGCTAGTCTCTCTCATCTATAGGGCCACAGAGAGAAAGGCTCTATCCCTACTGATTTATGGTTAAATAATACTCCTTGGAGTCAGTAATAAACCTTTTCTTAGGTGGTTAGACAGGCATCTTTGCTGTTGACAATGACATAAATAGAAAAGATATACTCCAAATATTATATAAAAGAGGCAATTGGCCCAGATCCTTCAGGAGTAATGGTGTAGTGGCAATACTGGGGCAGTTAATTTCAAAACAAAGGGGAAGGCATCTGTATGAATATTTTCACTCAAACCATTATTAAAATATATAGACCATTTCAAAAGTGTTATCCACATACTCTATACTCTTTCTTGGTCCTATGTCCCAATTTTACCATAGTCATCCCCTCTCTTCTTTCATCTTTCAAAACTAATATAGTATTGTGGTTCACCTTATTTTATACAATGTGTTTTAGTTAGTTTCTCTGTTGTTATGATAAAACATTAACTAAAAGCAGTTTGGGGAAGTTAGAGTTTATTCCATCTGATAACTCTCAGATCACAATCCATCAAAGAGGCAACTCAGGACAGGAACTCAAGGTAGAAACTCGGAGCAAGGAACTAAAGCAGAAGCCATGAAGAAATAGTATTTATTGGATTTCCTTCCATAACTTGCTCATTCTGCTTTTTTCTACAACCCAGACTCACCAACCCAGGGGCAGGACCATCCACAGTGGACTGACTCTCACACATCAACCAACTCTTAACCAAGAAAATGTTCCACTGGCTTGCCTACAAGTCAACTGATGGAGGCATTTTCTCAACTGAGGTTTTCCCTTCCTAGATGATTCTAGCTTGGGTCAAGTTAACAAAAAAATTAACCAGCACACAGTTGTTCTATTAATGTCCTAAGAAGCACAGGTCATGACAATGAGCTTTTCCTAGACTTCCTTATTTCCTATAAAGTATGCTAGTCAACCTCCTCTGATGCATAATTCCACCAAGCATGTAGATACCTAATGGACCTGATAATGAGCAGACTTCAGCTTCTCAGTCCTGGCCTTAGGAACAGCCACATGTAGTCAACAACTCACTGTAAATATTGAATGAGAGTACAAATCACTCTGTCTGCCTCCCTTTTGTTTCTTCATGAGAACAAGAGAAGTCATTGTTCTTCGAAGGTTTTTCCAGCCTAGCCATTCTGTGATTACACATCATTTCTTCTCTCTCCACCTTAGGCAAGAAACAACAGAGCATGGGGGCAAATAATGACATATGTTAGTCATGAATTACTAAAAAATGAGACTCCCTTATTCCCATGACAATAAAGGCAAATATAAAAAACATCCATAACAGAACAAAACTGAATTCCCTCCATAGAAGTAAAACATTGCTGACTTCCCGTTTCCAAATGAAACAAGGTGTGATAGATAACAAAGACAGCCAGTTTGAGACCCTTAAACATTGCTGTTAAAACCTTGTATGTCAATTTTTTGTTGTTCCAAGAGTCACTGTTTTCTTGAGGGAACATATATTCAAAGTCATTCTAATAGGAAAGGAGGTTTTTCAAGCTGAGCAGCCAGATGTTATTCAATTTGCATCCAGGTGTCTCCTGGTGATTCTATGGAGTTAGTACCAGTCTCAGAAGTGCCCCCTAACCCTCTAGCAGCTCCCTACCAGCTCCCCACATTTCACTCTTTGAAAAAATCACTGGCTGGGTTTGCAGTCATCTCTGCATCTCACCTTGATCATCAAGTAACACAGGCATCCTTTTAGGACACAGAGAGGAATGCCTAGAAATGAGCATTTCTGCTGCAGGGGCAAGCAAGGCAGTTTAGAACCAGTGGAAGGCCTCATAAACTTGGGATAGCCTTCAAAGAGCCAGACAACCAGAGGTTCTCAAACAGCTCTTTCTGAGCTCTCTGCTTTCAGTACACATAAGAAGCCTGGATCTCCTAGTTTTTGTCTTCTATTGTGAATATATGAAAAACAGTAAAATGGTAATTGCAAGAACCATACACTCTCATTGAGCTCATTTAGTTTAAATGCAGAGAGCTGTGATTCTTCTTATTCATTATCCAGAGACATAACTCTTTCATGCATTTTTGAAAGAAGGAAATGAAACAGCAAAATTTGGAGACATCAGTCCATTTAATTATTGTTTACAAGTCTCAAGGGATCAGCATGCCAGGTCTGCTTTGCTCCCCAAGCTATGCACTAGACAGAGCTCCAGCCTCATTCTTGCCAAGGAGTCTGAGTAGTCCTGCCAGGGTCGAAGCAAGTCAATCCATCAAGTGAGAATTAACAGAGTAGGAGAAAAGGCACTCAACTATACAAATGTGAAAGGACAGTCAGTCCTTGGGTTATTCAAACTAATTATCTGAATTCTAGAAAGCTCTTGAGTTAGGGCTCAAATTGTAGGGATGCTTAGGCCCTCACTTGATACAATACACTTCCAGAATGATTCTCATGACCATTAGGATTTATGGATGGTGATGTTTCAAATGAGAACACAAATGTTGCAGGATAAAACAGTGGAGGAGACAAAGAGGGGGTGCTGGGATCAACCAAAAAAATCCTTCTAAGTGTCCTGCAAATTCCTTTCATGTCTGCTTTACCTATGGATCCTCAAACTAACTTGATCACATGCTTTTCTCAGACCAGCAAGCTCCAAAAGTCTCTTCCTAGTACACATACCAATTAAGCTCCGCCCTCCTGAAGGTGTCTAAGAGATCTATGAGTTTAAACAACAGTAAAATCATACAAGGATTACAAACACATGCAAAGCAACGAAGTTGGAAATGCTGATGAGATTGAAAGATATTAATATACGCCTCTCCAAAAATGGTATATAGATGGCAAATGGACCTATTAAAATTTGCTAAACATTTATTTTAGGGTATAATGAACTGAACAAGGATGATATATCAATGCAGACCTGTTTTAATTGCCAGTTTAAAATTAATGTGTGTGTATGTAGGCAGAACACACACATGGAAGGACAATTTTCAGGAGTCAGCTCTATCCTTTTGCAATGTATGTGCTCCAGGTCAAAATCAGGTCATTCTTAACATATGCACATTTAAAATGCCATTGCTCATATTTGGGTTTTTCAACATAATACTATGAGATACATATATACAGTAAAATTGTTATTAGAGTGAAGTACATTAACATCCCTCTCACCTCTTCTACTTATTTTTTGACAAGGGAAGCTAAAATTAAAATAATTTTAAAAGTCTCTAAGCTAATATAATTTTATTCACTATAGTCTTCATCCTGTACATGGAAAATTATGAGGTTGGAAATTCCAAGATAAAACAAAGAAGAATATAGAAGCTGACAGTCTCATTTATTACATACAAATGAAACAAATTCACTAAAATTGGGCAGAGAGAGAGACAGTGAAGCTTTAGAGATGAGTGAAACAAGGAGATTACAGGCAAAATAAACTGCCCCCAAGTTCTGTGCTTTCCAGTTGATAAAATCATGACCCATGAATACAAGTTCACAACCAGACATATCTAGTTATATATACCTACCCTAAAATTAAACAATAAATAAAAGAGTCATAGAGTTGTACTTCTCATTAATAAAGTAGAAAGTTCCAGATAAAGAAGAGAAGCTAAAATGATTCACGTGGAAATGGATTTTATTTGATGATAGCACAAAGGTGGAGATATATATATATATATATATATATATATATATATATATATATATATATAATTGGTGATACAGAATAAGGTGGATTCATTTGCAGAGCCTTCCATTTTGCCCAGGAAAGATGGAGATTGACACACACCACTTCATGCTGCCTGGCTCGGTCTTCACCACCCAAGAGAGGGCACAAGTCCCTCTCTCCCTCCTTTTAAGAGGTCACATAAGCAGACAAGAAGCCATGTCCTAAGGCTTGTCCTCCAAGTCTATTTGGTGAATGCTTTCCCACATAATTCATCTTTAGATTTGGATATGCATATATACGTGCTTATATACAATTTTTTAGATACATTTAGTACATCTATACATTAGCATGTACATTATTTCTTGAACTTTCACCTCTGAAGGATAGATACAACTACACCTAATGTTAAAGGGCACATTCGACACCCAGTCCTTGGGTTCATTGTGCATTGTCCAATCAAAGCAGACCACGACTCACTAGAGAACTTGATACTTCTAAGAACAGGGGCAACATCTTGTAATACAAACATATTTTAAAGCTTGCACCGATGGTGGAAAATCAAAGAGACCCAGGAATAAACAGGAGCCATTGAGGACACAAAAGTAGGAATAATAAAGTAACAGTGGATTATAAAACAAAGAAAAAAATAAACAACCGGAATAGCACACTCTAAGAGGCTTATGGACAATGCCTTAAAAAAAGCAATCCTCTCTACTCAATATCTAGAAAGGTGTGGCTGGCTTTATCTCACATGAAGAGGTCAGAGGTCAAAGATTAGCTGTTCTATTCTTACAATCTTGGATATATATATTCATTTCATTTTATTGCTTGGTAACTCTTAATAAATGACAGAAACTTCATAGCTCAAGACAGTTTTTCCATCTCTAGTCAGCGTGGGGAAAAAGTATGAAGAATACCTTTTATTTTGATTAGTCTAGAACTCATATCCACTGCTCTCATTGGCTAAAACTCAATTACATGTAACTTCTGGCTGAGTGTGTGAGAAACAGAATTTTATTACAGATGACCATGTACTCAACTAAAAATACAGGGACAACGAAAACTTTTAATAACATATATTTAACCTAGAATTCTATTACTAAAGTAGTCATTCACATAAGTTTTTGTCAACTTGACACAAGCCAAAGTCACCAGGGAAAAGGGAACCTCAGTTGAGAAACACCCTCTATTTGAGTGGCCTTTGGAGATGTTCATGGGGCATCCTCTAGATTAAGGACTGATATGGGAGGGCCCAGTCCATTGTAGATGGTGCCACACCTGGGTATATGATCTGGGTTGTATAGGAAAACGGACTGAGCAAGCCATGGGGAGCAAGCCACAAAGTAGCATTCTATCATGGCTCTGCTTCACTTTACCACTCCACGTTCCTGTCTCGAGCTCCTTCCAGGGTTTTCTTAGTGAACTTTCACCTGAGAGTTAGATAAACCGTTTCTTCCCCAAGTCAGTTTAGACTAGTGTATTATGAAAGCAAGACAAACTAAGACAGGAAGGGAAAGTTACACTGTAAGGGCTGGAGAGATGCCTCAGAGGTTAAGAACACTTTCTGTTATTTGCAGAGGACCTGAACTTTGTTCTCAAGACCCATGCTGGGAGGTTCATAACTTCCTGTAATTCTAGCTCCAGGGGGATTTGGCACTCTCTTTTCTGCACTCTCAGGGTATCTGCATGGACAAGCTCTCTCTCTCTCTTTCTCTCTAAAAAAATGTACATTGAAAACAAGTAGCAACATCTGTTTCAGAAGAGCTCCAGAGGTCTGCAAAGAGACCCAGGTCTGTTTGTCAGGAGACATTGGCAAGAAGCAGTCCAAAGATTGCTCCCTCTACTCCATATACTTGGTATATTTCTCCCCTTCTCCATTCTCTTCTTCATGGATTATTTGGACTTACACACACACACACACACACACACACACACACACACACACACACACACACACACATTCTACTCTATATATTTTTAGACACGTTGCCTCATTATGTATCCCAGGCTGGCCTTGCATTCCAAACTCTGATGCCTCAGCTCAGTGAGAGATAGGATTACAAATGTGCAACACCACACCCAAACTGGTCCACCTTAGATGCTGACTTAGTTTTAATATGGTTGCATAACAACAATGCCATATACTGAGTGTCTTATAAATAGCATTAAGTGATTTCTCCAAATTCTGTGAATTGAAAGATGAAAGATCTCCATAGGCTTTCTTTTAGAAAGGAGTGTTTCCATTTATGAGGACTCTACCTGACTTCTTTCCTAAAGGCCAACCTCATAATGAGTTCAGGTGTCACCACATATTAATTTGGAGGTAGATAATTGTGGGGATCAATTTTATATTTACTAAAATCACCCTGAAATATCAGAAGGCAGATCTGCTCCACAGGCTTTTGTTTTTGTTTTGGGGGGTATTTTGTTTTGTTTTTTGTTTGTTTGTTTTTGTTTGTTTTGAGACAGGATTTCTCTGTTTAACAGCTCTGGCTATCCTGGAACTGGCTTTGCAAACAAGGATGACCTCAAACTCACAGAGATCCTCCTGCCTCTGCCTCCTTCAGGAAATCTTACCAGCTTGGATATAAAGTATATCATCAAGGTAATATGTACTAAAAGTCTCATTGAATTTGGAGCATGTCATCATAAGACATCAGTGGTAATTACCCAGTTAGTTGTCTGCCTCCCATATTTAATTGTCCTTCATAGTGGCAGAATCCATGGCTAACTAATTTGCCAATATAGCCACAAAACCTGGGATATGGGCATCAAGTAAATGCTACTTGAGTAAATATATAAACAAGCAATTGGTTAGCCTCTCTGCTGAACTATTAACTGTTACGTGTTCTTATTGCTGTTTTATTATTTTATCCTCAGAATCTAGACAAGAAAGTATATAACAGACATTCAAATCAATGACACACAAAAGAGAACCTAGAAAACAAAGTTGCCCAAATCAATGACTTTTTAGGAATAGTGTCTGCTAATTCTCTTTGCTCAGTAGCTATGTCCTCTGGTTACCCTCTGTGGTGTATAAGCTTACATCCATCAAAAATTGAGGAAAACCAATGAGATTTTAAGGACAAGTTAGAAAAATCCTTCCAAGTGAATATGCTTAGTCTCTACAACCCTTCTAGAGACATAACTCATGAAAGTGTGTACCAGGCTTCTTTGGACCGCCAACCAGCTCTCAAATCATGACACAGAGACAAATTATTAGTGTTGAATGCTAGGCCTTAGCTTGAACTCATTTCTTGCTAGCCCCTATTTCTTAGCCTGTTTCTATTCATCTGTTTTGCCTTTGGGCTTTTTACCATTTTCCTTCTATATATCTTACTTCCGCTGTTTCCCGTGTCTGACTGCCTGGTTTCTGGCCCTCAGCCTATCCTTTTTGTTCTTTCTTGCTCCCCTCCTTCTTCTCTCATTTCCCAAGCCTACATTTCTCCTACCATCTAATGACGTCAGTCCCACCTATACCTCTTCTGCCTAGCTTTTGGTGGTTCAGCTTCTTATTAGAGAAATTAGGTGCCTTAGGCAAGCAAGGTGGAATAGAAACACATCTTTTCATAATTAAGCAAATAGAGCAGAAATAAATGTAATACACCTTTACACAGTTAAATATTTCACAGCATAAATAAATGTGACACATCTTTGTCCAGTTAAAATAAAAAATTCCACAAGAGTCAGCTCAGAGAGTTATAAAGTTAAAGGAAATGTTGCATAACCAAACTTTCAGGTTTCTCAAGAGACACTTTTTAGGACTGCTTCCTGCTGTTTATATCTCTCACTGGCTACCCTAGGTCTGAGTTCTTCAAATACCTGAAAAATCCTTATTCCAAGTTGTAAAGACTAACACTTGTTTTTCTATGTATTTTTCTCCAGTTTTGGTCATGATAGTGATGAGTTGAGCTATCATGTTCTTAGCTCAAAGGGATATCTTTCCCCAGTCTCACATTCTAATCACAATAATGTAAAAGTCAAGACTGGGTATGTAGTTCAGGAGGTAGAGTACACACACATTTTGCATTCATGAAGCCCTGATTTGATTCCCAGAGTTATATAAACTGGGCATGGAGCACATTCCTGTTGCATCAAGTTTGGAAGTTAAAAGCACAAGAACCAAATGTTCTAGGTAATCATAGGCTACATCTCAAGCTGAAGGCAAGCCTGGACTATCTGAGACCCTGTCTCAAAAAGACAATAGTAGAATTATAGTCACCTGGACCACTTCTTTTTCTGCTTCATTATCTTTTGGAGAAACACTGAGGTGTTCTCACTTATTTTGTCCTTTCTTTTAACTACCAGGAGTGTTGTAGTATGAATGTTTGTAGCACCCCAAAATGTATATGCCAAAATCTCTTCATTCCAAGTCATGGTTATTGGTATATATATTTATAAAGCCTTTGGAAAGTGGCTTGGTTAAGACAGTATGGCTGGGAAAGTCTTGCCTTATTTTCATCCATGTGAAGACACAAGTCATCAGATGAGCACGAAGTAAGTCCTCCTAAGATCCTAGATCTCTAAGCACCTTGATCATGGGCCGCCAGTCTCTGAAAACCTTAAAAATAAGTTTTGGTGTTTATAAACTACACAGAACGTTGGCTTTTGTTACAGTATCCCCAAAGATTAAGATGTGGAGATAAAACCCTGCTGATTGATCTGATGTTCTCTTTGGTCCTTCAAATTACTTTGAAATGTCTGCAGAGCCCTGGGAATTATGCAGCCTTAGAGCTGAGTCACAAGACCTTTCAATGATGCCATAAATATCAAATTCTCCAAGTACATGCTCCATCAAGGCAAAATGATTCATATTTCCTAAAACTAACAGTATATTATTCAATTCTGGCTAAAAATTCTTTGTATGTACTAACTGCTAGAATCATAAAGCTAAACCTAAAGAAAGAGCAAAAGAAAACAGAATATGCTCTCTGCCCTTAAATCAGATAGACCCCATCTAGTCTCCACTAGTAAGTATAAAGGGAAGGTTGATATGGTGTCTGTGGCATTTATAGGCCTGTCTCTATGTGACCACTTACAACTTGTACGTTATCAGAGATGTGTTTGTCCCCATGGGTGCTATATATGCCAAAGCATTGACAACTAACTAAGCATCAGAAAAGTGTGGATAAAGTAAGAAAGAAATAGAAGGAAATATTTCCTTTGTGTTGTTTCAGAATATCTCGTGTAATATTTTACTGTATATTTAAAGTGTTTAATTACTTGAAACATGAGTTCTAGTTTATATTTAATAAAAACTCCGATCCAGATATTGGGGAAAAGCTGGAATATCAAAGAGAAGAAGCAGACCACAGTCAAATCTCACCCAGCCAACTTCTCAGGATAAAAGCTATCTTCTAGATTCCTCTGCCTGGCTCCTTATCACTTCTACAGAATAAATCTCTGTCTTCCTACGCCTGCTTAAATATCTTCTTTGCCCAATTGTTTCACTTCGGGTTCAACTGTGTGTCATAATTCTAGAGTTAAGATTAAATGTGTGAGCTACTACTATTTGGTAGTTAGGCTTTGAACTCAGAAACACAGAAAGATCTCTGTCTCTGGAGTTAGGGGATTAAAGGCATAGGTCACCACTCAGTCTTTCCCATGCTGGGATTAAAAGCATGAGTTACCATTCTCTGACCCTCCTGGCTTGACTGTGGGTGGATCTGTTCTCTGATATTTCAGACTGGTTTTACTAAATGTAAAATATATCACCACAATTACTTATTATTAACAAAAACTTGAGAATCAGATATTGGGGTAAGAACTTGAATGATCAGAGAAGCACAGATAAGTAATAAAAATCCCCCATTTCTCCATCCAAAAGGACAGAGACCCTCTCTAAGCCCTGATCTATTATGTCCTGTCTCTCTGTCCTCAGTACTTCAAAGCATCTGTGATTCATTTTGGTAAGCTAGTAGTTAACTCCACCCTCTGATTCAAAACAAGCTTTATTGTCAGTCTCGGGAGCATCGATATGTAATTAAAATATCACACAACTTATATTCAACATCTAAACTACTCATAAAAAACCTCACCTTTCAAAATAATAAATTTGAACCTAGTTATGTCCAGGTAAAAAAGCTGTAACATTCCTCACTTCCCTCCACGTACACAAAAGCCTTTAAAATAAAAATTTGCTTGTGAAGTAATAAGATAAATAGGTACATAGATACATAAATAAATGTATAGATGAATACATAGATTTATCACATTTGAATGGTTTTATATATACATATGCATATGTATCTATATACATATATATATATATGTACAGGCATAAATACACACTCATATACACATATTTGTTCTGAGTTCTTTTGAAATCTATATACAGTTAGCACATTTTCAATTTCTGCTTTTAAGTATATAATTAAAAAAAAATCTTGGGAGAGAACTAGCCAAAAAAGCTCACCAAAGAAACTGTACATTTTTAAAAGGACAAACATTTATGTATAAAATATTAATTTATTCTCTCCTACAAGTAAGAAGCCTCTATTGATTTTCTTTGCTCAAAGCCATCAGGTTAATTAAAAAGGTTTAACGGTAGAATCTGGCTACACTTATATGAACTCTCTTTTTTCTTTGAACCTGCTGTTTTTCACATTATAAATGTAAAACCTGCTTCAGCAAGTCTGGAAGCAACTTGGTTATTGATCTCCTAAAACCCGAGACTTGAGATTTGCCCTTTAACTCCATGGTAGAATAGGTAATGTCTCCCCAGGAGTTGTTGTGAGCCTATCCATCATTTGATATGAGAATCCAGTCATTACCCAAGTGTAAAGGACAGAAAGAAAGGGAGGGTAAGGGAGAAAAGAAATGAGAAACAAAAAGAGGACCTTTGAACATCTTTCCAATCCAACTGAAGTAAAGTGTTCCTTATTTCTTATCTCTACTCCCATTTTGGACAGGGCTCTGTTATCTTCATATAGGGAAGGAATGGAGAGAGTAGTAGAGCTGCTGCCTGTGATTTCTCTGCTCATTTTCTAACCAAAGCAATATGGCCCTTGCATCCATGACACCCTCAGCTACCCACACATCCCTTTCTGTAACTAGCCCATGAGTTCTTTCATCAGAGTCTCTCCACAGCCATTGGTGCCAGGTTAGATTCTCTCAAAACCAGGTCATGAGATGAAGCTTGATGTGTCAGAAGAATACTAAGTTCTTTTCAAACACTACCAGAACTGTGCACTGGGATGGTTCTGTAGGGTTGAAGCTTCAGACCAATAAGTATGAAAGATGTGCTTTGGAAAACAGATATAATGGTAAGTGCATCATCCATAAACAGAGTCCTGGAGGGAGGGATAAAAATTAAAGGTTGATGATCAGAAGAGTTCATGATACCTAGGAGTTAAGTCTTTAAGTCTTGACAATTAGGCAACATATCCACTATGCTACTTTGTGTAACAATACTATATCTACTTTTCTATTATTTAGGCTTCTGCAAACACAACAGCTCTGCATTAAGAATCTTAATTCTTATGAATGAGATATAATGATACTGTCATAAGAATACCAAGAGGCAGTGGAGTACTTGGAGACTATCAGACATCATTAATGGTAGGGATTTTGTATTTAAGTCATTCCCCACCAAGCAAACCTTTTAGAGTAGAGTATGTTTCAGAGAGAGCAGTCTCAGTCTACATCTAGACTATCTCCAAAAACCAATTGAGTATGTAAATAAAGTTATAATAAATGGTAGAGTGTACAGGGATTATTAGAGTAGAACTAGAGACTTCTGGACAATTAAGATTTTCTTTAAAAAAAAAAAAAAGAAACAGAAAATATTGCGATACAATCTGATGAGTGGCCTGAAATTAAAAAGGGGAAGATAAATGGAGACAGAACACAGATTGGAGAGCAGGGAGATATAGAGCTAGAGATGATGAATATGATATAGAGATAACAATGACAAACATGTTAGAGAGAAGAGATGAAAGATAAAGAGAAGAGACATGTAAAAGATGGAGAGGACACATGTGGGACACATGTTAGAGATAAATAGGACAGAAATAACAGAGATGGAGAGGACACAGATGGAGATGACATAATGGAGATGATAAACATGATAGAATGTAGTTGACAGAGAGAGATAACAGAGTAGACTATAAAAATGGAGGTAGTGGTGAGAGAGAAGAAGGTGACTGACAGAGAGGACAGAGATAGGTGAGGGTGACAGATATAAGATGGGGGTGCAGGGGGCCATGACATCCTGAGTATACTGATGGAAGCAAGCTGCCAATTACAATCCAACAGAAACAAGTAGAACTGTCTGGGAGAATAGACCAACCCAAATAAAAACCTCTTGTTTTTTACATCCAAACTTTGTTCACCAGTATGAGTACCAAAGTTGTTCTTCAATAAGAAAGAAGAAAGAAGATGAAGAAGAGGAAGAGGTGTCTTCTTTATTAAAAGAATGTGGTCATTTGAATGTATTTTCCCCCATTATCTCATAGGGAGTAGCACTAGAAAGAGGTGTGGATTTGTTGGAGTAGGTATGGCCTTGTTGGAGAAAATCTATCACTATAAGGATGATTCTTGGGGTTTCCTATGTTCAGGATGAGGTCCAGTGTCTGAGTTGACTTATTGTGGCCTCTCAGTCAAGATGTAGGACTTTCAACTCCAGTACAAAGCCTGTCTGCCATGATGATAATGAACTAAACCTCTGAAAGTGTAAGCAAGTTTCCTTAATTGTTTTCATTTATAAGAGTTGCAATGGTCATGGAATCTCTTCACAGCAATAAAAACCTAGCTAAGACACATAATCAAAACCAATTCACATTGAACAGATTAAATAAACCCTCGAGACTAAAAATATCTTCAGGCTTGGAATCAGAAAGAGTCAGTTTGGTCCTGCCTGTGATGGCTAGCTTAAGGGAAGGATTTCAGACAAGTCACTTAATCTGCTTCAACTTCACAATAGAGGTCAAATATTGTTATAAATAAAATCTTGAATGGTCAGTCTCAGTATCTTAGTCATTGTTCTAATGACCAAGGCAACCCTCATGAGAAAACATTTAATTGGGGCTTGCTCTCTGTTTCATAGATTTAGTCTATTATCATGTCAGAAGGCATGGCAACATTCTTGCAGATGCTGGTGCAGTAGGTGAGATCTACATCTTGACCCATAGGCAAAGGAAGAGACTGAGTTTGACATTCTTTGAAACCTCAAAGCCCACTCCAGTGACACACTTCCTCCTACAAGGCTACACCTTCTCATCCCTATAATTCATTCAAGTAGTGTTACTCTTTAGTGACGAATCATTCAAATATATAAATCTATGAGAACCATGCTTAAACAAACCATCATACTAAGTAGTCATCAATAGATGAATAGATAAGGAAACTCTTAATCTATTTGTCTATCTTTCTATTATTTATCTATATCTGTGTATATATACAATAAAATTTTATTAATAAAGGAAAATGAAATTGACATTAAAAGATGTAGAGTTGGAGAGGGTATTAAACATGGTGACCTAGATTCAGAAACATTCAGAAGCATGTTCTCTCTCACATTTAGATATAGATTTACAATGTTTACATGTATGTATTGAAATGTGGCTATGAATATGTACAAGATATAAAATTAGAAAGGGGAAAACAGAAGAAGTGAGAAAGAAAGGAGGGCAAGATTGTGATGATGTATTGTTGTTGCAGTTTAGAAGCTGCTTGTACTTCTAGTTTACTTGGGTAAATATATTCTTCTGTGGTCTTTGATGTAGTTGAAGATGAGATAGTTAGAGGTATAGTTTTTCTTAGTTATTTTAAAGGGTATATTGGATATGAAACTTTAGATTCATAAGGATAAGGCAGATGATAAAGTATTTTCTTTAATTTTGCTAAATACAAATAGACTAGATATTATAACTAATTCTTGCTTGATAGCTGCTTTGTTATATGTAATTTTGCTATGTTAAAATTGAAACCTTCCTTTTTTTTAGACAGAAAGGGGGAGGTGGTATGGGAATGTTATTCTGTATGCTTTGAAAATCAATCTTTAAATAGAGGAGCTGTTTTGGCCCATGACAGGCACCATAGAAGAAGTAGGTGGGGAATCAGAATAGGTAGGAAAGGAAGGGCGGAGTCAGTCAGAATGAACCAACTGCCCAAGAAGAAACATGAGAGGAACACAGGTGAGTCATGGGCCACATGGCAGGATAGATTAATGAGAATGGGTTGAGTTAAGATATAAGATCAAGCTAGCAATATGCAGCATGAACTTAGTATAAGTGTTTGAATCATTTCTGGGGGCCTGATCAGTGGCAGGTGGCTAAGAGGTCTGGGGCTGCAGGTCTGTGGGTCTGGTGGACCTCTGGCCACCTGGGATCAAGAAACCATATTGCTACATATTATGTATTTAGTAAAGCTCACCTGGAAATCAAGAGGACAGAGCTAAATCATTAGGCATGAAGGTCAAGATGTAGTGACCCACACCTTTAATCCCATCACTTGTGAAGTAGAGATTCTCTTTATCAATGTGAGTTCAAGGCAATATGTCTTGGATTAGAGGTGGTAGCACATCTCTAATCCAAATACTAAGAAAGTTATTCAACTTTGAGGAAGTGAGATAGTTTGGCAGAGAAAAAAGGAGGCAGGAGTTCAGCCCTCTGCCTGTATCTGCCTGCACTTTTTGTCTGGAGACACAGAGGAATTCAGTCTGGGGATCTGGGAAAACAGGCCTGAGGGGTTGGCTAGGTGAGAACTGGCTGTTGGTTCCTCTATCTCTCTGATATTTCAGCTTTTCCCAATATCTGGCTCAGGCTTTATTAATGGCAAATAGAATTTATGCAATATATGGCACACAACTTTTGGGGCATGAATTCACAAAAAAGGCACTTGTTTTTGGCTTTACAGCCATTGGCACAGGCAGGAGCTACATGTAGACAGAGTCACCACCATGCAGGTAAAGGAGTTAGCAGGAGTTAGCCACTTTTGCATATTCTCCTGTGCAGACAGCAAGCTTTTTGGTTGGTTCCCTCACAGTATAGGTTGTGGCTTTCCCTGGACCCCCTCCTCAGTTTTCTGCCACACTAGGTTAGTTGCCTCATTTCATCCTCATCTGAATCACCATTGTCAGCAGATTTGTTGAGTCAATTTGATTTTCTTTTAAAACGAGAATTAATTTAAGACAGGGAGAGAGTTTTATCCCACAGTGAAAAAAAAAATGAGAAACAATATTAAGATGGAAGGAATTTTGTCTTTGATATTATTCTGGAAATAATAGAAATATAAATTGAAAATAGAATCACTGAAGAAAAGGATAACTGTTATAGATGACATTAACGCAATGTCTATTATAAATATTACTTGTATGATCTTTCTTTTTCTAGCCTTAAAATAGTTAGTTTATATAAATGCCAAGTTGGTTTATGTGAGTGCCAAAACATAAGTATTAGAAAACCTTGTTAAATCAGATCATAGAGATATTCAGACCCAGACACAGGAATATAAAGGAGAACCAATTTCAGCATTACCTTATAAAGTTACAGAGAAACAATCTAAGGCTTTCAAATAGACAAGCATAATTTATACAGTAACCTTGACTTGGAATTGCCAAATGACAAAAATTGACCAGACAGTGTAAGAGATAAATGGACTTCTGTGAAAATATTAGATTTGAGAAGATTCAAGGAAGCAATAGTTTCATATGGTATGCACTTACCCTTTGTAAACCAGATGTTAAACTTATGGTAAACTTGTAGTAGAATTATCCCTAAAGACTGGACAGAGAAAGGTACAGAAGTTTTAGAGGTTGAACCCTAGTTACAATGGAGAACCTGGTAGAAGGATGACACTAAAACCATTGGACAACACTTGTGGTATTGAAATTTCCCAAGACCAACTTCTTGGGAAAAGAGACTATACTAATGCAGAAAGGCAGTCTTTGTATGATGACCATACCCTGGCTTTATGCCTCCTGGCAGACTTGAATGCTTGGTAAAGAATTGAAGAAATAGGAAAGAAAATTAATTCATTTACCAAAGTTATCCAAGGCCCAAGAAAATACCTTTACAGATTTCTTACAAAGATTGACTTTAACAATAAATAGGATGATATCAAATTCAGAAGCTAGGCAAATAATAATTGAATCTCTGGCTTTTGAAAATGCTAAGTCACAATGCAAAAGAATAATTAGACCATTAAAGGCAAGTGAGAATCTCTTTCTGTGTACTGATCATATCAATCTTTAAATAAAAGACTGTTTTAGCCATAACAGACACTATAAAAATAAATAAAAAATCAGAATAATTTTTTTTAAAGTCAAAAACAAATCAACCCAGCCACCAAAAAAAGAAAGAAAGAAAGAAAGAAAGAAAGAAAGAAAGAAAGAAAGAAAGAAAGAAAGAAAGAAAGAAAGAAAGAAAGAAAGAAAAGAAAAACACAAATAAGCCATAGGCCATGTGGCAAGACAAATTAATAAAAATAAATTAAACTAAAATAAAAAAACTAACAATGTGCCTAAGCCATAAGCCAAACAACATAAAGTTAATATAAACATCTAAGTAATTTTTTAAAAAAATGACAAACAACTAAATACTCTAAAAAGACAGTTCTAAAAAGTCTAAACCTCTAACAGCCAAGCCAAAAACCTTATTACAACACTTGGAGGAATAGAACTAGAATACAATTAATATGGAATGCCATAACTATAGTAATACTTGGATAGGAAAAGTTATTTATAGAGGTTTGAAGAAAAATCAAAATATCAAATGTTACAACTGTGGAAAACAAGGTCACCTAAAAAGGGACTGTAAACAATGTATTTCTAGAAACAATGTTTCTGTTAATAATAACTCCAGCAGAATACCACTCCCTTCTGGAATGTGCAGAAAGAGTAACACACCCACGCATTGGATCAAGAAATGTAGGTCCACAAAGGACAGACAAGGTAACTTTTGCCTTTGGGAAACTCTCTGAGGGCCCTTCCACTGGCCCCCATATCAAATTCAGTTCAGTCCTATCCTATCATCACGGAGAAACCACCTTCCCAGAGCAACTAAAGAACAGAATCCCTATTGAAAAAACAAACAAAAAACACTGCTCTGGATGATAACCAATAAAAGAGAAAACAAAAAATCAGAAGAAACCATAAATTAAAATTGATAAAAACTAGAAAAAGAACCTCTCCAAAGTTAGGTTTGGGCAATGGTTTTGTTTTTGTTCCCATGGGAGAAAAACAGCTATGGATCCCATCAAACTTAATAAAGATTCGATTCAAACAGAAGAAACTGCTTGATAAGAAAACAATTATGGCTTACCCACAAATTTGACAATCCTAAAAATTGTAAGAAAGACTCACTAAACAAAAATCAGGATAGAATTCTCTTTTTGTTTTTATATAAAAATGAAAATACTCATCTTCAAGAAATCAAAAGAAAGACCTTGAATATCTGGACATCTAAATTACAAGGAAAGGCTATCCAGAAAAAATTTATAAGCAAGGAAAAATCAGACCTATAAGTATAAATATACTACTTTACAGGGTAAAAAAAATCTCACTGCTTAACAACTATATATCTTTACTTCTAAGAAAAGTTGAGGTCATAATGTAATTATAAATTTAAGCTGGCTTTGAAGTTGGAGTGTGGCTCTTACCTTCTCTAAACCCTAGCATGCTTGTTAAAGGAAAATTCAAATTCTCTGTATATTTTCAGAAAAGCCACCAGATATGGGACAGAAGAAATAATAAAATTAAGGGACCATTCTATTGCTGCTAATTTCATGATTATTTGGTATAAATATTATATTACCTCAAATTTTATATATATGTAATAAGAAGTTTCTGGCCTGGCCTTTCCCCAGAGGTTCAGACCCAGTCTCAGCCCTGCTGCCGCTTAGCCCCAAATAATCACACAAAGGCTAATATTAATTTCATGCTGATTGACCTATGGTTCAGACATATTGCTAGCTAGCTCTTTCATCTTAATTCAATCTATTTCCATTAATCTGTTTAACCATGTGGCTTGGTACCTTTTCTCAGATCAGCATGGTTGTCTTCTTTCCTCTGTGTCTCCTGGTGTCTCCGTGGTGTTTCTCTCTGGCATCTCTACTCTGCTCTTCCTGTTCCCAGAGTTTTCTTAGTTTTGTAGCCCCACCCACACTTCCTGTCTGCTTTCTGCCCAATCAGCTTTTTATTAAACAAGTAAGAAGGACAAATATTTATAACATACCAGAACATAATCCCAATATATTTAAACTTTTTGTCATGATATTAATGGTCATATAAAGTAATAACTAATTGTTAAAAAAAAAAAAAAGGCGTTATCCAGCTTCCTGTATATGGTTTTGGCTTTGAGTCTCTACTAGTTTTCTTCAGTGAACCATGACAATGCCTAACTATGACTTTTGAAGTCTCCAAAAGGAAGATGGGGCCCCACAACAATGATTTCACATCAACTACGACAATACCTCTAGGCTGACATATACCAACCAGAGATAAGTTTTGGACTACAAACTGCTCAACACAATTTCAAGATGACTAGCTAAAATGATCCAGCCTCACAGACTTCTCTGGCAAGTCCTGCATTTTCCCATTATGCAGAGACTGAACAACAAATGATACAGCTACCTCTCCCAGGACTTGAAAATTAACCAAAATTTCTCTTTTCAGGATCTCCTAAAGATGCTGTCACCCCAGATAGCAGGAAGTAATTTAAGAAAAACATGATGCCCATATTCTCAAGAGGTGGGGTGGGTGGTTTTGGTCTTTCAGTGAGGTATGAATAATTGTCATTGTTTAGAATGATTGATTACAAACTGTTATTGGTAATGGTTAGAAAAAAATTCTGAACAAGGGAGATTCAGGGTTCTTGTTTCCAAAAGGGAGAATAAAAGAGTGGATTATGGAAGCTACTCTAAGAAAAGAAGAGAATGTAAATAAGATAGGATATTATGGTAGATTATTACATCTATTTTTAAAAACCAACTACTAGTTTTAAATATTTTACGTTTAATTTTTATATATTGATACAAATTTGAGAATAATTTTGTTACTGTACATATATATTCTACTCTTGTTCAAGGTATTGTATGTACAGTTCATCTATCAATATAATGCAAATTGCTAGTCTTTGAAAGTTATTGCCAACTAATTATAATATAAAGAAATGCAAGTTATTAGTTAGTCATTACAACCAAAGTTATACTAGGTATGTTTTCAGGGTCAAACAAAGATGTGTTTTAGATAGATCATCTTCACATACTTCAGAGATCTGTAGAATATATCATTTAAGGTATTTTAATAACAATAGGTTTTTTACATTTTATGACAGTAAGACATGTCTGTTCCTGGCAGCACCAATCTACTTCAGAGAAGATGATGGGCAACAAAGAAACTCCGTATGTGTTTTACTTTCTTTGTGGCAAAAGTTAGCCACTGGGAAAGAAAGTGCTTTAATTTTTACTGCTGACAGTATGATGTCCAAAATAGACAAGCAGGAGACACAATTAAAAAAAAACTGCAGAACTCTGCCAAGATAAAGATAGGAAGGTCTTTAAGAAAATCCTGTTTCACAGATAAGTCTTTCATATATTCCAGACCTGTAAGCTGAATATGGATGCTCCAACAATGGAAAGAAATCTTGGATGACTGTCCATTCAGCTAGCTGCTTCTGTAATATTTTTTTTTTTTTTACATTTTTTGGAGGCCTCTTGCTTTTACTTCCTGTTTAATCAGTTAATAATATTTCCTTGACAGGTTTCTGAGGGAGTTGAAGACTAGATAGTTATAGTTTTCCTACTTAAAGATTCAGAAAAGAAACTTATTTAAGAGGTACAAAGTGGGTAAGTTTGAAAGACATCAAAGGACAGCTTTCAGTTGGAAATACAAGAAAGATAGAAAGGGAATTAGGTACACTCCTTTGGACTCACCAAGATAGGATAAACAATTAAGTACTTTCTCTGAATTTGTCAACTGTTAATGAACTGGACATTACTGATATAATTATTGCTTATATATGTTGTATACAGTTATTGAACTTATACATAATTTTTCTTATGTTATATGCATTTTTTTATTTTTTGACACAAAAAGGAATATGTTGTGATATATCATATATCTAATAATAAGGTCTGCCTGAAAAATCAGAGGACAGAGCCACTCACAGATTTAGCCATGAAAGTCAGAGAGTGGTGACTCATGTCTTTAATGCTATCACTGGGTGATGCCTCTGGATCTCTGTGAGTTCAAGGCAAAAGAGAGCCAGGCAGTGGTAGAACACACCATTAATCCCAGCACTAAGGAAGTTGAATGAGGAAGTGAGATATCTGGGAGAAATAGGAGGCAGGAGTTCAGCCCTTCACCTGTGACCACCTGCCCTTTCTGCTGAGGACTCAGAGGGAATCAGTCTAGTGATTCAGGAAGAGAGGCCTGAGGAGTTGGCTGGGTAAGAACTGGCTGTGGCTGGTTCACTTGTCTCTCTGATATTTTAGCTTTGCCCCAATACTTGGCTCTGGGCTTTTATTATAATACCAAATAGAATTTGTGTGATACAGATGACGCCTGTGACATAGAAGAATAGACTATTTGGAGGAGGATGGGGACAAATAGGAGGAGTCTGGGAAAAGAAAGGAGGTAGAATCTTAACTAAAGCTTTATTTGAAAACACTATGATAAAGAATTAGTATAATATTCATACTAACTTCTGAATTTTTAAGTAAAAAAAAATTACTATCTTCCAGGGCCAAATAAAACTTAATAAAATGAATGTACATGGAAAGATTTGTAAACATCAGAATGTTCTAAAGTTCTATTCCCTATTAACTCAGGAGATAAACATGGTTTAAAGCTTTCTGTTGACCATGGAAGTTTTTAGGCCCTGGAGAGGTGACAGTCCTGAAGAAAAACAAGGAATCCATGGAACTTACAGTCTAATGGGATAGAGACAAACAAATCAAATAAATAACTGCAGCTAGAGACCACTTCCATGCTGTAAACATACACAACGCTCAGAAAACATGTGTCCCCTTCTTCTTCCTAGGAACGGACTTTTCTGTGCTGAGGATTCTCTCACAGTGAGACTTCTGCTGTTTGGTCCCCACATGGACGTTGTCTAAGGAGCTTCTCTACCCTCAGTGCTCTCTGTAAACTGGCAGCCCTATCTGGTTTAACAGAATTCATATCAATCTTTCCACCAGATTTTTCCACAGGTGGCCTGGTGTCCATTAGGTGTCAAATGCTGTGTAGTTACCTACCCCGTTTCTCAGATAAGCAACCACCAGGATTGCTGCTTAAATCTAGTTTATTAACATTTTCCAATCAGAGAAGCTGTTAGCCAATTGTTCTCTATGTGTGCCAGTCCCCAGAGCAGCCATATTGTCACTCAGGACTTACTTTAAAATGCATGTTCTCTAGCTGTTACCTAGAGCTTCTTGGATATTGGTGAGTTAGCGAATAGGGAAAGAAGGGGGATTCTGAAGAACTTACTTATAATTTTCAAATACTAACATTTCATCAAGCAATGCTCAAACTGTCACGGTTTAATGGTAAATGAGCCAGGAGAACAGCTTTGGGGCCTGAAATATGTCACAAGCTAAAAGTAAACTGGACACAATATATAGAAAGCAGCTCTTCCTGCCTGGGCTGAAACTCATGAAGCTAAAAGGCAATAAGGTAAAAATGAACTTGGTTGGCCCTCTCCTATTTCCAACACCTATCCTGAGTTTGAGGACAACATACAGGACGCCTTAACTAATCTAAGACCCCACTCCTAGCTAAGGATTTATAAAATTGATGAGTTCTAGGGGGTAATCAGTTTTCTATAGGCCTCATGGGGTATAGGTAAGTTGACCACCATGACTCAGGGAATGACCCCACACTCGTGACTTTATGACCAGCACAAATTGGACTCAGTAGGTTATAAAAAGGAGGAGAAAAGAAGAGGACATGACTTGGGAGGAGGGTTAAGAAGATATCTGTGTTGGAAAGGAGTTAAAGGGAGGATGATATGATCAAGTTATATTGTATGAAATGATTGCTTAATAAACAATAATTATATTTTTAACACCATTAGGGTTATAGAGATGATTCTGCTGTTAAAGAATACTCATTACTCTCCTAAAGGATACGGTTCCAAGCACTAATGCATGGTTCATAACCATTATGCCTCCAGTTCCAGGAAATAAAAAGCCATGTTCTGGTCTCCATGGACACAGCACACACATTGTACTTATACATATATGCAGCCTAAACAGTCAAACATATAGAATAAAATAAATAATAATAATAGAGGTTTTAAAATTTTTAAAAACATTTAAAACAGCAGTAATTAGATGTGGCTAATTACTTTTTCCTTGGCTGGCCCAAGAAGGTAGAAAAGGCAAGACATAGTACTTCAATACAATTCAACAGATCGGCACTGCAGATGACTAGTTCATTGTCCTCTCCTGCTGTACCCACTGTGACTCTCCATGCTGCTTCTGCTTTGTTAAAAAAAAAAATTCCCCTTTCCCCCTGCCCTAGCTTCATTTATTTTATGAAGGTGCAATAGGGAAAGTGTCCTCAACCAAGAATGCAAGTGATTCTGCAGTTCTCTGCTAACAGAGCTACTAAATCAGAGCCTCCAGGATAGATTCATACATGTGTTGCCAACAAGGTTTCCACTCCTATTCAATGACTTTGTTATACAACTGTATCTTGGAATAACTGTTTTTTCTCACTAATTAGCTGGACTTTTATATAGCAAATCTTCCCTTCAATATTATTTTGGTTATTATTATACAGTCTCTAGAACCAGGGGCCTATTCAATGTTTGCTCTTCTTTTTTATTTAGCACTGTCCAAATCATGAGTCAGGTCTTAGGTGGACCACTGTTTTGAGAGAATCTGCAGAAAGGTGGGGAGGAGAGAAAACTAGGTGGGTTCATTGTTCCCAGGGTTCTATTGTTTTAAAACAAGCCAGGATTGGCTCCAGAAAAAAAAAATTATCCAAGAGATTCAGCAGCCTGAAAAACCCAGGAAAGCAAATGTGCATCATCATTTTTTAAAATCACTTTTCATGCACCTTCCCTACAGGCATATGTTACATTGCCCACATCAGACCTTGTTAATCCAATTTCCTCATCCATATCCAAGAAAAGGGAGGTGCTCATCATGATCGATACTCCTCATCTAATGATAAACAAAGACAGATGAGCCTGTGAGGCCTGTCTGGTATGTGTAATTACTGTCTCTGTAGGCATTCAATTACAGCTAATGAAAAGGTGACAGCCCCCGCCTTCTCCTGGCTGGCAAAAGAGCATGGATATTGACTCTCTGGCCTGGCACACATCTAACAGCAGGTCTCAGCTCTTCCCTTACCCCAATGTCAGCCCACCCCACAAAAGAAATGTCCCAGTTCACAAAAGCTCTAATTCCATGACACCTCCCCAATGGAATTTTCGAAGAGGAAGGCCATTCCCTCATCCTATTTTTCTCTGGATGATCGACTGCTGGGCTAGAGCATGCATCAGCAGATGATGTGACAATGTTCTGTAACTCAGATGGGTTGCTAGAAAGCAAAGGGGTGAGCTCAGGTTAGCAGCACTGCCCTTCTGTTGTATTCAAAGCTTTCACTCACAGTGAAGCAGAAAGAAAACTACACAGAGTACAGCTTCTGCTTGCTGGTCAGTATTCATTTAAGGACACACACACACATACACACATTTGCTTTCAATTTCAATATATTTAATTAATGAGCAAAATATTATTTTTTATCTGTTGAGAAATAAAGAAGAGACATGTTAAATGCCTGAAGAACATTGTTTCTGACCATTGTGCTTTAGAAAGCAAGCTCTTAGTTTTAATCTAACCATAGCCCTTTCTGGTCCATCCAGGACTGCCGAATTGGTTTACAGTAATTCACAGATGCCCCATTCTCTGCTCATGTCCTCATCCAAGCAGATCTTCCCCTCCATTACCAGAAGAGCTCAGCCAATGATGTCTAGCACAATGGGTACATAAGTGAACTGGACCTCTTATCTCACTGAAGCTGATCTTTATATGAAGCTGCATTCTTGCTTAGAGTTTCTCCACCATTTCATCACCTTCATCTGAGCAGAAGCTGCTGTCCAATCATGTGGGAGAGAATCCCTATTTCCTATTCCCAGGAAGCCACCATCCCTCCCCACATTATTCTCAGAAGTTATCAAGGTGGTGGTCCCACCCTCAGCTTCAGAGCATTTGCATTTCTTTGAAGCTCTTATCATTGGTTCAGAGATGGCTATGGATGCCTTTCAGGCCAATCACAGCCTTAGCTGGTGCAGGAGACCCCTGTGGAACTGGCAAAAGTAGTTCTCCAGGTCTGTTCCTAGGGTGAGGAAAGAGAACTTCTCAGGACTGACAATCTAAAGCTTATGCAAAAACTCAGGAATCAAGATAACCATTCAGCCATTAAAAATAAAAACTAAGGCTAAGTGGGTAAGAAACAAAATATCAAATGTTTATACAGTACTGACACAAATGATAATTATTGTGTTGCCCGCCCCCCTCCACTGCCCCAGTAAACTTAATATGTGTGATACTGCCACTCTTCCAGCACTATAGGGAAGGCACTGGCAACTCACCCAAACCTGTAAACTAAAGCCAAGGGGGGGGGGGAGGGACGGAGGGACTGAGGGATGGAGGGATGGAGGGACGGAGGGACGGAAGGAGGGAGAAATTCTGTTAACAAAAATTACCATCTGGGACCGAGACAAGGATTAAATTATCAAACCACACAAAGCTCTTTAGCTTGGCCTGGCTCACTGTCACCCTGTTGTAAGTGATGGTCAGGTGATGCTTCTCAAATTAGTATCAATTTTTGCTGAGCAAACACTGTGATCCCACTACAATTCTCATACTCTGTTCTCAAGTTCTACTCAGAAACATGTTGATGGACTGTGATTGTACTGATGTTTCACTAGCTAGATTATATATACAGAGAGATGACAAATAAACAGAAAGATAGATAGGAGATAGATAGATAGATAGATAGATAGATAGATAGATAGATAGATAGATCATAGAAAAGGAGATGATAACAGCAAAGATGGACTAGCACTTCCTGCTCTTGAACAGAAACTGAGTTTGGTTCTCAGCGTTCACATCAGGCAGCTCACAATTGCTTATAAACTCCAGCTCCAGAGGATCTTACACCCTCTGACCTCCATGAATGCCTAGCCTCATGTTCACATACCTACACAAAGACACACAGATACATATACTAAATTAGAAATTTAATAAAATAAATTATGACATTCCCAGCCCCCCTTCTATGAGGGAATATGAATGATCAGCAATACTGGCTGTGATGAGCTTTTCCAAGTGGACCCAGCGGAACCCATGCAGATGGTGGCAGTTTGGCTCACAAAGTAGTTCCATGCAACAGCTCTATGAACCTCAAATTGCTTTATAGGTAATTTTATATTAATCTTTATGTGCTTTTCTTGAAGAAAAAAAAAATGTGTAGAGAATAAAAGCCTGCTCCTAAGATCGTCTGCTATTCAGAGTGAAGCCAAAAGAAAGAGCAAACAAAAGCTGTCTGACATTATCTGTTAAGGACCCAAGACACTGGCAGCCCGTGTGGACTTGAAGTGACTGAACTATGCTTTCTAGTCAATCAGCAGAAAGTGATTCTGAGGATAATACATCAAACCATGCGAAGATTTCATTCAATTGATCATTGAAATCAAGTGTGTGAAGGTGACCCAGTGGCGCTAAGAATCCAATTCTGTAATCAAAATGCTTGGGTTCCGATTCTAAATTCAACTACATGATAACGGACAACCCAGAAACTATCATCTGTTGAAGAAAGAAGAAAAAAAAATACTTGACTTTGTTTATTTGAGATTTAAATAAAAAATGAAGAATCAATCATTTGACATGTGGAATAGCAAGGAGTGAGTCTATAAATGTTTGTAATGTTTATTTCTTGTAGCATTTTCTTCCCTCTATCTGTCTTATAAAAAGTAAGGTTTTATAGAATATTAGCCAAGACCTCAGCCTGAGAAGGTGAAAAGAAGCAGGTGGAGGTACAAGGTACTTTGGTGAACTCAGATCAAAATGGCATCAGCACCTTGATTCACACCAAGTATCCATTGTGTCTTACTCTGTAGTAAATGTAGGCAATATTAAAAGGGATAAAGGGCTCTAAACCTTATTGTCAAAGAAGTAACTATCTTGGCTAAGTCTATTTCATATCTTGTATTTTGTTTTGTTTTGTTGTTTTTGTCAACACTGTTTACTGAGGAGAAACCACAAGAGGGACATGCTTTAGTTTGTTGACAGTCCCTAGTATTAGCTTCTACTAAAGAAACAAACATCCCACTGAGTTGGTGATTTCCAAGCAAAAGCATTCCTCAGTTCCTCATAATAAACAAAAACTCAATTATCCACACAAATCTTCTTCTCATACTAGTGTTACAGCCTGGAGTTGTTTTCCCCACACACACTTTGGGGTCCTCACCACCCAGTTTCCAGATAAATACACAGAGACTCTTTCTTACTTATGAATACCCAGCCTCAGCTTGGCTTGTTTCTAGTCAGCTTTTCTAACTTAAATTATCTCATTTCTCTTTTACTACATTTTGCCTCTGGGCTTTTTACCTATCTTTATTCTATATATCTTTATTTCCTTCTACTCCATGGCAGACTGGGTGACTGAGTGGCCTGTGCTTAGCATCCTCTGCCCCTTCTCTTTCCCCTTGCTCCTCTCTGGAACCTAGATGTCTCCTCCTATTTATTCTCTTATCTTTATTATCTTATGGGCAGTTCTGCCTATCCCTCTTTCCTGCCTAGCCATTGAACTCTTTATTAGACCATCAGGTGTTTTAGACAGGCAAAGTAACACAGCTTCACAGAGTTAAAAAATGCAACATAAAGAATGCAGCACATCTTTGCATCATTAAACAAATGTTCCACAGCATAAATAAATGTAACAGTCTTAAACTAATATTTCACAGTACCCAGTCCATTATATACCAGGAGGAGGAAGAGAGAGAACATATATGGATTTCAAAGATTTTAATAAATCAACACATAAGTGGAGTCACTGAGTCCATCAAGGTTCTAAGACAAGGACTCTGGAGCTTCGTTTCACCTTGCAGCCCAGAAAGGAATGGAAGGGAGGGGGGTTTATAAGAACAATAATAACAACAACAGTTTTGTTATAAGAACAAAAATAACTTGTTGCCAAGTTAGAGTTACAATTTTCACCAATGGGGAATCAAAGACAAGGGTCTTTCCATGTATGTTCCATCATTGTCAACAGACACAGAAAGTAAGTTTTTGAGTTCAACCAGTCAGATGCATTTGTTCTTTCGTTAGGAACAGCCATCATGTTTTAGAGAACTAAGAGGCATAGCAGAGCATTTTTATTATTTAAGGAAGATGTTGGTCAGCCATTGCAAAGTTCTCAGCTCCCCTAGGGCTTGGGAACCTGAACTCAACTCCATCTTAAAGGTAAAATGAATGAAGTCTGAGGTCAAAATGGCAGTACTTAGGGCAAGGTGCTTTATCCTCCACCCTTCACTAGGATGATGAAAAGGACACATTCCATAACTTTCTGGCCTCCTGATGAAAAGAGAACATAGTAAAGTCAAACTACCTAAATATACACAAAGAAAAAAGGAATACTCTGAAAAGACATTCTTTGTAGTGCTCAATTTTGTTTGTGTTTCAAAGGAGGGATCAAATGTTATACCTCAAGTACAACAATTATATCTTAGAATTCAAACTATGAATTAATATCGACCACAAACTGCAACCTAAATTTCCAAGAAATCTAGCGAGCTAAGCAATCGTTGACCTAACTCTGATACCCATTTCCCCCTAAACAAGATCCACATCTGAGTCTAGATATTTAACATTGGGCATTATTAGTCTACATGGAGTGAATAACGATAAATCTAAAGTTTGCATCTTCAGCTGAGATCCTTCTAAGCTTTTGAGCAAAAGCAATCATTAGGCAGCATGTGAAAGAGTCAGCTTTCCTGTTTTGTGAGAAAGTCAATAAACCTTTGATCATTTTAGAGTTCACGGGCCTCAAATAACTAATTCCATTCTGCCTTCCAATTCAATAATGCACATTTTAAAAACACCATTCTTTCTCTGACAGATTCAGCTTTACATGGAAATATTTGGCATTTTCTAATACTAGTCAAAATGTATTTTCTGGCTTTGTGTCAGACTTTTTTCTTTTCGAGAAATGAAGTTAGCATTCCTTTAATTTACTAGGGAGTTATGCAAGCTAATTTTTCAACTTCAAAATAACAAATATAGATTAATCCATTGACAAATTTTTATGCTCATAAAACTAGTAAAAATTTGTTACCTTTTGGAGCAACAAGGAACTCATGGATACCTAGAGACCAACTCTACAGCCTCAAACTCCCTCCACATTTTCTTTAAAACCTAGAATTTTGGTTTCAATGATCCCTGTTTAGAAACAAATCGAGGCTCACTGTTGCATTAATTCTGGTTGTATTAAATGAAACTCAGAGCCAGGTATTGGAAAAAGCTGGGATGTCAGAGAGAGGAAACATCATAGTCAAATCTCACCCAGCTATCTTCCAGCCTCCTCATACTCACTATTCATCATTTCTACAGAATGAATCTCTGTCTTTCTATGCCTGCCTTAAATACCTTCTTTGTCCAGTTGTTTCACATCCAGGTTAAGATTAAAGGTGTGAGATATCTACTGTTTGGTAGTTAGCCTTGACCTCACAGAAACACAGAAAGATATGTGTCTCTGGAGTTATAGGATTAAAGGCATGAGTTACCAGTCTTTGACCCTCTTGGATTGACTGTGGATGTGGATGAATCTGTTCTCTGATATTCCAGACTTGTTTTATTAAATATATAACATACCACCACATTTCATAGCATAGGAGACAATCTGTGCATAACATAATGACTTTTAGGCTCAACCCAGAAAATATATCAGCTCCTATAGAAATAGTAAAGATGCCCTGGGGCATTGTCTCAATCCACTATTCATACCCAAACAGCCTAATTGAAATATCCAAATGTGTGAAATTATGACAGTATAGATGAGTCTGGGATAAGCTATAGTGGCTCCTGTTGACTTTAGAGCTTAGAATCATTACCTCTGCTCCCTGCCTCAAAGTTTGTCTAACACCCTGTTGACATTTCACAAAACCATACCCCAGGAACAATTTCATTTTTATTACCTTAAGCTTCTTCCTACATAAAGAATTAATATATTTAGACAGACTCTTAAGGGAGGGATAAAGAGATGATTGATGGATGGACAGGCAGATTATAGTCTTGGATCTAGTTTACTGACTGGCCAGATAGCTCTTACATTAGCCTTTCAATCATTATTACCTTGCTGGCATTAGGACACTGGGAACAGTCATAACAACCATCTTGGTTATTTTAGAGTCAGTTGTCATTTACTATATGTTCATTTCCTTTATGACATTTATTTATTATCTTTATTCAAGGCTTAATACTAAACCCGAATAGCTTTTCTTTTCATCTTAGATATTATTTTACAACACATTCTTAGTCATATCTTTTGATCAGTTTAAACACATTTCTAATAAACTCAAAGTCACCAATAATGCTTGGTGTATCCTTAAGGAAAAAATTCAAAGTACTTCCTCACTATCATTTAACCAAGAAAGAGCCTAGATTTAAATTCTTTACTGTGGAGATTGTGTTGTTTCATTGTAAATAATTACCCCCCCCCCCACTAGTTTAATAAAAAGCACTGATTGGCCAAAGGCAGGCAGGAAGTGTGGGCGGAGCTACCAGACTAAGAAAAACTCTGAGAACAGAAAGCACAGAGCAGAATGCCAGAGAGAAGCCAGAAGAACAGAGGACAACTATGCTGCTCTAAGAAAAGGTATCGAGCCGCATGGCTGAACAGGATGAGTCATGGGTTAGATGAAGGGTAGAGAGCTAGCAAGTGATATGCCTGGGCCTTAGGCCAAACAGCCTAAAACTATAGTAAGCCTCTGCGTGTCTCTATGGGTCAGTGGGTCTGCGGGCCTAAACCTTGAGGCTAGGCTCAAAAGTCAAGGCCAGAAACCTCGTATTACACTTTACTTTTATTCTTTCTATATCTTTCATCTTCCTGTTCATTGTAGAAGTTTGAATCTGTGTCTGCTTGAATGCTGTCTTGAGTGACCCTGTGTTTATGTCTGTCTCTAAGAGAATCTGTTTCTGCATCTGTCCCCAAGAAGGTACTTTGCTCTGTACCATTAAACAGCCCAGAAAGTGTCACATAGGAAAGGAATGAGACTCTTTATAACACTCTTTAAATGGTTTAACAAGGACTAAGCCACTGACTCCAACTGATCTAAATGTAGACCACAGGAAGTGAACTGAGATACCGAACCTGGCTTGAGCATATATGACATCTCAACAGTGACACACTTATGACAACAAAGTCACACCCACTCAAACAAAATCACACTTCCTTTGGGGGCCATTTTTTTTTCAACCACCACAGACCCCAATGATCCCAGAAAACCAACAGTACTATAAAAGTTATTCTTTATCAAATAATATTCATGTTACTTTTAACAACTTGGATAGATATTCATTTTAAAGGACTGATTTCTATCTATTTTTTATCTTCTCTTTTCAGCAAAGGACACACATGTATTATGAGTCAGGAGCACAGACTACAGCTGTGCTTTATCTGAGGTTGTACATGCATGTTTGACTGTTACATTGTTGTTTTAAAGGCAGGTTAAACAAACAGGCTGAATATTCAGTAGGATAGCAGTTTTGAGTGAGTTCAAAGTGCAATTAACTGTGTGTGAGGTCCATCAAAAATTCCAGGCTTAGAATGTAAGAGACAGCTTCAGAATACTACATCACTACAGTATCTCCTTGCAATTTCTCTGAATTGAGACTTTCTTTGTTTTCTCTGTTGTTTTTCCGTGATCTTATTTAGCTTTCTGAGAATACTGGAAAGAGGTGATCTTAAAGTCTTTGCTCAATGGAATCCAGGGTTTGTGTTTCCTTGGGGACAGTCTTGATAATTTCCTTTTAGTAGTGAATAAGTCATATCTTGTTGTTTATTTATATTGTTCATATTTATTAAAAATGGACACTATGGATATTTCCCATACAAACAGAAATGAAAGAGAAATAAAAAACTAATAAAATTGAAATATATGCAGAAAAAGAAACAAATCAAGAGGGAAATACATTGCAGCCTGGCAAGCCACTCTTGTGCCTAACACCCTCTGTGCCGTTCAGAACTCGGCCTTAGTGTTCATTTCCTGTTTACTCTGAAGCCAAACCTAGTCAGAGGTGAAAATGTAGTCTGCTCAGATCTCCTGCAAGCACAAGCCTCCAATCATGAGAAATGTGTCTTTCTAGGTTCTTTGTACATACAGTAAATTGACAAGCCCCACACCCTCTACAATAAGTCACTCTGACTGTCCAGCATCCAGGGTCCCAGAATGCTTTATTTTCCTCAATGTTTGTTTGCTTGTTTGTTTGTTTGTTTGTTTGGTTGGTTGGTTGGTTTTGTTGTTGTTGGGATTTTTTTTGGTTTTGTTTGTTTGGTTTTTTTCTTGGTAGAAATGACCTCATATTTAGATTCTATTGAGTTTCAGACACATGGAGTTTCACCATTCACATATAGTTCCAAAATATGAAAAAAAAAAAAAAAAAAGGATGTTTCTTGTAACAGTTCACTAAATCAAAATACACAGACATAATTCCTTGGGGACAAAACACAGTTTCCCTTTTCTAGAACTAGGCATACACACTAAGAATGCAGACTGCTGTTTTTAAGACTCTTATCCCAAAAGGACGGATAAGGCAAGGATGAGTTAAAGGAAAGGAAGAAAGGGAGGGAGGGAGGAGAAAGAGGGAACAGTGTTACAGTACTTTCTCCTCACTGACCATGTCCCTGTTGCAATTTTTTCCGTTTGCTTGTTTGGTTGGTTGGTTGGTCTCAGTGACCTTTCATCGTCCTTATAAGGATGGTTCTTAATTTTTGGAAATTCTCTTTGGTGTTTATGAAGAGGTATGGCTCTCAGAAGTCCCTTCCCTGACACTTGGAAGATGTGATTTCTGATTTTTATTTTGCATCTTTTAAAGAGATTTCCTTTTTTTACATAGAATAATTTTAGGTTGGCAATAAAAATTGCATGGAAAATACAGGAGATTCCCACATCCTCCCTCATTCTTGCCAAAGCATCCTTAGCTCATTACCAACTTGCATTAGTGCTAAAAGTGATGTGTAATATCAATATATTAATTTGAACCCATATTTAAATTATCACTCACTCTGTATGTTCTGAGGAATTCAACTAATATATACTGGCACATGTTCCACATTACAGTGATACATAGGATATATGTATTGCCATAAAAGACTCCTGTAGTACACTTATTCTACTTTCCCTATTTTCCAAGTCTCGGCAAGTGTCTCAGAGTATCCAGAGATGTGAATTTTTCAAAATGATATGTTGTTGAAACTGTATGTAACATATTGGCATTTTTCATATTTGAATCTCCATGCTATTTTGTAGTTTGAGATTTTATGCAGCACTAAATAATATCCAATTGTGTGAATGCATTTTTGTCTTGTGTGCCTATCCAATTGGCTTTGAAAAAGATCTTGACTGCTTCAAGTGTTTATCAATTACAGACAAAGCTTCTGTCATCGTCCATGCTCAGGTTTTTATTTGGACAGAGTTGTTATCCAAGTGAGTTGAAACCTATGTAGTTTCTAGATCTCACAGTAAGATGTTTTAGTTTGTAACCAACTGTCAAATTGTTTTTCAAGTTTGAATTGTCACTAGCAAAAGCAAATGCTTCCGTTGCTCCATGTCTCTGTCAGCATCTGATAATGTTGACATGCTATTCTAATAAGTAAATAATAGCATCATACTTTGGCTTACATTTTAAGTTACCAACCAAAAGGGATGCTCATCATCATTCAATGTGCTTGTTTGCCATTGATAATGCCTCTTCAGTGCAGTAGTAAAGTCTTTTTTCTATTTTTTTTTAGTTGGGTTGTTTTATAATTTTAGAGATATACAAATTCTTTCTATTTCTGATACCAGCCCTTTATCTGATTTCAAGTATGTTCTTCCAATCTGTCTTACATTTTCATTTTCCTAATAATGTCTTTTTTAGAATAGAATTGTTTTTTTTTTTTTTTTATTTCTATTGAAGTCTAATTTCTCCATCTTTTCGTGGATACTATCATTTAGGTGGTGGATGTAAATTCACTACCGAAGTCAAAGATACCTAGTTTCTTTTTCTTTATGTTATCTTCTAGGGCATTGAGTTTTGCGTACACTTATATTTGTGACCCACTTGAATTTGTGTATATATATATATATATATTTGCATATATGTGTATGTATGTGTATATATATATATATATATATATTTGTATGTGAGTATATATTAAGAAAACCTTCAGGTCCTATCACTCCTGTTAAAGGATCTTTTAAACTGTTGAGAGACTTGTCTAAATCCATTCACAACTAGATCAATCAGATGTATCCTGATACGATACAGATTCATGGCAGCATTCTTGGCTGTAACAGTAGAGAAAAATGATCAATAAACCAACATCTCTAACACATATCACAGTTTTATGTTTAGGCATCTGCCTGTGCAATACTATTTTTAATAATATCTTCTGCCTTTAACACTTTACAACAATATGCTTTGTATATGTAATTTCCTAAGACTCTGCACACAGCTGTATATCCTCTCATTCAATGAGAAGTGGGTGTGCCAGCCTTTCCCCATGCACTCTCAGACAATGAGTACCAACATGCTGCCTGGAGCTAAGCAGACCTGCATGATGTACCCTCCACTGTAGCCTCATCTACCTGTTCTATGTCTAACAAAAGGCTGTGAACTGCAACGGCTGACAAGGGATATACAATCACAACACTGGATTTACTAATGCTCCATATCTATGTCATGAAAGTGATAGAGGGCAGTTCAAAAAGCCATTTAGGAAATAGTTGAGAAACAAAGGCTGGCAATCAGCAGATAAGTAGTCTATGAGGGGATGGGGCAGGCCACCAACACTATGAAGATTGATGTGAACCTAATTCCAGCCCACAAAATGGATTTACCACTACATCTATAGCAAGTATGTGTACCCAGAGCCCATGTAATGTCAGAACCTGACCAAGAAATAAGCTAAGTAGAACTCTGTAAACATATACTGTTGGGAGGCCTTTCTTTCTATAGACTTGTGCTACAAAGTGTCAACAATAATCACTGACTGATTGTTACTGCACTTGTGTATGAACTCACAAAGTCTCAGCAAACAATATTTTGTACTTTGAAGTGCCATGGGAAGAACTATATGCTGGCTAGCTATGTTATAGTAATTAATGTTACCTGCTGTGAAAAATAACTTCATAACCTTAATGATAAATTGAATAAGACTATATTATAGATAATAGGTATCCTGGTGGATGCTCCCAACAAGCAGTTCTATTTCAGGGTTGTCTTCTCTGAAGAAAAGATATCAAAGGTTTCCAACGTTTTCCCTTCTGTGCTATGCTTTCCAAAAGGTTGGAGCCTGCTGCTTCTGGTCAGACAGAAGATAAAAGTGAGGAATCTGGAGATGCATGCACTGCTCATGGCTAGGACTGGAAAGAAACATGAAGGTCTACATGCTTCTGTTAATTGGTAGTGGGACCCACTCAAGATCCAAACTGGGATGAGACTGGAGAGATGGTTCAGTGGTTAAGAATATTGACTGCTTTCCTAGAGGACTCAGGTTATTCCCAGCACTCACATGGTAGCTCACAACTGTCTATAACTCCAGGGTCCAAAACCCTCATACAGACATACATACAGACAAAACACCAATACAAAATAATTAAATTATATATTTTTTAAAAAATCCAAAGCAGGCAAGAAATATCCAATTCCTATCTACCCAGTCAGAAATGAAGCAGTGTAGAGAAAGTTCCAGTGATACTCATGATATAAATCCACCTTTATTTTTTTTTCTTCCTACTACCAAACACCCAGTGAATTTGGCACCCTGTAAGTTCCAAACACTGTCTGGACCAAGACCACAGAAACAAAGAGGACACATTTTCACAAACAGGTAAATCCAATATTCTATCTCAGTTGTTCAGTGATAGCATTCCTGTTACCAGAGAAAAAACAAACATGGAAAGGAGAAGATTTAATTGAAAAGGAAAGTTGTGGACTAGAGAGATGTCTCTACAGGTAGGGTGTTTGCTCTGAAAGCATAAGAACCTGGAATTGGATTTCCCGTCACTTACATAAAAACTGAGATGTGTATTTAATCTCACAACCAGAGAGAGAATACAGGTCTAACCAAATCAGTTAGCTCTAGGTTCAGTGAATTTATATAAATTTTGTAAGTTTATATAAATTTATCTATATATAAATCATTTATAAGTAAATTTAAGAATCTTTGTAATTTCAGTCTTAAACATATTCAGTGTGGTGTCAAATAGATATGACCGTGTAGAATTGCAACCTGGCAGAAAAGGTAGAAGTGGCCAAACTCAGGAAAAAATCAAAACATAAATTTCAAAAGAAAAACGTTGAATGAAGTCATCCAGGGAGAATGTGTGAGACAAGATCTCCCAGGCTTGAATCTCACAGGTCAGAAGGGCATCCCAAGGGAGCCGTGGAGACCAACATCTGAGATAGTGCATCCTTGTAAGTCACTGGTGCAGCAAGAGAACAGTTTCCTCAACACAAGAGTTAAGGCAACAAGCCTGGGTAGAAGAATAAAACCCAAGACTATGAAAGTCCAAGATTCTTTCAAGGTCTGGAATACAAAGGCTGAGATGGGTTCCAGGGAACCTGGGAACAAAGGGAATTCAGCCTTACTTTGCTTTTAAAAAGGGCAAAACTCTAAAGTGTTTACAAGTAGCTGGGAAAGGCCCCATGAACTGAGCGAAGTTGTGGATCTCAGGCAGAATTGAGAAGTCCTTGAACTTCTTAAGAGCAAATGAAAGGAATACATGCCCATCTGAACAACCAAAGAATTAGTACAACATGAAACCTGCCTCTCTTCCTCCAGGATCCATACATGTCTCAAGGAACATTACTGTTAGCACCCCTATTTATTCTTAGTGCTAATTACCTTTTACCGTATAAGTAGCTCCATTACTTATTATGATCCTTGTTAATTATCCTTTGTGTTAAAATTTAATTCCCACAAAGGGCAGAATTTTCTTTTAATCTTTCTCTTACTATGTACGGGTAATACATGCTTAATAAATATACATTGAATAAATGAAAAGTGAACATACTTATTTACACATAATAATGGGGTATTATAGTGTACTGTATTCTGGAATGTTCTTCCTCACCATACTACAGCTATATCACTACAGAGAAGTCTACCTTATTCCTTTTAACATTATGTAAAATGACTGTAGCAAGATTTATTTAAGTAATTTTTTACTGATAAATTTTGCAGCTGCTTCTAAACTTTAAGTCTTTACATGCATTATATTTATACTCCCCTAAGGGAACATTTCAATAGGATAAAGTTCTGAATATAGAATTATTAAGTCCAGGATAACACATATTAAAATATTGGCAATACATTTTAAGATTAGCTTTAATCAGCTTGTATTTTCCACACCTGGTATATGAGGATAGAAAGAAACCATAACAGACCAGAGCACAGCAAAAGTGGAGAACTTCAGAATAGGATATTAGGCTGTAATAAAGGGACTGAAGGTGCATCCAGGGCTGAGGATCTGGATGTGGCCCCCAAAACCTACATGAAAATTGCCAAGTCTGTTGTACACTTGTTCAATCTTGGAACTAGGGAGGCAAAGCCAGGAAAATCCCTAGGGCTTACTGGCCAGCCACCTTTATCTAATGGAAGCTCCAGGCTAATGGGAAATGCTGTCCCAACATCAGCAAACAGCATGATGGCCAGCAGCTGAGGGAAAATGCTCTGTTTTCCACATACCTGGACGTGAACCCAAGCTCACTACCGCCCCCTTCGGTGAAGAAGGCATCTACAGAGTCACCAGAAGAACAGGAAGGAAACAGCCCTCCCAAATGAAGAGAAATACTGCTGCCCTTTAGGAACCCACCCTCCCTCCCTCCCTCCCTCCCTCCCTCCCTCCTTCAGTCCATCTCTCTTCCCCTCCCTTTCTCCCTTTCTCCCTTTCTCCCTCTCTCCCTCTAGGTCTGTAGGGAGCTAGCAACACAAACTGGAGAGACTACTTAGTATTCTGTCCCTGGACCGCCCTTTCCCCACTGCTGTGTGCCAAAAGCCACCAGGGTTCCCTGTCTTCCTTTAAACACATAATTAACATTCTCAGTGGGGTGAGCTGTGCACAGTTCTTGCAGATGGATGCTTCCTGTCTAGTTAGCTCTGGCATGATATGCCAAACAACGACCTGCTTTCCTTTGCTTTAATTAAGGGAACCTTTCAACTCCCTTTACCTTCAGTCTGTGCTGAGTGCCTACTATGCGCCAGCCACCACATACACAGATAAGTCAGACAAGGTTCTGAAACATCAACCTGTGTGTAACTACAGAGAAATGTTTTAAACATAAGACACAGCACATACAAAATGTTCTGAGAAGCTTTAGGGGTTGAGGAAAAGAGGCATTCATTCTACCTTGTAGAATTGAGATGGTTTTGCTGAAGACGGAGAAACTGCAGTCTGATAAGCTATGCTGCCTGAGTGTGGACATCTCTGGTTCCCAGCAGGTGGGAAGACGTCCTAGTGTAAAATGTGTGCTGCACAAGTGCAAGGACTTCGAATCTTCCAACTCAGGTAAAAGTTGCATGCAGCAACTCCAGAAGCTGCAATCTCAGCGCTCCTAAAGAGATATGAGAAGAAGAGAAAGAAGATGCCCTGTAAGTTCACAGGCAACAAGCCTGGACTACAAAGTAAATAAACACCAAAGAAATGCTGCCTCAACGAAGGCGGAAAGGGATGGCTAGCCTCTGACCTCTGTATACTCACTGCGACGTGCAGCCTCCATTCACACACATGTAGGCAAACACAGGTGGGCACACAGACACATCATCATCATCACCATCTGCTTCCTAGATCCCGATGTGGTAACTGTCATTTGGAATGGCTACATTAATGTTATTATAGCTGAGACAAGAGCATTGTGTAAACTCTGATTGGCAGAGTCATTGTGAACATATTGCTAAAACACATTCTCTTTGCAGTATGCACAATGTCTTTCTGCTTTTACAACTCGTTCCCTTAGAGGTACTCTAGAAGATTGTCATGACAAGTTCAAAGTTAGCCTCATCGACTCCTTCTTCCCATGCTAGTCTATTTTATTCTTCAGCCTCTCACATGATTTGTTTTGTGTGTTATGCTCAGAGCTTTGTGAGAAGGCAGAGCCCCCACTACACTGGGGAAGGTGGTCTAGGTCATTTGATCTGACATACGTTGGGTCTGAGACCTGCAGCCACATGTTTCTGGGATGCAGGTGGAAGTGTGAGTCTGAATCCTTGGGATGTTGGGATTCTCTGCAATCATTAAGCATTGATCCTGTTCTTAACATTGCTTTGACTTCCAAAATTCTCAACAGCCTGGGGGAAGCTCAGATAAAGAGAAAAAAAATCATATTTTCAGTTACCAAATAGAAAAACAAAACACTACACATTAGTTTTCTTTGCTTTTTTCTCTGTCTTCATGAAGAATGAATATTTCACCGAGTCTCAAAGAAAAGATCTACCCTGAGGTTGTAATTGAAAGAAAGCATGTCTCTTTAAAATTACAAGTAAGTAAATGTAACAAACGTGGAACTGAAAGATAAAGCATGCAGCCTATATGGCCATGAAAAGCTGCGTTATTAAGAACTTTGTGGCATGTACTCAGCCCTACACAGCCTCTTGCAGCATATAAATCAACAACCAAGTATTCATTCACCATCCAAAGGCTGTTGGTCAAATCCCACAAGGCATTTCCATAATAACGGTTTTCTATATGCCTGCTCTCTACCAGAAATTATGGGTTTCATAAAAAGTAATAGCAGTATGATTTTAGTTAAAAACCAATTTGCATTCTGCATTTCTGTTCAATAGTCTAGCTGATTGAGGCCTTTAGGGGCAACTCTAGTCCTATGGTGCTGAAGCTCGTTAAATAAAACTATGAACTGTGAAAAAAATGGTTATACACTTGCTTTATAAAGTTCCTTAAATATTATTTACCTTTCACACTGGCTTAAACTACCGAGTAGATGTATTGTGACTGAATTTTAGACACACCAGGGAGCAGTTGCTTCTGTTTAACAAATAACAGCAGTCTAACCTCTGAGACCATCAGATGGCACCACTGTACCCAGATGTGCAAAGTGCATATTTCCAAGAATGCCTACGTGGATCTGGGAGACTACAAAAAAAATCAGTGAAGTACTATTTACCCAGGCAAAAGAAAAGAAACAAGTTCAGCAATTACCTATTTTTCTGTTGCTCGAAACAATTATTCATTACTTCAAGTTCTTGTCAACTTTGTGACTTTCCCCAAACAGAACTACCTCATTCACTATGAATTTGTCTTTATCCTCACCTTCTTTGATATTTGTCTACTTTTCAAAAGAGAAGCTAAAAGTCCCCTTTTATATAATCTCCCTCCTATTTGGCTGAATGTAAGACTTTTTAATGAGAAGCATGATGAAAGTGAGTCCTAGCAGATACAAAGACTGAGATGTGTGCCTTGAGCCTCTTGAGAATCCTTTATACTGAAGCTACACAGCCTCAGTTCCACACCCACTGTGATCAGAACACCAGTGAGGCTTGCTGAAATACAGGTTGCTAGGCCCCGTGCCTGAAGCTGTTCTATTGTGGAGGCTTGAGATGGGGCTGTGGGTATGGGGGGTGGGGGCACATTGAGTGCCACATCTATAGACTGAGGCATCAAGGATGACTTATCAGTGAACCAAGAACGTAACAAGAGCTTCTAAGGAAGCTGAGACGAGCCAACTGCACCAAAGCTACAAGCTGAGCTTGCGGGGTCTCCAGCCTGACTCCACCCACTACATAATTTGGTTACATGTACCTGGGTTTCCAAGACATATCGACTTCCACACACCCGCAGTGGAGACTAGCCTCAGTTTTCTCGATGAAACTTAAGGCAGGAGCCTGGAGGCAGGAAATGATGCCGGGCCTCTGGAAGAGTGCTGAGTACTGATGTGTTCTGATTTGCTCAGCCTGCTTTCTTAAATAACTCAGCACTACCAGCTCAGGGCTGTCACCACCAACAGTAAGCTGGACAGTCTAGAAGGTTTTCTTCCCCAACACACTCTGAAATCATCATTGTTTATAAAGTCAATCGATTCTTACGGCTCCTTGTAAATACTGCTCTGCATTATATGAGTTGTTCTATGAGAAGAAGGTGATTTTGATGGGATAGAAGGGGTGCTGTTGGTATAAGAGCATGTGAGAAAAATTCAGCAGCGCTAGACATACCGCTCAAAGCCTGTGCTTTGAGCTCAAAAGCCTCCGCCTACTCATTCACCTCATTAGTATTCCTCTCAGTCATGACACTCAATGACTCATCAGCAACATGTCTCCCATTTTCTGTCATAAAATTTTATGTAGAAAATGACACACATTTTGACATTTGTGATTTTTCTTACTGAGATTTGAAATACAAAGGCATACCATTGCTCTTGAGCTACTGAAGTATACACATTTACCTCAGGTTTGATAATAAGATCTCATTGAGAAATATGGATAGCCAGTGTCCTGATGGAAAATCCTATCTGCATTTTTAATATCTCTGCTCAAAAGTTTGATGGCTGAAGGTGATGCATTTTCCACGGAGGATTTTTTTTTTTTTCTTTTGAAGTTCTGCCATGATGGGTAATTGAAGAATGATTGAGTGAATGAACACTTCCGGCCTGGGAAATCTTCCTTAAAGGAAGTGCAGGTTGGGCTCTACTCAAAGATGCCTTGTAGAGGAGCACTACGGGGAGAGGTGGGAGCAGCATCTAGCATGAGTGTAGGATGGAGAAGCTACAAAGCTGACCGGGACCCTATAGAAGCGCAGACCTTCCTGTTCTCTGAGGAAGCCTCTGAATCCTCCTCTTCTATTTCCACTCCTTTGGGTGTTCCAGATCATTTGCTCCGAGGCCATCTTTGATCCTCAGCTCATCCTCACACAGTCCAGAGTTTATGGCAGGCTTGTGGATGAGAATGTAGAGGGAGAAAGATCCTCAGAGCTAACGCTTATTCTGAAACCCAGCACTCTACCGTAGTCCTCCAACACACCAGGGCTCTGTCTGAAGAGGTTCTCTGTGATTACAAGAATAATGAGGGCTCTGGAGAAGGCTCTGTGAGTAAGAGCACTGGCTACTAAAGTAAGAGGTGTTGAATTCAAATCCACAGCACCCATTTCAAAGCTGAGCATGGTACATACGTCTGGAACCACAGAGCTGGGAAGTGGAGACAGGAGGATCTCGGGGCTCAATAGACATCCAGTCTAGCCAAAAGGGGGGGGAGGGAGGGAGAGAGAGAGAGAGACAGAGAGAGAGAGAGAGAGAGAGAGAGAGAGAGAGAGAGAGAGAGAGAGAGAGAGAGAGAAGAAGGAAAGGAAAATAAAAGAGCAAGCTTCAGACTCAGTGAGAGACTGTGTTGTGACTCAAAGAAATACGGTGGTGGATGATTTAGGAAAGGAAGTCACATCCTCCCTGGCCTCTGCATGTGCACACACAGACATACACTAAGAAGACTGCAAATGGCTAACATGGTAACCTGGGGTACTGAGGCGGTGGCGGGGAGGGAGCTCTGTGACCTTCAATGATGTTTTATGAATCAACTCTTTCAAAAAGTTTATTTCATGTAACTCATAAATCTGGGCATGAAAAAGCAAATTTTACCACGTGCAAGTTTTAAAATAGTTTTACATGTGATAGAACACCATTTAAGCAACACTTGAATCCAAATCCAGAATTCTTGGAGGAAACAGTGTGGTGGGAAGACGTCTTGTAATTTTGGGAGAGAAAAGACCTCACAGAAGAGGAAACGATAAACAGTGATGGGTGCCCATGGTGCAGAGGTTCCACCCAGTGCCACCCACGGCCTGACAAGGCCACCTATAGCTCCTACATCTAGAAGTGCTCAGACTTTCTTTTCACTGGTCCCTTACACTTGGTGCCCCTGAAAATTCTCCCTTAGATATTAAGAGCCATCACCAGAGACCAAAGCCCAAGCAAATGCCAGCTAGAGTTGTGGTACAGCATAGTAAGAAGGTTCCTGAAATACAATGTAGATGTTCCCTTGTCCACAGAAATGACACCTGTGCTTTAAAGAAGAATAGGAGCCGTGAACAGCAGAGGAGGCCCGATTCTGCATTCACTATGAGACAAACAATAGCTGATCTCCCCCACAACCCACAAAGAATGTCTTTTCCTTTTGACCGTATAGAATAAACTGAGACTTAGAGAGACTAATTTGACCCCAAAGCCAACAAGTTATAGAGCTAGAATCAAATATGAAACATAATGAAAATTATATGAATAGGTGTAATGGAGTCTTACATTTTTATTCCAATAAGCTCACCTGTTGGGTGGACATCCGTGGACCACTGAGTAGCTAACCCATGTCTGATGGTGTTTTGGGGGGCAAGGGACCTGCTAACCACACGTAACCATTGTATACGTAACAGAACTCTGGTAAGAGTTGGTAATGATCAAATCAAAGTTACCATACAGATTTATGCAAATTTTTCAGTGCTTGGGACCTTCAAGGATATTCTATTTGAGACCACTAATATAAAATTAATGTCTCCTTTGAGAGTTCTGAAATCACATCAGAAATTATTCATTCCTTAAGACAACCATTATGAAGTATACCCTGGTACAATCAGGAAGGTCTAAGGCAACTCTGTGCAGAAACCTGTAATGGTCTGTGGACATCTAGCATCCCCATTTACAGAACAGGAAACAGAGCCTGGTGCAGTTGAATAGTTGCTTATGTCACAGACAGCACAGAGAAGGACCAAAATTCAAATCCAATTTTCTCTGACATTTGAGCCTTTACCTTTCGCATAACATCTGGCCACTTTTCAAAGGCTAGATTCAAAGTAACAAAGATCCCTGTACCAAAACCCAAGACAATCACTTGAGCTATATTAAATACATATACTTAAATATGCATACACACCTATAAAATCACACACACACACACACACACACACACACACACACACTTAATAACCACAGTCCACCAGTAGGATGACTAAGACCTTATCTTGCAGACTTTAAACCAAAAAATTTTAAACTTATTGTCTTTGTGTGTGTCTTAATTAGGGTTTCTATTGCTGTGAGGAGACATCATAACTATGGCAACTCTTATAAGAAAAACATTTAATTAGGGTATGCAACTTAGAGTTTCAGGGGTTCAGTCCATTATCATCATGAGGTGGAGCATGACAGCATGCGGGCAGATATGGTGCTGGCCACATCTTGATCAGAAGACAGCAGAAAGTGGACTGTGACACCAGGTGAAATTTAAGCAAAAGAGACCTCAAAGCTAACTCCTATAGTGGCACACTTCTTTCAGTAATGCCTTAGTTACTTCAACAAGGCCACACTTCCTCATAGTGTCCCTCCCTGTGAGTTTAGGAAGGTACATTCAAATTTTTTCTTTTATTTTCCCCTTATCACCAAAGCAGCCTCTCCCCTGGGGTTTCCATAGCCTGGAAATTCCAGCTGTTCTGTGCTGTGGGAAAGGCCAAACAGCATGTGTGATTATTTGGGGCTAAGTTGCAGCAGGGCTGCGAATGGGGCAGCAGGGCTGCGAATGGGTCCGAAGCTTGGGGCTAGGCCAGAAAGGCTGGGCCACAAACTTATTTCTACCGTTCTGATACAAAAATTAATACTGTTGTCTTCACTTGCTGATGTACAAGTTTGTGTATATATATATATGTGTATATATATATATATATATATGTGTGTGTGTATACATGATGAGTGTATACATGTATAGAATGAGTATATATTTATATGTAAATGCATGTAAATATATTTATATTTATTTATATATTCTATATTTATATATATAAATAAATATATTCCTCTAGAGAACC
This sequence comes from Phyllotis vaccarum, assembly GCA_033318265.1. Classification (NCBI taxonomy): domain Eukaryota; kingdom Metazoa; phylum Chordata; class Mammalia; order Rodentia; family Cricetidae; genus Phyllotis; species Phyllotis vaccarum. Next base: position 101,367,804 of record JARWLC010000011.1, on the reverse strand, counting down.
TTGAATAATATACAACAATGGCTAAAGGGAACATTAAAATTTGCTATTACTGAAATTCCTTCTTTTGTTATTCTGATACACAAATACGGATGGTTTGCAAGCTGGTAGTTTTATTAGCAACTTTTGTTAACTTTCTGATAGTGTGAAAGCAATGCGTTCTTTAAAAACATACTTCAAAGTTTGAATTGTGAATTTCCCTTTGTTAGCAACAAGCAGTGTGGGATCTTCTCTGGTGAAACTGGACAGGACAGTGAACCATTGGAGCCACACAGTCACATAGTCACCCAGGGACATAGCCAATACAACAGTGTTCTCTGTGACAGCTTTGGGGTAACACAGTTGTTCATCCAGTCACAAGAACTGTTCACACTTGACCTGGCAATAAACGTTGTGCCCAGTGACTGTGCCAAACTACAGGCTAAAGGGAATGTTCTGAGCACATTCGAGGCACACAAAACTAAACCACAGGTTGTTCCTTTAGGTGCAGCAAATTAATTCGACTTCAGATGTCCTCCCATTTATAATGAGTTTACCAGAAGGTAATCCCACCATGAAATAAGGAACATCTGAACAAATTTACATACCTTCCAGCACACCACACACTACATATACATTTATATTAAAAATCACCCAGACAACAGATAACTACATATATATCAAATTATGTATATGTTCCAATACCCAATGTGTAATATAGTATTCTATAAAAAGATCCAGAGAAAATTTTCTTGAGGAAAAGCTGAATCTTCTGAGGAGCCTCTAAAGAGACTTGGAGCTTCAAGAAAACACAGACACTGTGATGATAAATTGTATATCTAATAAAAATAGTCTGGAATGGCAGAGGCTAGAACCACCCACAGAACCAAGCAGTAAAAGTCATAGAGTGGTGACCCTTGCCTTTAGTCCTAACAGAACCAGGTGGCACACACCTTCAATCCCAGCTCTAGGAAAGGTGAACCAGGAAGTGAGATGGCTGGGCGGAGACAGAGGAGGGTGGAGTTCAGCATTGCCTGGCACTCCCCCTTTTGGCTGAGGATGAAGTAGAATGGGAAAATTCCTTAAGACAGGCCTAGGGAGCTGGTGGGTGAGAAGCATCCCTGGTTTGTTTCTCTTTCTCTCTCTGCTATTTCAGCTTTCCCCAAATATCTGGCTCCAGGTTTTTATCATAAGACCAAATAGAATTCATGCAATAAGACACCAATTTCCTATCCTGATTCCATAGCAGACAATGCTAACAGTCTCCACACTACCTCACAGAGCACCAAAAGCAACTCAGAATCTCTTCTAAAGCATTTTTCCACCAGCTACAGTCCACCGAGCAGAGGCATTGTGACAAGTTCAAATCCACATGATAGACATGATACAGGCCTATGTGGCCGAGTCAGGGTTGCAGTGAAAGGCTGTGCTCTATAGTTAAAAATCTCCAAAGGTGGCATTGATGTTTGGTCTCCTTCCTCACCATATCTAGGGAGGTATGGAAGTAACCCAAGATACAAGGAGATCTTCTGATTTTTCCTACCCAGAGAAACCCCATCCTTTATCATTCCCATTCAAAGAAACATTTTTCTTCTTGGTGAAACTTACATTCTTAACTACAAGGCATTTCCATTTGAGTAGCATGTGAAAATGGGTGCAAGTTTCAATGCAAGTTAATTTAATTAGTTCAAGAGGCACTTTATAAGGATGTGCTAATCAGGATATTCAATAAACAGAAACACAAAATAACACTCAGCATCTTGCCTTTAGGGATTTCTTCTTCCTCCACTTACAATAAATAAACAAGATATTACAGGTAAAGTTACACTCCCTTCCAGGACTCTCTGCCTGACCTGTGCTCATGAGGGACACTGAAGCCACGGAAAAGGAAGGATGTGGGTAGAGGTTCACTTCCTGCTCTGGAGGAGATAATCCATCCCCCTTCAAGCAGAATGATGAGCCATCTGGAAGTCCTATTTTGCCACATACCATGTGCTACTCTGTTAAGAATGGCTTTCTCTTTGTTAAAATTGCCATAAAGTTGCTATCTATAGTCATGGTCTTCATAAACACATTTTTGGTCAATTATATGATACACTTTGACCATTTTCACCCCCAGCCCTCCATTCTTTATCCTCTTTCCACTATTTCCCTTATTTTGCTGAATAATTTCCTATTTTCATGTCACATATAAATAAATACAATTACAAATATAAAATCTAGAATCTACATATAAGAAAAACCATGGTGTTTGTCTTTCTGATCCTGACATTTCATTTTCTATGACTAATTTCTGGCCCCATTCGTTCTCCTACAAATGATATAACTTCAGTTTTTTTATGGCTAAATAATTCTCCATTGTAGACATAAACCACATTTTCTTTCACCCATCCATCTATTGGACATCTATGATCGTTCTCTAACTTGGCTAGTGTGAATAATTCATCATTATGCATGTATATGTAAGTCTTGCTATGCAGTGTTGGCTGAGGTTCATAGATAGAGACAAAGCATACAGACATGCTCCAGTTTTCTAGGGAACCTATGTACTCATTTTCATAGAAGCTGTAATAATTGATATTCCTACCTGGAGTCTATAAAGGTTCCCGTTTCCCATATACTCACCCGCATTTAGTAATTTGCTGTCTTAATGAAAATCATTCTGAGAATCACATGTAGTTTGGACTTGCAAAAAAAATAACCTTTATTCTGGAATGTAATTGTATATGAAAGGATCACTTCTAGAACCTCCTACTTACATCTAAATTCCACGATGCTCCACCCCCCCCATTAAAATGGTATAATCCTTGCAAAGAACCTACATCTATCCCCACATATACTTTAAATCATCTCTAGATTAACTATAATATCTAATACAAGTTTAATATTATAGTCATTACACTGCTTAGTGAACCAGGAAAGAAGAACACTCATACATGTTACTTGCAGAAGTCTTTTTTTTTCCTCCTAATATTTTCAATCTGCAGTTGCCTGAATCTATAGATACAGATTCCACTGATAGCAGACTACATTAGTGCTAGACACTTGTTCACAGTTTTCACTCTGCAAATTAATTGTTATCTCTATGATAAATATACAGATAGAGATCATAAGCCATAGAGATGCTAAACAACATGCCCAATGGGCTCACAGTTGGTGGTCCTTATTTCCATGAGACTATACTGAGAATTCAGTGGTAAGTAGTTCATTCTGAATCGTCTCTGGGAAAAAAATCCAGTAGCTTTGGAGTAGGGAATGGAACCCAAACATCTAGAATCTAATAAGTATGGAATGCTAAGCAAATATCCCTCCCATGGAGGTCAACAGAGTGTAACTCTGCAGTGGAATTCTGATGACAACATAGAGCATACTTTAAAAGGGCCCTATGAGATAAATGAGGCTGATATATTTGGTAGTCACAGATTAAGGGCAGCTCCCAAGGGATCTAAGTCCCACCAGAATGTCCAGGGTTTCTGACAGAACTGATCATAGGGTTCTAACAGTCCATGGATCTCTTTGCTGCTTAGCTGAAAATTGATGGGCATTATGACAGACTACTCACAGTTGGCATTCTCTCCCTAGCTGCAATCTTGTTTGGGAACCTCCCTTGCCAGGGGAGCAGCCTTGCCCAAGGTAACTCCTTTTGAGAAACACAGACACATTTTCTGCAGGGCGCCATGTTTCCCAGAATTTAACATCTGAAACTCTGACCACCTTTGTGCACCTCTGACTGCTCCCCAGCAGTCACCCTGTGAGTTTGTCTTCCTATGGTCAACACTGTGTCCCTCCTTCTTTTCTATGTGTGGATCCCAATGAACTTCTCATTGGAAAATTCCCATCTCAGAGTCTGTCTCCTGGGGAATGACATGGGTCAGAAGGGAAAAGCACTCTGGAATCCCAGGATAATAAACTACTGAGGGTATCTATCTAATGAAAGCTGGGAGCAATAGGCTGACGGCAGATGCAAACTTGGTTCACAGCAATAGCAGCATAGATAGTCAAGAGATGCTAAAAGGCCAGATATGTGCTATTTCATGACTTTGTCAAATCAAACCTAACTAAGCCTTACTCTCAGCCAACTGACTGGATATATCTTTAGACTTAGTCCTGTATTAACAATCTTCTCAGAAAGCTAGAATGAATCTTTCTTGTATAAATGCTCCTCCAAGAACTGGGAAATGAAGTAAGGTATTTCCTATAGAGGTGACAATGAAGGGGGTAACAATGCTGATAAATAAGGTCAAAAATATCAGCCCCCAAGACTCAGAGGAGGAGGAAAAGGGCAGAGGCTCCATTATTCAGGAATTCCTACTTTAACAGTGGAATTAGATCATTTGATGGATTGCATTTCAAGGCAAATCACAGAAAATGCTCCAGCTGAAGAATCTGAGGTGTTCCTAAGAAAAAAGGACAGGGATGGGTTTCAAGGCACAGTGAACTGAGATGACAAATGGAAATCCACACAAAGGGGGAATCCTAGATGGTGGTTAACACCCTAAAATACGGCAGACTATGTTTACAAATTTCTTTGTCTTACATATAAAAGTAAAAGAAAAAGGCATGGTGTATTGGGGGTGAAGCATAGGTTGGAGCTTAGACACTACAGGGGGTATTGGGGCTACAAGTGTGAATTGAGACTAGACAAGTATCAAAATTAGGGATCCAGGTTTTACTTCATTAGCCATATAAAGCAATAGTAAATTGTCTGGATAGAAATGGTAGTAACCCAGCTGGGAGCTGCTTAATAAAGCACTGTTTGTAGGCCCTTACATATAAACTATTAATGCATTTAAATTTCTCAGAGATGAATGGAACCAGTAACCTAGACACCATCAGGAGTCACACCACAGGTAGTGATGCCTCATCAACCCCTATCATAATCCTATACCAATATCTGAAACTATTTACTGGCTTCCTAATATACAAACTTTTGTGTCAGTTTTATTTACCATGATATCTTAGCAACCAATGTGGCTTCCTGCATGTCTTACACACAGCAGACATCTTTTCAATAATGATACAAATAGACCAGAGATTTTAAAATATGCTAGCTGAGTAAACATGAATATTTAATCTCCCTGGGGGTCCAATTTCCACAAATAAAATCATGCAATTCCATAGCCTCATATGCTTGATATCTCAGTGGTTAACGCCCCCCCCCCCAAGTCAATACCATGAGTGGACATGTGGATCCTCAAAGCTGAAAGGTGGAGGCTTGAATTCAGAATAGTTTCTGCTATGAGTTATAGTGGTGTGCCAGGGTGGGGGACATAGATTGGCCTCCAGCATCAAGATGCTCTGACAACCCCAGGAAATATCTTCAAATACCTGAGGTCTCTGTCTCCCAAACACAGACCTGGTCTCTATCCTTGAGAACTCCAAAGGTGGGTATCAAGAGGATTTTTTTGTCATAAATAATGCCATGCTGACGTTTTTCTGCTTTGTCGTCAAAATGTGTCACTGGGGACCTTAGCTAGAGACCTTCCTCTGAGCACACTCAGGACACATTTACTGCCCTTTCAGATATTGGTCATATACAGCAGCTACCCTGACCTTTCTCTGCTGGGGTTCTGCCAGGTCTTTTGGCTGAGGTAGATACGGGTTGAGCACATCACAAGTCTCACATCTGTTCATTATTTCACATGATGAAAGATCATCACAGTCCTATTTTCTGCCTCTTTGTCTGAAATAGCTTTTCCCCATTTTTGCTGTCATTTGATAAAAAAAAAAAAAAAAAAAAAAAACAGCCAAAGTTATTTCAGACTCAAGACAAAGACTCACCATCAAGTGTTCTAGGTGGACCAGCTTGGTTTTGAACGTTTTACCCTCATCTGTCTTTGACTTGTAACATTTTCACCTTGATCTGCTATATTGCTTATTCTTGTGTTTTTCTGAGTTTATAAATCAAGTATCACAGTGTTCTTTGGTTTTGTTATTCCATTTTTATAATATGGCAAGTTGTTTTTGTTTGAATGCTAAATGCAACCAGAAGTCACAGCAGGACATGAGTATATCTTAGGTGAGGGTGTGGGGTGCTTTTGGACCATTTTGAGAAAGCCTGTTTGACTGTAAAAAGCAAAAATTTAAGTCACAAAGATGATAACAGTCCTCAGTTTTGTGAACAGACAGGACAGCATTTCTTAGGAAGGCAGATAATACTAATTATAAATTATATTCACTTACAAGAAACACGAAGACTTTCTGAAGAATTGAAAAATACTTCTCAAGAAGCAGTGGTGGATGAGGTCATTAGTGGTACAATTTTTCTCTGCAGAATATAAAAAAGAGTCACATGACACCTGACTTTGGTCACACAAGTACCTTAGGGATGATCAGGAAAACTCTTTATAGGAAAGACCAAAGGAAGGCAGAATTGCTAAACATAAAGCACAGTAATATGTGTGAAAGCAAGGAAGCCCTTCTCCAGCCTTTTCTTCCCTCCCTTCCTCTGTTGGAATTTCTTCTGTTGGGTAGACTCTGTTAGAATACTTTATCTCAACCGTAATGACAACAGTACAATCCTTTAAAATTTTTAGTTAATACCACAAAGGATAAATTTGTGCTGCATAGAGACCCTAAAATACTTGGAGCTACCAATTGCTCCAGATCCAAATAAAGTACGGTAGAGAAAATATCAATTATGTAAAGAAGAAAATATGAGAAACTTTGGGATGTAAAAGTCTAGAGTCTAGTGTTAGAAAAACCCCTATGGGGATCATTGACCAGGAACACCATGTTCAGTTGGAAGTTGAATAAATTCTAAAATTTCTACCAATTTGAAAACTAGTTTATATGGCTTTGGTTGGGGATGAAACAAAGGAATAGCTAATGTTAATTTTTAATTATTTCGTCTATACTGCCCTGGGTTGATTCTGCCTTCAGATACTTAATGCCTTCATTAATGTCAATAACATCAGACAATAGCTCCTATATTTGAACTCAGAGAAAATGAAAGAATAGAGGTTCAGAGAAGTATGAAACAAAAATGCCAAATAGAAGTGTTTCAGGAGGCAAGATAAAACAAAAATCAATAATTAAGCACTTAGAAGAAACCCTAATAAAGGCCAAGCTGTAGAAATACACGCACTGAAAGCACTCTTGGATGCTCGCCTGGCTCAAACTTGGTGGCTGTCCTCAGTTACCCCCTCATTCCTGCCAGAAGAGCCTCCTCCCCACCTTCTTAGCTGTCAGGGCAATGTCCCTTTGTTTCTTGCTATGAAGAGTTTGAAGTAAAAAATTACAAGTACAGAGCTTTCTACCCTTCTGAGCACATTAACTGGTCTAAGGTTGATCACCAAGCTAGAGCTAAATCTTGTAAGGTGAGGATGGATACTGGAATAAAAGCTGGAAGAAAGAGGACACTTCCTTCAGCAATTATAAAAGCTAAGGACCTTCTATAAGTCCATACATCATGGGAAACATGTTTCCTACTGCTCATAGAAATACACCTAAGAACTGAACCAGCATACCACAAACAGAAATAAGTGGTGGAAAATAAAAGTACTTGGGATATCCTTTGATCTGTTGCTTCAGCCATAGCTGAGGTCCTATCTAGACTTAATACAGTCCAGATCATAAATACAAAATAAATCCTATCATTTAAATGCAAGCCTGCCTGCTGCCATGAGTTCATGTGCATTTTGATCCATCCAGACATTCTATAGCAGAAGTCAGCAAATGTTTTCTGCAAAGAGCCAGAGAATGAATCTTTTAGGCTTTGCAGATAATTAGCTCCTGACTCTACTATGCATTTCTGCTGTGTGGTGCATAGAAAGCTATGACATAGACAGCATGAAAAGGAAATAGCTGGATTGTGCTTCAACAAAACTTTATTTATAAAAGCTAGTTGGCTAGACTTAACCATCATGGTACAGTTTGTACCACAGATATCTAAGATGGTAGGTTTTGGAACTGACCAATGAATTTGTGCTTCAAAAAAAAATCTCCTAAGAAGAAATAATTTATAATCTGTGATAGGTTGCAAAAGAACAGAAGATATTTTTGTTTTTAACATAGTGAATAGATCACAAATTGATAATTCAGTGTGTCTTCTTGCCACTTGTGTGATGAATCAAACATGAAACCTCGAGATTCAACAAAACTTAGCTGTTCTTGTGTGTTATTGTTACTTTCTTCTTGTAATTGAGATATTCCTGTGATCACTTAGCTTCCTGCTCTTTCTTCCTGCTCCCATGATTCCCCCATCATTATGGACTTCTGGAACCGTAAGTCCAAAAATCCTTTCTTCCTGATGCCAAACCTGGTTGCCAGATTTCTGATAACCATTGCTATTTTGGATGTCACTCATCTTTACTCATCTCTTTGCCAAAAGACATAATGGCAACTTCCTTCCCAGGTCAATCATATATCACTCCCCAGTATCTTGATTCTCTAAGGAAGCTTCCCTCCTCACCATAGGACTTAACACTTTGCTTCTCACACATGCAAGTGGAAGATACATTTGCCCAGTTGGATTTATTCTTTCTTTATGAAATGTGTCAGCAACCACCAGAAATATATATATGACATAGTTTGAAGAGGTCTTTCAATATCAATCATGATTCAACAAAAATTAGAGTTAGAGGCTCTGGGGGATTTTGCAGTGATTAAGAGAATATACTGCTCTTGCAGAGGACTTAGGTTCAGTTTTCGTCACCCAAGTCAGGTGGCTCATAATTGCCTATTACTCCAGGTCCACGAGATCTAACAACCTCTTCTGGTCTCTACATACATACATGTAATTAAAAATAAATCTTAAAAAACTTGTTGCCTGTATCCACCAAATCCAGTCTGCAGATAGCACAGACACTCATAACATCTAGTACCCCCACTACGGTACTTAATTTTGGGTATCTATTTGGAATTGTTGGAGGACCCCAAAGATCTGTGAAACATAAGGAATCTGTGTGAGAGTGTTTAAGAAACACTGAGTGGGGAAGACATGCCCTTAACCTGGGTACATGAGCCTTCAGGTTCTGAACTTGCAGCCTTGAGGTAGAGATATAGATTTTCCAAGCTTTGCCAGCACCATCAATCTCTTATTTTGAGGCTCTCTGCTTCTTGAAATGAGCTGTATCTGGCTACACAGACTCTCCATCTTACCTATGGACAGTATAGGCTGCCACAATTATCAAATAAGCCAATCTAATGAATCGTCTCTTGTAAGAATGTATATTCTAATAGTTCTGTACTTTAGAGAGTCCTGTGACTGGTACCTCTTCTCCCACATCTGTAATCACAGAAAGAACTCCCATTTTTCCTCAGATACTTGTACTCCTTTTTTCCAGACTCCAAAATGAACACAAGAGCCTAGCCAATGGTGAAAAGTGGAACCCAGCTAGATTGACGCTGTGAAGCACAACTCCCAGCCCATCACAGAACACCAAACCTTAGGCAACCCACCAGCAGAAAGCAAGAACCAGTGACTGTTGTTTTAAGTTGGTATGTTTGAAGTGCTTTGTCTCAAATAACTGTTTCAACAACAGATATGCTGGCCACAATAACATCGCAGTGATTTTCAATACAATTGTAGTCCTCCTAAGACAGGCCTGAGCACAGGGTGTTATCTGTCTTCACCAGGTACACTTGCAGCAGAAAGACTGGAGCCCCATGGTAGCAACAGCCCATAAGGAAAAGACACCTGAAAAAGGAATGAGAGAGGCTGTAGAAGTCAAGCCAAAGGCATGGCTTGTTTAGACACAATATTGTTTAGCAGCCTCTGCAGCATGAAAATATTCTTTAAGAGAATAGAAAAAGCACTCCTAATATTTTTTTCATCTACAGAGGAGGTACAGGTATCAATTTAAATTCTGTCTCTAAAATTACTGTCTCAAAAGGTCCTGGCTGGCTGAATGGTGATGGCACATGCCTTTAATCCCAAAATTTGGGAGGCAGAGGCAGAAGAATGTGTGTTCAAGGCCAACCTGATCTACAGAACAAGTTTCAGGACAAGTTCCAGAGTGACACAGAAAACCTTGTCTCAAAACACCAGAAAGGTCCTGGTTGACATGAGTGGGCACACTGGTTCAGCAGTATCTTCCAATAGTACTAGGATACAGATGAAGGCATTTATCAGGGGCTTTGACTCTAGGCAGAGATGACTACTGAATGCAAATCTACACAAGCATTCCTTGTCTATTCATTCACATATAAATATATGAATAGACATTTATATTCATGAATACATATATGAATGAAATATATACTTCTTGCTCATTTTCCTTAAGGAGTTTCAGTGTGTATGTGTGTGTCTGTGTATGCACTGTCTCTGATAGTCTGTGGTGTTTGTAAATACAGGGAGGCCAGAGGAGAATAACAGGTGTCTTGCTCTGCCACCTTCCAGCTCATTCCTTTGGGACAAGATCTCTCACTGAACCTTAAATTCAGCTATTGACCAATGATTATCAGCGATCCCACTGTCTCTGCCTTGCCCAGTGCTGGAGTTATATATACACACACAAGTCATGTCCATCTCATGCTGGAGATTTGAATTCAGGCCCTCATGCCCAGAAGCAAGTGTTCTTACTTGCTGAGCCACTACCCCAGCCCCCAGCCAAAAGGAATTTCTGAACAACAATTTTTTTTTAAAAAAAAGAATAAAACAGTAAGAGTAGTAGAGAAAAGAAAATAGCTCTTTGAATTTCCTTGAAGAGTCATTTGCTTAAAGAAGCATCATCATCTCACATAAACATGCAAAATTCATTTAACTGATCTCTGACTGTTTTGAGAAATTGGAATTGCAAGTCTTGCAGCAAACTGCCTCAGAGAACTCATGGAATGAGCAGTACAAATGATGTATGCAGGATTGTTTATTGCAACTCAGTAAAGAAAACAGTTGCCAATGTACTCTAAGGCTCTAGATCAGTGCTTCTTAAACTTTTCCCACTCACAACCCCTGTGCACCCAAGAAATTTCCAAGCAGCTCTGAAGTTACTGCTGTGTAAAATAGGTAACCAGTGGAGCTATAGAAATGGCTCAGAAGCCTCCATTCCCTGCAACTCCAGCTCCAAGGTCCTGACACCTCTCTTCTGGCCTCCAGGTACCTGTGCACACACGCCTATACTAACACAGAAATGATGCTCACACATGATTGAAATTAAAATAAGTCTTTTCAAAAATAAGTGGACAAAATACTGATGATAAAGCAAAAATTAAATTTATTTTAAAATAACCTTTTATATATGTAATTTTACCATTTATTAAAGACAAAAGCAAATCTAGGTACTAATGGGTGGATGTGCTTGTTTGTCTAAAAAGTACAATCCAAAAATAGACTAGTTTGATACTTACATGTTGAGGAATAATATATTAAATTGTTTTGTTTTCCATAATTAAAGCTATATTTCTGTAGGAACAGAAAACATTGCATTATAGCAAAAATACAGGAATTTATGTTATACAATAGTCTCAACTCTGAGTGGTGGAGCATGGAACTGTGTTCCTTGGTTGCCTGATATTATAACATGCACAGTGCCAATTGGGTTCACCCACTGGCTATTTGAAACTAAGATTTCAACATTTCTAACATAACATGGAAAGGTGATCTCTGCCAGAAACACCTTGGATTCTCAGCATGTTTGATTAAGACTGAATTTTTGGTCATTGCACATTCAGAATTCTTTTAACATTGCCAGATTTTCATAATTACTACCCCCAATTATGACATCACAAATGGGTCACAATCCACAATTTAAGAAGCTTGTCTGAAACCAGCATCTGCTATATGTTACCCATTTTTGTTTTAAGATTTATTTTTAATGATGTGTGTGTGCATGCATGTGTGTGTGTGTGTGCATGTGTATGTGTGTCTATGTGGGAATATATGCACATGTGAGTGCAGGAGCCTATGAGGGCCAGAAAAGGGCACCAAAGATCTTACAACTACAGTTATAGGAAGTTGTGGGCCACCCAGCACTGGTGCTGGAAACCAAACTCAGGTTATCTGCAAGAGCAAAAACCAGTATTGATCACTGAGCCACCTCTCCCAACCATACTGCCATCTAGAGACAGAAACCTTCCTAAACATCAGGGAATATTCTGAAAGGAAGATTGAAGAAGTTGGGAGTGAACAGGAATAAAGGAGAGCACCGAGTTGAGAAAGAAGTCCAAGAATGACACCAATACCATGTGATAAAATATTTTCTGATCATTTTACTTTATTCTCCTCATGCACTTGCCTCTTTATCCCACAGCCATAAAACATGCCGGCCTTAGAGTATCTATTGCTGTGAAGAGACACCAAGACCATGGAAACTCATAACACAAAACATTTAGTTGTGGTAGCTTGCTTACAGTTCAGAGGTTTAGTCCATTATTGTCATTATGAGAAGCAAAGTAGTATACAGGTAGATATGGTGCTGGAGAAGGAACTGAGAGTTCTTGTAACGACTCACAGGTAACAGAAAGTGGTCTATCTCATTGGACATGTCTTGAGCATATATGAGACCTCCTTAAAGCCCATGTCTACAGTGACACACTTCCTCAAGCGATATCACAACGATCACAATAAGCCCACACCTCCTAATAGTGCCACTCCCTTTGGGTGGGCATTTTCTTTAAAACCACCACAGTGCCCAAGTGTGACAAGGTGACCAAACTGTACGCAGGATAGTTGTGAGCACATGATGACTGTCTCTAGCTGTGTCCACGAAGGCAGATATCCTTTGTCACATTTATGTGTCTTTCTCCCAGTTTACATGGCTGCCTTTCTGGGAGGTCTCATCCACCATACAGTTAATGACTACCAGTCTTTTCATTTCAACCCAGTATCTTTATTAAATAGAGCCCAAATGTTAAATACATGATCTTGGATGTTGCAGAAGCACTGAGACCCAGCAAGTTGGAGCTCATTAATTCCCTTCAGAGTCATTTTTTCTTCATCCTTATGTCAGGTAAGGCAACAGCCCAGCCTAGTCCTAACTCTTCTTTTCTCCACCCATTAAATCAGATGTATAGAAGTAAAACTACCTGTGTCTGTTGTTATTTCCAGCAAGCTGTGTATGATGGTCAGCTGCTTGCCATCTTAACAGTGTCGAGAACCAGCTAAGAGAAAAGCCTCTAGCATAATGTCTGTAATGGACTTTCTAACCTAAGCTAATTGAAATGGGAACTCATCCTAAATGTGGGCATCTTGAGTCTATGAGATGGGGGACCAAGCAGAATTAAAAAGAGAAATTTAGCTGAATACTAGTATTCATTGCTCTCCATTTCTTAACTGATGCAACGTGACCAATGCCTCATTCTCTAGCCATCATGCCTGCCTTGCTATGATAGACTATAGTCTCAAACTGTGAGCTAAAGTGAGCTCTTCTTCTTCACATTGCTTTTGTCAGGTATTGGACTCGGCAATGAGGAAAGTACCTGATAAACTGCCCATTCATTCATTGATCATATGCACTAAGTCTTGCCAGGCACTATTCGGAGTCATGAGATGCAGTAATGAGTCAGTAAAGAACTCCATTTTCGCAGGTCAGCACTGGAGTATGCAAAGACAGACAATGCACAATGATGAAATGCAGAACACTGAGGAAGCTAATGGGCAAGGAGGGGAGTAAAGGGGAGAGGGATTTTGTGATTAGCTAAGTTAGAGGACTTGGGATACGAACGAGAAAGAGCAAAGGTGACGCTGAGGGTTAGTTTCAAACAACTACGAGGAGAGAGTTGCTATCAGAGAGATGAAGCCAACTGGGGTTGAAAAAGGTGGGTGGAAGAGAAGTCGAGGACTTCCATCTAGGACCTACTGTGTTTGAGGGTTCTAACAGACACTTGAAAAGAGACATCAAGCAGACAAATGAAACAAAAGATACTAGAGCTCAAGAGAGACATTCAGACTTACGTTGTGGCCCTGGGCATCTCCATACTACCAACCACGTCAGGCTGAAGGAAACCTACACCAGTGAATTCCTGACCACCGATCTTCTATTTCTGTAACTGTCCTCCATGGTTGCTACCAAGAAGCTACTTTTAAAGCCAGAATCAATTCCATATTTCAACTGCTTAAAATCTCCTAGCTTCCCTTCAAGTATAAAATCCTACAGCAGTTCAGAACCCAGCCCTAGGGTCCGTATTTTCAGCCCTCTCTATGTAGCATCATCCATGATGGAGGTGACAGAGTACTTCTGTACTAACCCATGGTGCTGCATGTTGCAGTATCACAGGACCACTGAGCACTGGTGTGTATTTCTGCCTGCATTACCTGTTCCTGGCCCCCCTGAAAAATCTATTCAACCTTAGAGCCTTGATTCACATATCACTTCCTTGATGACGCCTTTCAGTTGGACTTTGCACATTCCTCTCTTGGTATACAGCCTTTTGTCCTGACCTAACGCAGAATAGAAATCCCTTTATTCATTGATCTGAGTCTGTGGCTAGGGTTGTGTAACAAATGCTTGTTGAATTGCAATGAACTAACATAAACCCCTTCAGCACTCCTATCACACTGGCACTGTAGGATGCTAGAGGTTCAAGAGTGAAGATGACATCCATCTTGTGGAGGAAGTAGAGGCTGTGAGTCACAGTAAGGCTCCCTACAGATGGGTGTAGTCCTGGGCCTCCTGTAGTTAGGAGCCCTTCCTTCACTGGAATCCTAGCCCAGAGCAGCAAAGGAGGTAAAAATGCTTGAGTTCTAACAGCAGGGGTTTTATTTAGGCATAAAGAATATCCTCATTAAAGCAAGAAATGAGATGGAACTTTCCAGAGGAACATTAAGTGAGAAAGAAAACTGTTCTCTAAGTTCATCAGGCTCCAGAGACATCAACAGGCCCCTGGGTTCATACCATAACAAAGCATCCAAAGGGCTAGGAGATACAGTATATTAAGACACGTACATCCCACTCCTGGATTCCTATCCTCTCCCAGCTTTTGGAAAATGACTAATCCTTTAACACTCAGAACAACCAACCTCTGAGACCCACACTCAAAGTCCTTTTGAAAACTAAGCATTTTTTTTTTTAAAGAAAAACATCACTTAGGCAAAAACAAAACGTCTTTCTAATTGGGTGGAAGAAAAATTGAAAGACAATCCTCAGCCCAATGGGAGAAAAAAATGCCACCTACTGTGACAGAAATAAGTGACCACAAATTTAACTGTGTTCTTTGAGCCAATTCCACATAGTTATAAACATCAAAAGCTAGAGAGGAACTCTGAGTCTTGAATATGATAAATGATACTCTTCAGGAGTAATACAAAGGAAAATTTAAAGCCCAAATTTCCACTTCTTCACATCATCTAGTATGTCTGGGAGTAGAAAATCAGATACTACACTGTTCCAAAACCCTACAGGAATTATTGACTTAAAATATACACGAACAGGAGCTGGGGAAAGGCTTAATTGGTAAAGGGTTTGCTGTACAAGCATGAGGACTTCATTTGGATCCATAGAACCCATATGTAATAAAAAGCCAGGCACAATGGCATATGCTCTTAATTTCAGGGCTAAGGGGGTGGGGACAAGGGAATCCCTGTGGCACCCTAGCCAGCCATCATTCTAGCCTATCATTGAGTTCTATGTCCAGAGAGTCTCTGTCTCAGAAAACAAGGTGGACAGTATCTGAGTAGGACACCTGAGGTTGACCTTCGGCCTACACACACACACACACACACACACACAAATACACATGCATACACAGAATTAATTTATGCCAACAAAATGTATCAGAATGGATACATTTGGTCTGGAGACATGGCTCAGTGGTTAACTGCACTTACTACTCTTGCAGAGGACTCCAATTCAATTCCTGGCACCTATATTAGGTAACTCACAACTTCCTGCCTGTACCTCCAACTCGACTTCCTTCTGGCCTCCAGAGGTACCTGAAGATACATGCATATTACTACATGCGCGCACACACATAACAGCTCACACACACATAATTTTTAATTATAAAAATAAATCCTTAAATTGAATAGATAAATACGTAAACTCAGGACCCATGCAGGAATGTGTCGTCATGTGGCCAGGACACCATGGCAACTGGGTCCTCAAGCTGGCACTCTGCATGCCACTTATGTTATCCACTTAGCCATCATATTTGGCTTTGTTTTTGTACCACCTTAACTGTTTCATTTCTTGCAAGCATTGAGCTTCCAAATTATGGCCATTATAATAAATTAAAATAATATATTCTTCCTCCAGCAGGGAGGATTGGAATAATTTAGGATCATCTAATATTATGAGCAGTTTAGAAATCATTTCACTCAATTTGCTTTATTTCTTTCAGAAATAAAGTCAAGAGTTTTCAGAAAGAGAATATGCAAATTATTTAGCAATATGTCTTTTTCATACCAACGTCCCAGATCAGGTATGATGTACAGATCTGGACTCTATGCATTGGTTGGCTTTACATTACTAAAACAAAGCATCTGAGACAACTTATAAATAGAAAGAGTGTATTGTACGTAGCTCATGGTTTTAGAAGAGCTAGTCCAAGGTCAAGCAAAGTCACTGGCTTGGCCCTTTTGAGAGCGCTGGATGACAGTGTCTGAGGGTGTATGGTGAACTAAACTGCCTGCTTAACAGTCAGGAAGTCAAAGAAGAAGAGACAAACTCACAGTCCTCCCAAAGGGGTTTCCAATAACATAAAGACCTCACACTTGGTCTTTCTATAGACAAAAATGCATACAGCCAACACCACCCAGTAGTGCCACCCTGAATACTGATAACATTACACCCCAGTTACAGGTTCTTTTCTTGGTAGTTGAGGAGGTTGTTTTCATCCATCTCAATCACTAGCAATAAAAACAAACTCATAGGGACATGAGAAGTCATTCTATAACTCAGTAAAAGTAAGTCAGAAGTGTAGCTTTCTGAAAATGCCTTCTGCTTAAATAGGGAACAAAATTTCAACAGTACGAAAAACTATACCTTTGAGGTACCCCACTGGTAATACTCAACATATGCTGGAAAATCTTTTAATTTCTTCAGAGCTCCAAAGAAACTTTAAATCAGTTGGAGTAGATACTAGATGAGTGGATATTAGGGAGAAAAGAGGTAAATAGGAAGAAGCTGCCATAAGAGAATTGAATACTGGGATTCTTACTCGCAGCATGCTTGCCTAGCATCTGAGAGGCCTTCAATTCAACTTCCAATTAGGCCAAGGGAGCAATAACTGAATAAAATATTAATAACTTTTCTTTGGTAAATTTTGCTTATAGAAGGAACTGCTTAGAGAATAATTTTCTCTTTCACAGGATCAAAATCAATTACGACTAGGAATCATCCCAGAGATGAGTGTATGGAAACACAGATAAGATTCTTGCCCTGGGTCAGTTCATTGAAAAACATTTCTGTGTTTTGCCCTGAAATGTCCTTTGAAAATACAAAAGTTAAAGGCATGTTCCTCAGCTGATGGCACTAACTGGACAGGAAATGTCTTAGCTGGAGTAAATGGGTCTTTAAGGGACAAACTTTAACAGGGATCTCTGGTACTCTGTTCCTTGGTCATTGAGTTTGCGTCTTGTCTAAGTGACTTTGATCTACCATTCTCCTCTCTGTGATATTCAGCTTATGACACAACCAAGCCAACCATGTACTGAACCTCTGGCACTGAGCCAAAATAGATGCTGCCCCCTTGCAAAATATTTCTCTTAATACTGTCATCCTAACAGAAGTCCAAACAACAAACAACACATCTTGTGACCCTACTGGAAGACCTAGGAAAACCTTTTTTTTTTTTTTTTTTTTTTTAAGACACAAAACAAGTGCATAGCTAACCCCACTACACTGCACAAACCTGGCCAGATTCCGAAGCAATTGCAGCCATGGGAACCACAGCAGGAAAAGTTGCTGTTCGCTCGTCTTTTCTTCCCTTGAGATGCTGCTCAATGCAGGATCACAGTATCGCACATCTGGTCCTTTACAACCACTGAGATAAAGTCCCTGAATGGACACATACTGCATCCACCAGGCTTCCTTACGAGTTGTCACTGAGAGATTTTATGAGTGCATTATGTTCTCAGAGGGTACAGCACTGAACCTCAGAGGGTTACGGCAAGAACACATTCAAATTATGAGCCTGGATTCACGCTGAAGCTTCTTATGTTCTCTGCCGTACTTAACAGATGTTCCCTGAGAGTCTGGACTAGGCTCAGGAGACTGAAAAACAGCTAAGACCCAGAGACTCCACTGGTCTTAAGGTCAGAATCTGTGGTGGAAAGGCTCTTCCATGTTATCAGACATGTTCAGATTTTGAAGAACCGAAAATCAATTTTGCTTCTGTGGCATTCACTGTAGGGAGCTGAGTTTTGGAGCTATCATCATCTTTCTGGTTGGGGCTATTGAGAAAACCACTTTAGAAAGAGTAGTCAGGGAAAGCTTTCCTGAGAAAGTAATATTTAAATAAAACAAGAATGATGAAAAGGAACCAGCCAAGTGATTCTCATGATATTTAACCCTGTTTCCATGGAATTCCATGATGCTGACACAGCTCATATTGGCCAACCCTAGGAAGACTTCAGGTTTTTTGTTTAACATTTCTCAGCAACACTTTCTGGCTTTTCTAGTACCTTGGTATCTCTTTAGATTGAGATATCTGTAGCGTCTAGGACTTGTCTTAACATTACCAGCAAGATATCAAGACACTAAGGATAATATGTGTACATGTGTACAAAAGGAGATAGAAAAGCCTGAGTAAAGTATTTGCCACACAAGTATGAGAACCTGAGTTCAGACCCCCAGTGCCCATTTAAAAATACAGATCAATTTTGTTTATGGAGAGGGAACCATGCAAAGAAAAATTTTCTCAAGTGGGAGTACATGGGAGGCAGAGGCAAGCAGATCTCTATTGAGTTCAGGGCCATTCTGGTCTACAACATAGAGAGACAGAGTAACCAGGGCAATATCGTGGAGACCCTGCTCCAAATAATAATAATAATTAATAATGATAACAAGAATAATTCTTTTTAAAGAGGAATAATTTTCTCTCCTACAAGATTGAAGCATAAGTAATACAACCAGCAATATTCCCAGAGATAGCATGTGGAAACCTGGGTAATGTTCTTGCCATGGATCAGTTCATTGGGAAACTATTATTCACTTTGAATCTATAACATCTTTTAGAGGCTTATATGTTGAAGGCATGGTCTACACTGGTGCCACCATCTTGAGAGGTAATATCTTAGCTGGAGTAGGCCACTAACAAAGGGGCTTTAAAGGTGATTCCAGGCCCCTGTGCCTTCCTCTCTCTCTCTCTGTTTCTTGTCTACCATGTGCTAGGCAGCTCTGTATCTTCACATTCTCCCTTTTATTATGTTCAGTCTCACCATATCATTCATATACAACTGAGCCATGGTAGTATACTATAGTAGGAGGTTTCTGGCCTGGACTTTTGGGCCTAGGCTCAAAGTTTAGACCCCCAGATCCCCAGATACTGACAATAGTTTTATGCTGATCGTCCTAAGGCCCAGGCATAGAACTTTCTAACTCTTTACCCTTAATCTAACCATGACTCTTATCCTGTTCAGCCATGCAGCTCGTACCTTTTCTTAGAGCAGCATAGTTGTCCTCTGTTTCTTCTGGCTTCTCTCTGGCATTCTGCTCTGTTCTTCCAGTTCCCAGAGTTCTCTTAGTCTGGTAGCCCCACCCACACTTCCTGTCTGCCTTTGGCCAACCAGCGCTTTTTATTGAACTCATAGGCAGGAACAATTATTTACCATGAAACAACCTAATCCCCCTACAGTATACACCTGTAATCCCAGAGCTGAGAAAGTGGAAACAGGGAGGGTACCTGGAGTGTGCTGACCAGCCAGCTTAGCCAAATTGCCTATTGGTTCAGTAAGAGACATTGAGTCAAATAATGATAATGATGATGATGACAATAATGATGATGGTAATGATAATGATGATAATAATGAGGTGGAGAAGATATTAAGTGAAATCTATAGCATTGACCTCTGACACACAGTCATATCTGCAGGGACACATGCACACAGCCGTTTATGTCCCCATACATGCATACACAACCACCACATGCATATAAAAGACAGGTCATCCCATACTGTTGTATTAAGCAGCTTTCTATTGCTGTAGCAAAATATCCCAGACCACAGTTTATAAACAGAAAAGATCTAGTCTCACCATTAAAGACTGCAGTTCACAAGTGCTCAGTATCATTACTTTGGGCCTTTGTTAGGGAGAGCTGGAGTGGGGGTGGAGGGGAAAACGTCTGGTTCTCAGTCTCTTTTGAAGATACACCTCCAATGAGCATCCTCACCCCACCCCTGTCAGGCTTCACCTTCAGAAAGTCCAACCACTTTCCTTCCAGTAGCTCCATATTGGAGACTAAACTTCCAATATCTGAATCTCAGGGGGATATTTGGGATTGAAAGTCTAGAGACACGCATACAAATGGCAGCTTAAAAGTCACATCCAGACTTTGACAGTTCTGGCTGATTCTAAACCTGGAAATAACCTGGATTTTTATGGACAATACTCAGGGCAGCCATTTCTATTGTCTATGGTGACTCATGCGAATAAATCCGACGGTTAGAAGGCAGAGTCAAGAGGATTTCAGCAAGTTCAATGTCATTGTGTTCTACACAGAAAGCTCCAGGCCAGCCCAATAAGACCTTTTTACTCTAAATAACACCTGTAACAAAATACATAAGGCACAGGATTTGGTCCACATTGTGTGTGTGTGTGTGTGTGTGTGTGTGTGTGTGTGTGTGTGTGTGTGTGTGTGTGTGTGTTCAGTCATATCATATAAAGCCTACACACAGACCTAATCTCACCAAACAGATTTTAATCATTGTGCATCAAGTTTGAGGACTGGCTCTTTAAAAAAAAAAAAAAAAAAAAAATGTGGTTTTGCTTATTTGCATTCTATCAAAAAAAAAAAAAATCCTTGCAGAGGAATGTGATTCTGCCCTCCTGTACTCAAGAACACACGGCTGAAGCAAAGCAGGTCCATTAAGAAAGTAGCAGAAGGGTAATGAGGAAAACTCACTGCCTCCTGTTCTCATCTCCTGTGTAACAGAGAACTGGAAGTTTCCCTGCAAAGCCAAGGAAAATGCCATCTGTGCTATGGCTTCTGGAAAAGGCTTAATTGAAAGTACTCCAGGAAACCAGAAGAGCTGGCTTCTAATGTGTACAGCTCCATCCCACCTCAGAGTCACAGAGATGTAAGCAGTGAATACTGTGCCTCATCTGGAAGTTTAGGCTCTTCTTTATGCATCAGACTCGATTGTCTATTTTTGGCAATATCTCACTGCTGTTAAGAGACCATCTAGAGAGCCTTAGTCACAATTTAGCTTGAAAATCATCTGTGCTCTGAGTCCCTTAACATTTTTTAATTTATGTGCCTGCATCTATGTGTGTGCCTGTATACACGTGAGCACACATGTAAAGGCCAGAGGACAACTTCAGGTACCATCTACCTATTTTGGAAAATGATTCATCAGTAGCAGCAAACTCTAGTAAGCCTGTCTACCTTCCCAACTCCCCAGTACAGGAACAACAAGAAATGCACTGCCACATTCTCATGTATTCTGGAGATCAAAGCTATGTTCTGCTTGTAAGGTAAGTGGCGAGTACTTTACTAACTGAACTATCTTCCTAGTGCTACAGAGTCTTCTTTTTATAATGATGGTCATAGAACAGTGGTGGTCACAGATGGACCACCTGCTGTTTCCTTTTACAGTATCTTTCCCCTGGTTCCACAAAGATCTATTTTATAAGAAAATCAGCACATGTTTCTCCTGGGACTCGAAGGCCAAGTCATATACAAAAAAGAAGTTAACAGGGTGGCAGCTACCCAGCAAACTAAATACAGGCTTGTTTTATTATGACTCATTCCTGAATTCCATTGTTATCAACAGACCTGAGATCAATATTCCATCAGCAGAGGCCATCTCAACACTGAGAGGCCATTGGCAAGGTGCCACCCTTCTATAAAATCCATAGCTACCAAACTACCACAGACCAGTGGGGCAACCTGGGCCTTCCTGATAACCTACAAGGGCACTGGTCAGAAAATATCTCTTATCAGTTCATTATCTACCAGGTGAAAAATTCAATGACATCATAATTGATGCTTCCAGGTAGGTGCCAAGCCACTCAAGCCAAGTTTGAATTCTTAAAATTTCTAAGTTCTTCAATTGATTCTATTCTGCAAAGTAGTTACTTGGATTTGTGGCTGTATTGCTGAGAAATTGAATATTTTTAATTCATGTCTGGGATAGTTCATCTTAAGGGTTCTGAACCTTGGGCTTTGAGAAATGATATTTCTTCTTCCCTGTGCATCTGTTTCTACTTGCTATATTTCCTGGTCTCCAAGGAACATGCCATGGTATAAATTATTTAAAAAGAATAGAATATGAAGGAAAATAAACCGAGTTTGCTATAATACAATAATTTAAGTTTTCAGAACAATTATAAATAATGCAAGGTAAAAGAACAGATTTGAAGAGTTCTCCACAGTTTTTTTTTTAAACTATCTTGATTAACTGGATTTGGCTGTTACTTAACATATACATGTATCAAAATATAATTCTGTGAATTATAAATAATAATTTGGATCAGGGTGATGTCTTATAGTAGGAGGTTTCTGTCCTGACTTTCGGGCATAACCTCAAGGTTTAGGCTTTCAGATTCACAGACCCACAGAGACACACAGATACTTTCATTAATTTGAAGCTGATTGACACAAGGCCCAGGCATATAACTTGCTAGCTCTCTACCCTTCGTCCAACCCATGACTCATCCTGTTCAGCCATGGGGTTCAGTACCTTTTCTTTAGAGCAGCATAGTTGCCCTCTGCTTCTTCTGGCTTCTCTCTGACCTTCTCTCTGGCATTCTACCCTGTGCTTCCTGTTCTCAGAGTTTTTCTTAGTCTGGTAGCCCCACCCACACTTCCTGCCTGCCTTTGGCCAATCAGCACTTTTTATTAAACCAGTGGGTGGGACAATTATTTACAATGAAGCAACACAATCCCCTACAATGGCTAAATGGATAAAAAGCTTGCAAGCATGAGGCTCTGAGTTAAAATCAACAGCATACTCATAAAGAGCTAAGCATGGCCATAGGCCTATGACTCAAGAGCTGTGGAAGGCAAAGTCAGAAAGATTACTGAGGCTCACTAGCTGCCAGGCTTGCTCCAGATCCTGGCAGAGAAAAAGGTGGAGTTTGATAGAGCAGGACACCCAACCTCATCCTCTGGCCCTGATATGCACAATAAGGTACACATGCCCACCCATGTGCACATACATATGTAACAAAAACAAACACAAACAGGCAGGTAAGCAGAGAGGCAGACAGAATTTAGACCTGTGAATTAAAAAATAGCCACTGAGTCCAGTGTCTGTAATCCCAGCGTTGGCTAGGCCAAAGCAGGAGGACTATGCGCTTGAGGCAGTGGGATACATCTCAAAAAATAGGAAACTTAATACGTACATTGCACTTATTTGTTTGTGTGGGCACACGTGTACACATCTGTACAGATACCCATAAGCTTTATTTAAGCACCCCTTTACACAATTTTTATAAGTCTACCTATTTTGTTATACAACAATCATGCCCCATGGAGAACACCCATTTTTACACATTAGGAAACTGAGGTATGAAAATTTTGAAGTATGTTTTTTAAAGTAAACAAAGCCAGTGAGTATATGGGGGAAAAAAAGACCTGAAAAGCCTCTACCCATTAAGTGCCGTAAGAACTGGGGGTGATGATACCAACAGACAAATATTAAGTAAGAAATCAGCTGAATGTGGCATCCCTAGAGTTCTCAGCACTCTCGTGGAGGCATAATGAAGACAATACTTTCCACTGCTGCTTCAGCAAGGCAGTGACCAGGTCAGCTTTGGAAAAGCAATTATCAGTATTCCAGGTGGATAGGAAGAAATAGAAAGGACCAATAAACACTGGCTCTGTATGCAGTGCTGTGGAAAGAATCTCACAGGGGCTTACCATCAACAGCCAAATGGAAAAGGGGTCCTCGTGTCCCACCCCCCAACACATTGATGCTCCTTCCATTCCCTTCCTCTGCTCCGTGATCTGATCTTTTAAGATGCCCGCTGATTGGCCTTCTGCAGGTTTCTCTGTCATTTTCTCCAGGGTCCAGACAGTCAGAGCCATGTGTACGTAGTCTCACTATAAAGCGCAGGCATAAGCATTCCTTCAGGCCAAGCTGACAGCACACAATCAAGGTCAATATTACCACAGCCTTCTCTTGGAAATAATCCTCTTGGTGTTTCCACTTCCCCTCCCCAGCCCAGAGGCTTGAACAAGAATACACTGAGGCGTCATTAACAGAAGTGGGTAACATGTTGGGAATAAGCTCTTTAGCTGAGTCATGATCCCTGACTGCCAGCTCTTCCACCAGTTTTCTGTATAAATTTGGGGACAGGTCAGTCCTTCCCTCCACTGAAAAGAAAGGCCCCTAGACTGCTTGGGGGTGTCAAAAGTCTGATGAGTGTCCTGCTTTGTTCATTACCAGACCCACAGTGGACATTACAAATCAATTGCTTTCAACGAAGCCAAAACAAAATGTCTCAATTCATCTTAATAAACAGAGACCATCAAGAAAACAAAACTTAGAGGCCAGCGTTAGCCGCACCACCCACCGCCCACCAATTCTGATGATCCCTAAGACTGTTTCCATCATCCGGTTTGTTCCTGATCTTGCCTTCTCACCCATTTCCCATACGTCTTCATAGAGCATCAAATGAATGTCTGCACAGTTTGTCCAGATCAGGAAACTCAGAAAGTATTAAGCAGCCCATTTGTTCACTTATTCAAATTTGCTATTAATTTTTAATGGGGGGAAAGCCAGGTGCCAGGCCCAGCTGTGAGTGGACTCTCCTCCTTCCTGTCTCTCTTCTTTTTTTGTGCTCATTTATCCATCTTTTTTCCTTTCGTTCTTTTTCTTCTTTTATTTTGCTGCTCTTCTTTGGTCTTATTCTTTGGGACTCTTTTTGAACAGCTGAGGTGAATGTGCCACTGTGCCTTTTGCACTAGTTGCTACATTATATAAATAAGTCATGTTATTATTACCAAATATTCATTTTATTATTTTTAATTAATTTTTTTTAAAACATCTTCTTTCCATGTATCCCCCTGCTTACCCACCTTTCCCTCCTCCGAATCCCTCCCAGTCCGCCTTCAGCCTCGACACATCCTATCCGCCAACTCCCTCCCCAAGAAGGGCAAGAAGTCCCAAGTTGGGTGAGTTCAGTGTGGTGTCTCTACTCCAGGCAGTTCTAATTTCCTCATCCCAATAGTGGATTAAGTTCTTCTCTGCAGGGAATGGGCTCCAAGGTGACAGTGCTGGCACAGAAACAGTCTGATCCCACCCCTCAAGGCTCCGTATACTGCCCATGCCAATCAACAGTTGCCTACCCGTGGAGGGCCTAGCTCCCTTTCCCATAGTTCCCCAGTGGCTGTTCTTGATTCAGTGAGCTCCCCAAAGTTCCATCCAACCATCTCTGTGGGACTCCTCCACATAATCCCTATCTCCTTGCTCATACAAATCTTTTTCCCTACTCTCCATCTGGACATGGAGTTCGGCCCAGTGCTCAGCCATGGATCTCTGGCTCCAACTCTATTCACTGCTAGATGTAGGTTCTTTGATGACACTTAGGGTGTTTATTCATTTGATTATAGGGGAAGTCCTCTTTAGACACCCCCTCCACTATTGGTTGGAGACCTATCCAGGGACATCCTGTGAGTTCTTGGAGGTTTCCCTAGCACCAGATCTCTTTCCAACCCCACACTGGTTTCCTCTATCAAGATATCTATCTTTTTTTTCTTCCATCTTTGTTTGCTCTTCTCACTCAACCATCTCCTTCTCTCATGATTTGTTCCAACTCTTCTTGTTTGGGACCCGTTATGATCCACATTTGCTAAGGAGGTCTTCTCTATTTTCTCTTCCTAGGAGAATCTCTAGATGTCTCTCTTAAGTTCTTTCTGATCCCAAGCTGTTCAGGGGCTGTGGTTTGCAGTTTGGGTATTCTTTGTCTTTGGTCTAAAATCCACTTATGAGGCACATCCCATGCCTCTCTTTCTGGGTTTGTGATATCTTGCTCAGAAAGATATTCTCCAAATCCACCCATTTGTCTGAAAACTTAGGAATGACTTTTTTTTTTTTTTTTTACTGCTGAATAGTGCTCCATTGTGTAGATGTACCACAGTTTGTTAATCTATTCTTCAGTTGAGGGGCATCTAGGTTGTTTCTAAGTTCTTGCTATTATGAACATAGTTGAGCTAACTAATGCCTTTGGGGTATAAATGTGCATCTATTGAGAATATTCCCAATGTTGGTATTGCTGGATCACTGGGTAAATTTATTCCCGGTTTTCTGAGAAACCAACACCATACAGCATTCCAGAATAGCTGTAAAGTTTACAGTCTCACCAACAATGGAGGAGTAGTCTCCTTGTTCTACATCCTCTCCAGCATAAACTGTCATCTGTGTTTTTGATCTTAGCCTTTCTGACAGGTGTAAGGTGGTATCTCAAAGTTGTTTTGATTTGCATTTCTCTGATGGCTCAAGATGTTGAGCAACTTTTTAAGGGCCTTTCAGCCATTTGTAATTCTTCTCTTGAGAATTCCCTTTTTAGCTCTTAATCCCATTTTTTAAATTGGGTTATATAAGTTTGGGGGGCTCTAGTTTTTTGGTTTTTTTTTTTTTTGAGTTCTCTATATATTTTAGAGAACAGTCCTCTGTCAGATGTAGGGTTGGTGAAGATCTTTTCCCTGTCTGTAGGCTGTCATTTTGTCTTATTGACTGTGTCCTTTGCCTTACAGAAGCTTCTCAGTTTCAGAAGATCCAATGTATTGATTGGTGTTCTTAGTGTCTATGCTATTGGTGTTATATTTAGGAAGTGGTCACCTGTGCCAATGTGTTGGAGGGCTCTTTCCCACTCTCTTTTCCATAAAGTTCAGTGTAATTAGGTTTATGTTGAGGGCTTTGATCCACCTGGATTTGAGTTTTGTGCAGGGTGATAGGTTTGGATCTATTTGTATTCTTCCACATACTACCATCAAGTTATGCCAACACTATTTGTTGAAGATACTGTCTTTTTTTCATTGAATATTTTTGGCCTCTTTGTCAAAACTCAGGTGTTCATATGTTTGTGGGTTAAGGTTGGGGTCTTCAGTTTGATTCCATTGATCCACAAGTCTGTTTTTATGCCAGTACCAGGTTGTTTTTGTTTTTTAATATTATTATTACTGTAGCTCTATAGTATATCCTGAAGTCAGGGATGGTGATTCCTCCTGAAGTTCTTTTATTGAGCAGGATTATTTAGGCAATCCTGGGTTTCCTGTTATTCCATATGAAGTTGGGTATTGTTCTTTCAAGGCCTGTAAAAATTGTGTTAGGATTTTGATGGGGATTGCATTGAATCTGTAGATTGCTTTTGGTAAGATTTCCATTTTTACTATGTTGATCCTACCTATCCAGGAGCATGAGAGATCTTTCCATTTTCTGATATCCTCTTCAATTTTTTTCTTCAGTGATTTAAAGTTTTTGTCAAACTGGTCTGCTACTTCTTTGATTGGAGTTACACCAAGATACTTAATGCTATTTGCAGCTATTACAAAGGGTGATGTTTCCCTTATTTCTTATTCAGCTTATTTATCCTTAGTGTACAGGAGGGCTATTCATTTTTATTTTTAGTTAATCTTGTACCCTGTACACTCCTGAAGGTGTTTATAAGCTGTAGGACTTCCCTGTAGAACTTTGGGGGTCACTTATGTATATGATCATGTCATCTGTGAATAGAGATAGTTTGACTTCTTCCTTTCCAATTTGTATCCCCTTAATCTCCTTTTGTTCTCTTATTGCTTTAGCTAAAACTTCAAGAAATACATTGAATAGATAAGGAGAAAGAGGACAGCCTTGTCTTGTTCATGATTTTAGAGGGATTGCTTTCAGTTTTTCTCCATTTATTTTGTTGTTAGCTGTTGGCTTGCTGCATATCACCTTAATTATATTTAGGTAATCTCCCCGTATTCCTGTTCTCCCAGGACTTTTATCATGAAGGAGTGTTGGATTTTGTCAAAGGTATTTTTAGCATCTATGGAGATGATCCTGTTTTTTTTCTCTCTCTCTCTTTCAGTTTGTTTATATGGGGGATGACATTCACAGTTATTCTTATGTTGAACCATTCCGGCATCTCTGGGATGAAGGCTACTTGATCACGGTGGATGAATTTTTGGATATGTTGTTGGATTCGGTTTGCTAGAATTTTATTGAGTATTTTTGCATTACTATTCATGAGGAAGATTAGTCTATAAATAGCTCTCTGCATTTCCTGGGTGTCTGTTGTTATGTCCCTCTTTTCATTTCTGATTTTGTTAATTTGGATACTCTTTCTCTCTCTACCTTTTGGTTAGTTTGGATAAGGGTTTATTTATCTAGTTGACTTTCCCAAAGAACCAACTCTTTGAATCATTGATTCTTTGTATTATTCCCTTTGTTTCTATTGTAATGATTTAAGCCCTAAGTCTGATTATTTCCTGCCATCAACTCCTTCTAGGTGAGTTTGCTTCTAATTGTTCTAAAGCCTTCAGCTGTGCTGTTAGGCCTTTTGTGTAAGTTTTCTCTAGGTTTTTCATATAGGCATCTAGTGGTATGAGTTTTCCTCTTAGCACTGCTTTCATTGTGTTCCATAAGTCTGGGTATGTTGTGGATTCATTTTCATTATGTTCTAGGAAGCCTTGATTTTGTTCTTAATTTTTCCTAGACCCAGAGGTGGTTCAATCGAGCGATGTTCGTTTTCCATGAATTTGTAGGCTTTCTGTGATTTTTGTTGTTGTTGAACTCTAACTTTAGACCATGGTGGTCTGATATGATACAAGGGCTTATTCCAATTTTTTGTATCTACTGGTATTTGCTTTTATGACTGAGTATGTGGTCAATTTTAGAGAAAGTTCCATGGGGTGCTGATAAATATGTATATTCCTTTGTGTTTAGGTGGCAGCTTCTGTACATATCTATTAAGTCCATTTGGGTCATAACATCTGTTAGACCCCTTATTTCTCTCTTCAGTTTCTGCCTGGTTGACCTACCAAAGGGTGAATGTGGGATATTGAAGTCTCCTACTGTTAGTGTATGGGCTTTGATGATATATCTCTCAGTAAACAGATGTTAAATTTAGGTGCAGCGTGGGTGTGGCCACTCCAGGAGATAACAGAACTCTCTGAGCACTTAAAGGTGGGTGACCAGAAGAGTGAAGAGGACTCAGAAAAGCTGCAATTGGAACTGAGTCAGAAGTGCTTTCTTCCTATTCTGTTTTGGTCAAGCACACACCTGTCTATACCTGGCCCAACTCCTTCTTCTCATCTACACCCAGAACCAAATGATGATGACAGATAAATAGTTCAAGGGCACTCACTCCCTGAATTAAATGAACTGAAGAAAACTCAAGGTAGCAGGACCCCTGGATGCTGGAAGCTTATAGAACAGCAGTTGCAATACTGAAGCAGAAACTGGATCCTGAAGACAGTTGATAGCACAGAAAAGATTCTTCTCATTGAATTGAACATATGAACAACCCCAGGCAGCTAGGAGAAAGAAGACACATCCTCCCAATGGATATAGGAGTGGCATAATTTGGGGAGGTAACAAAGCAAAGCTATGAGAGGAAAAATGGGAAAAGCCTAGGTATACAACAAGTGCTCAGTAACTAGCCATGTGCCACTTAATAACATTTCAGTTAAAACCAGCTACAGACACAGACACAATTGTAGACCAGTAAAATTATAAGGGAGTCTAAATATTCTTTCCATCATCATAGGTGACACCATAGATCTACAAAGTCATAGCCTAACATGTTCACTTGCCTGTGGAAACCAGGATATAAGTGAGACTACGACTTTGTAGTCATGTGAAAATGCACACACTCTATGATACACAGCACCCTCTGTCCGGTAACTATAAGGTCTATATGTGTTCATTATATATATTTTATCAACATTTGAATATACACTCTCTAATTAAAAGAAGCAATTTGTTAACAGTAAAACAGTACATAATGATTCTACAGTAGCCGATCTCAGACATCTCAAGTTTGTGTGCCGTGTATGTGTGTGTGTGTGTGTGTGTGTGTGTGTGTGTGTGTGTGTGTGTGGGTGTGTGTGTGTGTGTGTGTGTGTGTGTGTGTAGATAGATGTGTGTGTATGCATGCAATCTCAGATATAGTTCCTTGGGTGCCATCTATCATTTTTTGAGGCAGCACTGAGTCTCATTGCCTGGCACTCACCTCAGAGAATGCCCAGTGAGTCCCAACGATCTTCTGCCTTTGCCGCCCTAGCACTAGCGCTACAATCAGGAGTCGTTATGCCCAGTTACTTGTTTTGTTTTTCAGCAGGCTGAGAGAATTGAACTCAGGTCCTCAGGTCCTTATACTTTCATAGCAAGCAATTTCAGCCTGAGTCATCTCCTCGGTTGTACTGTGTCCCTGGACTCTCCTCTCTCTCTCTCTCTCTCTCTCTCTCTCTCTCTCTCTCTCTCTCTCTCTCTCATTCGTCTATATGTATGTGTATATGTGTGTGTGTAAACGTGTGTATGTGTGTATAGGTGTGTGTGCATGTGGGTGTGTGTATATGCGTGTGCATGTGTGTGTCATGTGTATGTGTCTGTGTGTTTGTATACGTGTCCGTATGCTCCTTTCTTTGATGTTTGCACATGCACGGAACTGTCTGACAACACAACCATCAGAGAGCCTTCCTGTGGCTGAGCAGTGCCTGAGTCCCCTCCTAGAAGAGAGGCGGAGGAAGCTGAGAAGGAGAGGGAGAGAAGTAGAAGGAGGATGCACTGGCTGTCAGCCCTGCTTCTGCAGGGACAAAAGTGTCTCAACTACTTGACTCCAGGCCCCTCTTTTTGTTTCTTTTTCCTTATTTTTTTTAAGTTTTGCACTAATACTTTTAATTAAAATACAATTACATTATTTCCTGCTACCCTTTCCATGTCTGGCCCAACTCCCTCCCATAACAGATGAGCATGGAAATCTAAACTAAGTTTTCCCCCAAGGCTCAAGAAACTTCTGAGGGATGGAGTGCCCTCTAGTGGGCACAAGCCTTTTCTTTAACATTTACTCATGTAGGTTGATGACCTCATTAGCTGCATTCTTCAGAGCAGGGCAGGCCACAGCAGCCTGTACTGAACACCTACTGTGTGTCAAACTGCTCGGCACTCCGAATACAATGGAGAGCAAGCAAATACAGATCAGCGTGAAAAAAGAAAACTTCAGAATGGTATGTGTGTATACAGCAGGGGCTTAGCCCAGGAAAGCCCGTGGGGGGGAAAAATGGTTTCTGAGCTGCTATTGGGGTCCAGCTGAAAAGATAAATAGTTCCCTGGACACATGCTAGTTGCTTCACATTTAAAATATTAAATAATTGATGCACAGGTCAACTGTCCCCATTTCTGTCAATGTTCTCACATGCTCGTTCCTGGTAGTTTATGCATGCTTTAATGACAGCAGCCACAGATCGTTCTGGGAGGCCCTTTGCATCAGCTACTTTTCTCTTTGCTATGACAAAATGCCTGCCAACGTCAGTGTAAGGAGTTCAGTAGTCCATCAAGGCAGAGAAGGCACATCAGTGGCAGCATGAAGCATCTTGTCACGTTGACCCTGCTGTTGGGCAGCAGAGAGGAAGGCTGGCATTCAGCTGCTTTCACTTTTATATTTTAGCCCATGGGTTAGCGTTGCCCATATTTGGGGTGGGTTTTCCCTCCTTGGTTAAAAATTTCAAATGCACTGCACTAGAAATACCTGGGGCCACGTTTCCATGGTGATTTTTAAATGCAGTCAAGTTGACACTAAAAATCAATATTTATTCTCTTAAACTGAGGTATTTAAACAAAGCATGAGAGCTACTTCGTGTCCCAATATTGAACCAAGGAGCAATACTATGAAACTGTATCAGCTGTGTTCTCAGCAACATTACTGACTTAGCAGCAACTGGAATATTTGTAACTTTAAGATTTTATTTATAAATATGTCCCACCAGTATCACATTCAAAATTACTTTTGAAAATTCATTATATTTTATGCGTTTGGATGTTCAGACTGCATGTATGTCTGTGCACTTGCTTATGTACCTGAGGCCTGCAAAGGCCAGGAAATGATGTTAGATCTCCTGAAGCAGGAATTACAAATAGTCATTGTGTGAGTGTTGGAACTCAAACCTAGGTCCTCTGCAAGAGCAGCAACCACTGAGCCATCTCTCTAGCACCAAAAACTAGTCTGAGAATGTGCATTCTTCCTTACTCATCCTGGCAAGGGAGGCCAGAATAGTGGCCCCAAAGATATAGAAAAAAAATCTGCTCGTGATAAGGAGTGTTTCGTTTTTGAATGTGAAATTTCCCAATTAGGCTCATGTGATTGAACACTGTCTTCAGTTGGTGGTGCTGCGTGGGAAGGTTGTGGACTCCTGTCAGAGGATGTGTAACACTAGAGTGGGCCATGAGATGTCATAGTCCATTCCTAGCCTGTGTTCCTTGTGTTCTTTGACTTTGGATGCAGTGTGACCAGCCAGCTTCCTATTCCCGTCACGATTCCAGTCCCGCCACCATCTACAGTATTCTCTCAAACTTTACACCAGAATAAATCTTTCCTTAAGTTGCTTTCTTCTGAGGCGTTTTGTCACAGTAATGAGAAGGGTCAGTAATACAATGAAAAAAGGAAATGAATACTCACTGAACACACACTGTAATCAGACATGGATTCACACTACTGCATTGTATCCTTGTACACAATGGACACTGTCATCTTCAAATGCATAATAAATTTGATATATTTGGAAGTTTACAAGTCACAGTGGCTGCATAACATTAATAGTTACATTTGGACAGCCATCTCCAGGTTGGGATAATATAACAGATCTGGAGTCATGACTGTATGCTAAGGTCTGTGCTCACTGTATCTTTTAGGTGTACCATGATCATATTTCTATTTCTGTTGCTGGAATGCCAATGGGTCCCATTCCTAACAAAAAAAAAAAAAAAAAAAAAAAAAAAAACCACAGCTTCTAAGGGGAGAATACAGGATTCATCACTTTCATCAACACAAATCAAAGCCTGGGCTCATGGCCATGTATTACACAGCACTTGGGTACCCAGGCAGATAAATCTACAGGTTTCAAAAACTATGGATCACATAGGAAATTATTCACAAAGAAACCTCTCTTCAGACTATCACAGCTTTATACCGTGCTGAATGGTCATTAGAAAACAAAATAGTCATCCCTTTGTTTAGGTGAACACACACACACAAAAAAAAAAACAAACAAAAAAAAAAACAAATTACATTTTTCCAGCTGCATGCCTCCTGCTTTAAAAGTTCTAATAAGAAAATTAAACATATCTGAGCAAAGAGACCAGCTATAATTTAATGTTTAAACCTGTGACTATTGCTGTATCTCTCAAGAAAGCTTTGGTAAAACAGAGCTTGGCCAGGAGGAGAGTTTAAAATACAAGACAAAGAGTGACTTCAGTGCATAGCAGTTTTTCTCTCTTACCCTGAACCCAAGCACAGTAGAAGTGTGACAGTCCACCCCGGGTAAAGTCCACTAAATCCAAACACAGTGTGACAGTCCACCTGGGGAAAAGTACACTCAAGTAGAGGTGTGACAGTCCACCAAGGCCCACTGTATTTGATACTCCTGTTGATGTGATAAAACCACAACGGAGGCAATGCCAAGAAAGAAGAGTTGGTTTGGGCTTAGGTCTACAGAGGGATAAGAGTCTTTCAGGGCAGGGTGGCATGAGAGCTGACAGGGTAGTGGGAGCTGGCAGCTAGGAGTTTAAACAGTAAACATTAAAGATGAACTCAAACTAGAAGGAGGGTAAGCTTTTAGGAAGGCCAGTGGGCATCCTACTCTCTATCACTCTAGTAATGTGTTTCCTCCAGCATGGGGACCAAGTATTTACCATTGAAACCTATCTGGGTACATTTCTCAGCCAAACTGTCATAGCTATTTTCCACCTAGATTCACTCGCTGTAAACTCTAGAAACTGAACTTAGGCTCACCTCCCTGGATGCAAAGTGTATTGAACAGGATCTTGGATTGCCACAGATTGGGTGCTTGTATCATCTCCAGAGAACCAGCCATGTCTTACCCAAGGCTCTATAATGATACATTAGCTGCTATGCGTGCTAAATTAACTGGTCTGAGGTAAAATACCACAGACTCAGTATCTAAAATCCACAGACTGTCCAAAATGCAAGGGATGCAAGATGAAGGTGCCAACAGAGTTGGTAGATTCCTATTGAGGACTTTCTTCTTGGTTTATAGATAGTCACTTTCTCATTGTGTCCTCGTAAGACTGGTAGACAAGGAGACAGATATGATGTAACCAGGAAATCAGCAGCTATATCTTGTTTGCTATGTCTTCCGATGATTGGAATGATTCTTGTGGTTTAAAAGCCTCAATTCTGAAGCTAAGTTCTTCCTGCTATGTCAGAAAACAAGGGACCAGAAACTTTCTCAATGTTCATACGTGCCCATTAACGAAGGCTTTGCCTCCTCCAAAGACCATGGCTTCATTGTGTTGTGATTTTTAATTGTAGTTTTAGTCCTTCCCTTTATGGTTTTGTTAAGTTCCTGAGGAAAAAAAAATCTTAAAATGCCAATCTGTTCCAACTTGGTTTGAGAAAGGTCACTTTACCCAATGAATATACTATCCATCTCATAAATATTCATAGAAAATTTAAAACCCATAACACAAGGACCTGAAGAGAGGGCTCAGTGGGTAGAGTGCTTGCTGAGCAAATGAGAACTTGAATTTGGAAGTTCAGCACATACATAAAATGTGATACAATGAAGCATATCTGTAACCCCACTGCTACAGAGCAGAGAGACATGGACAGAGACTTGCTCGCCATCCACTATAGCCTAAATGGTTCAGAAAGAGATCCTGTGTCAAAATAATATGTGGAAACCAATAGAGGAGGATGTCTCATGTTAACCTTTAGCCTCTCCATGTACATATACACACATACATACTGCATACTACATACACACATGTGCAAACACACATGCACATGCAGACAATATAGAACCCAGGGAGATACTTGGCACACTTCCACTTCACTTATTCTACCAAGCTGTGTACCTAGCTCCTGTCTTTAATATCTCTGTATCTCCCTAGGCATCAGGGACCCACCACAGAGCAGAAACTCTCACAGTGAATATTTACCAAATGCCTTCTCATTCCACTGGATTCACATGCTGGCAGGCAGCATGGCCAGCTGCATGCCGCACGGGAACAGAAACACTGGCTCAGAGCTGTGTTTGCAAGTTTCCTGAGTCTGGAAGGTGGCAATCATCCACTCATTCAAGTTGAAGATATTTATGGACAATACAAAAAATTAAAATAAGATCTGTCAAATGAGAGTGAAAAAAAAATCCAGAAAGGAAATGAATAGGTCCATCAATCTACTCTGAGATCCTGAGGCAGAGGCAGAGACTGAGGCAGGGCTGAGGCAGGGCTGAGGCAGGGCTGAGGCAGGGCAGAGGCAGGGCTGAGGCAGGGCTGAGGCAGGGCTGAGGCGGGGCTGAAGCAGGGCCTGAGACAAGAGCTGTTGGTACTTCTGCTGGCCATCAACCATACAGGCTGAGACACTGAGACACCTGGTAGTTTCGCTCATTACCTAGATTACCAGCTCTTGCACTGTTAGAATCATAGGACTTTTTTTATATTGATGAGGGTGTTTGCAAAATAATCAGGACAATAGATGATCACTGTAATCAGACTGTGATGCCAATATTATATACATCATCAAACATAAATACCACCTTTTCAAACACAATTTTTAACTCATACAGTCACTGCCTATAGGAAGATGCATTGGTGGGCTGATGAGATGCTAGTATAGTAAGATGCTCACTGCAAGCATGCGGGCCTAAGTTCAAATCCATAGCATCCACATAAAAGTTAGGCACAGCGGCACACATCTCTAACTCTAATGTCAGAGGATCTATGCACAGGAAGATCTTTGAGGCTCAACACTCACCCAGTCTCTCTAAAATGACAAGATTCAGATTCACTGAAAGAACAAGTCTAGGGGAAAAAAAAAGAGGTAGAGAGAAATTAGTCAGTCTCTGGCCTTCACATGTCCCCTCATGAGTGACTATACCCACTTCATCATCATTTAAGTGAGAGAAAGGAAGGGATGGACTGGGGTCATGTGTGCTCTTAGGGTTAGCTGCAGCCTTTAAATCCTGTCCTCTGTTAGTTCAAAACTTAATAACTTAGAGACAGAACTGCATAATCTGGCAAAAGAGCATTTTCAGGCAAATCACACGGGAGATGACCGCCTGTATACAAATTCTGCAGTGCTTCTCAAGACCCAGCTAGCTATCCCTGGGAAAGATGTTTATCATCCTATTCCTTAGCTGCTCCTCAGAAAAAATAGAGGGACATAAACCCTAAGGAGAAACATATCAACAGTTTAAAATGGTCATGGTCTTGTGTTTGCAACTTGTAATATCCTTATGAAATTTACAATGCTTTTATTCTATTTCCCCAGGAGTTGCCACACGTGACTGACAGATGCCAGGAACACCACATTTTTTAAACAAAACTCTTTAGAAATTCTCCTCAGTCAAATGTCATCAGCCTGCATTAACAGCTAGGTTTTGATTGTGAACTTTTCTAGTGGCAACATATCATGTAGCAGTGACATGATATACTGGCTCAAAGCATCAGAGCTCACCTGAAAGGACCTGCCCTCACCTAGAACAGAGCATATGAAACTTAAGTGACTGATAGCTGAGAGAGGCATACCATTGGTGGTGCTGTGAGAAAGCCAGTACTCAAGAGAGGTACTGTGGTAGTGCAATGATTTGTGCAGCAAGGCAACAAAGCCTAAGATTTACCTATTAGGGCATACAATTTTTCCCATCAAATAAGTACCAGTCTTCCCATGGTTTTTTCCAATATATATTATGTATATATGTGTTTTTCTACATGTGTATGTGCACCATGTGCATGTCCAATACCCATGAAGGCTATCAGGGCACCTGGGCATAGACATGGTTGTGAGAAAACATGTGGATGCTGGGAATTAATCAAACCTGGTCCTGTAGGAGAGCAGTCAGTGCCTTACCCACTGATGCATCTTTCTAGCTTCTGAGATAAATCTTAAAACATGAAATTAATAAGCACAGATAGAGCAATGGGTTAATACAGTTTATGTGGGCCTGAAAATATACACATTAAGTAGCCAAACTTCAAATATTTCTGCCAACCCAGACCATAAGTAACTTTCTCCCATGAAGTCAAGCATCATGCCTGGGTTAAAGTTTTTACTTGGAGATCTTTAGGATTTGAATGGTATCTACCCTACCTTGGGGACACCTGCTCTGCCTACATAGTGGTCAACAACTTGAGTCAAAGGAAACAATCCCTCATCCAGATGTCTTTAAGTTGGTTGACACAGCATAATCTTATGAAGGAAGTGTTATATCATGCATTTTATAGACTGAATATTTGATAAAGAACCAACTATATTTTTATCTTCAGATGCATTATGTGATAGAAATGGCCACATTGTCTCACTGCTCAAGAAAATGAAATGAGTAAAATAAAATGACAAGGATTATAAAACAAATGTCTGAGACTAATTTGCATTGAATTAGCAGGATTTATTATTAATAACATAATGAAAGCTTATATTCATGGAAGATTAATGGCATGTCAAATGATAGGTTGGATGTTTATGAATATTGCTGTCACATCTGGTTTCAGCATCACTTAAGACTTGAGACACAAGTAAC
Organism: Phyllotis vaccarum; assembly: GCA_033318265.1. Lineage (NCBI taxonomy): Eukaryota > Metazoa > Chordata > Mammalia > Rodentia > Cricetidae > Phyllotis > Phyllotis vaccarum. Next base: position 101,330,103 of record JARWLC010000011.1, on the reverse strand, counting down.
TGGGGACTAGAAGAAGCTGGCAACATATAGTAAAGGCACTGAGGATGGATCTGAATCTTTGACCACCTGACTCTAGGACCCTAACACAAAAGTCACATTTAATCTATGTCCTTGACACTTAGTATAAAGACAGAGGTCTGTGTCTTAGAACTCTGGAAGCATGTACGAAATACAGGATCTCAGTTTCCTTTCCTAAAACTACCTCAGGAAAATGGGTGTTTTAATTGGATATTATTCAATGATATATATATATATATATATATATATATATATATATATATATATATATATCTTATTGTTGTTGTTACAAAACACCTGAGATGGCAGGTAATGCAATATTGAGTTTTATGTGGACTCATAGTTATAGAGGTCCAAAGTTACATGCCTAAACCAACTTAGTTCTTTGTGAAGGTAGAGAATGGGGTTTGGGGTCATGTCATAGCTGGTGGTCACATCTTGAACCAGGCAATAAAGAGATCATGAGACCAGAGTCTCACACTCCCCTTCAAGGTCTATCATCAATAACCTAAGAATGTCCCCCCCCCACAGGTCACCATCACCTCTACAACCCTAAGCAATAACATTTTAATTTACATACTCATGCAAACCATTGTGTCAGCTGACTTGCAATGACTCAGGTATGGCTTGCTTCTTGTTACTGAATCCTGAAAGAAAGGAAATCTTCTGACCTCTGGGCCAAGATTTCTGACTCTCTGGGGATGGGAGGAAGGAATCTACATTATCTTGTTAGTGTTCTAAAGTCAAGAAAGTCATGCTCTGTTATGCTTCTGTCATCTTGGGTTCATAAAGGGGAATCCATGCCTTCTTTAAAACTAGAAAGTATAACCAAAAGCAGAAGAAATGCAAAAGGAAACATTGATAAGTCAAGAGACCATAGAAAGGTATTCAAATGCTGTTCAGTTTAGAGTGTTGGACAGCTCCTGTGCTTCCTTTTGAAACTGGTTCTTTAATTCTGCCCAATCAACTGTCATTGGCTGAATCCATCAACCCAGAACTAGCAGCAGCTGGCAAGTTTGACATCTTTGAGAAAGACACAAGCAAATACAACCCAAGACACAGAGTATTCACATCAGCTTTCCTGAATATGACTCCAGTGCTCCTCCTCAGCCAGCTGGCCCCAAACCACAGCCAAAACACTGTTACACTATGATATTCCCCTGTATGATCATCCCATAACCATTTTGGAGCTGTCATTACTTGGCCAGTAGCCATAGCAATTAACTGAACACAGGGAGCTAATGATGTGATGGTGATGATAACAGAGTCACTGACACTCTCCAGTAGGAGTGGGGAAAAGGAAACAGGATCCTCCTCCAAGATTCAGCTACCAATCTGTCCTGTGCCACCCTCAGCTGCAAGTGATGTTGGAAGTTGTTATAGTACCTAAGATGTGGAAGTTCAGCTGAAAGAACTCTATGAAGTAGCTTCCATGACATCCTCATTCAGAATGAGGTGGGACTTTGTGGGGATGCAGCTCCCTTAAGTAACCCTTCACTCATGCTCTGTCAGCCAGGTCAATTAAATTGCTGGCTCATCAAATTGGGTTTTGGTGGAGCCATTACTTTGACCTGTCCTCAATGCCCCATCTGGGGTGATTAGACGTATATTCATGTCTTCCCAGGAAAAGCTAACACAACACTAACCAATGATATAGACCCTTTCCTGCTTGGCCTGACCTCTGTGTGTTGCCTGAAGTTAAGCTGGAAAACAAAAACCTTCAGGTCTGGGATGAGCAGCCAGCCTTCCCTGCATTGCAACTGTGATGACCTAATGTATTCAAGTGGATTCCAGTTTGATTTCCCTCTTTGGGTATCAAATAAACTACTAAGATTAAAAATAAATTACTAAGATTATAATCTTTGGTGATATAAATTCTTCATGGATATCTAAATCTGCCAGCTTCCTGAAGTGAGCCACAGGCTTAAAGTTGAGTTTTGTTAACTTCATTAGTGTGTGCCCATGAATGAGAGAGAAGACTCACCATACTTTGTCAGTGCTAGGAAGGTAAGGTGCTGAGCCCAGTGAGAGTTAACACTGTGAGGCTAAGTTCAATACAAAGATACAAGGAAAACCTTCCTTAGGGCCTCATGCCTTGCTGTAGACCCAAGTGTGCACCGAGAAGGAACTGATCACCCTGACTACTAGCACATGTTGCATATCAAGATTGGTACCCAAACTTCCTCTATTCTGGAATGTTAATTATTCCATATGTTCAGTTGTAGACTAAATGTTTGTGTCTTCCCACAAAGATAATATCATAAGGTCTTAATCTATCATGTGACTATGTTTGCAGATGGGGCCTCTAGGGAAATAATCAAGTCAAGGTCTGGTAGTATTAAGAGTGTCAGTGGCAGAGATTCCAAAGGTTCTGAACAAATCTGACCACCCTCCCTGCAGCATGCTCCTCCCCTGCTCTCCCTATATATAGATGAAAAATCCCTATGGTCACAAAAAGTCCCTTCACAGCATTCCTATTCTACTGTTGCCTAGGAGTCACTGGCGTCTAACTCCATACACTTAAAAGGGTCATCTTATGAGCTACATGACACGGGACCTTTCCTCTCTCAGAAACCTGTAAGACACGGAATCCTACTTTGTGTGATGATCCTAAATGGTCTTTCTCTTCAGAACCCTACTAAGTATTGTCTGCAGCATTAATATATCTTTTACTCTGAAAGACAATTTGTCTCAGTGTCTTTCTCTCAAACTTGTATCCCTCTACTCTCCTTCTCCAAGATCTGACAACAGATTTGGGCTCTTATTTTTAAAAATACCTCTGAGTTAATATTTCCTGGAAAATAAAAAGTACAAGTTCTCTCACATTCAATAATTGAAAAAAATGATATTGTTAAAATAGTTATTATATTCAAAATGATTTCTAGATTCAAAGTGATTCTCATCAAAACATCAATACATTCTTTAAGTATTTTTTAGCCTAAAAGGCAGGTAGAATCACAAAAAAACAGTAAAATATCCAAGTTAGGTCTGAGCAGTCAGAACCTGGAGGTATCAAAATACCTGATTTCAAAATGTACTACAAATTCATAGTGATATGTGGGAATGCATTTGTGAGTGCTGTATCTTTAAATAAAGGAGCTGGTTTGGACCATGGCAGGTACGTAGAATAGTGGGAGGAGAATCAGAGCTTAGGTAGAGAAGCAGGGCGGAGTCAGAGGCAGACCGCGCGGAAGCCACCGAGAGAGCAACATGTAAACACGGGTGAGCTGCGGGCCGCCACGTGGCCCGCGGATTAATAGAAATGGGTTGATTTAAAATATAAGAGCTAGCTAGCAATGTGCCTGAGCCATAGGCCAAACAGCATGAACTTAATATAAGCCTCTGAGTTATTTTTGGCGACCCGGGCGGGCGGCGGGCGGATGAGCAGTTCTGGCGGCAGCTGTGGGTCCCAGATCTCCGGCTGTCTGGGACCCGCAAACTAAATACAACAGATGGCGCATCCAACGTGGGCCGATTATCCACTTAGAGCCTGACAAAGATTAAAAAGAGTTCTAGATCGCAGAAATTGAGCCAGGGCAGCTTCCAAATTGTGTGTGTGGAGCGGGTCTTTGTACAAACAAAGCATGGTCCGGGTCACACTCAAAATGGCGCCAGCGGCGGGCTGGCGACAGACAGTGTGAGCTACAATCAGGCGGGTTCCTGAAAACTAACAAAAGACTCAGTAATGTGATTGATTTTAGATTTCTGCTTATTTGGAACAAAAGAGAAACAGATTTTCTTCGTGGCAGCACCTTCTTGGGTGTGCTCTGTTTACGGTCCGCTTAAGAAAACTTAGTGATTCAGCCTAATTTGCAAAAACTGTGCTTCTTTTTAGAGAATGTATTTTAAAAGCTCTTAAGGTTAGAAGATGATTAAGGATTCACAATAAAACAGATTCAGATAAAAAGAAAACCTGTAAACGGGTTACAATGTTTGTAAAAGATACATAGGCCTCAGAGAGAAAATAAAGAGGTTAGAAAAAGTTTTTAAAGCGAGAAATAGAGTGATAAAAATATAATAAGCCACGTAAAGATGGAAAATAGACACAAAATCTGGATTTTGGTTGTTATTGTGTTTTCTTTTAATTTTTTAACTGTTAATGAGCTAACTGCAAAAAGACAATGGATTGCAAAGGCTACTAAGTTAAACAAGAATGTATATTTTAAAGGTATTTTGATTTCAAAATTTGTGTCTAAGGATTTATTGCTTCGGAAGAGTTCTGCTTTTGTTTCCACAGAAGATGAGAACCTGTGGATTGCTTCCAGGCAAATATGGTTTCATCAACCAAGACCCCCTGAAAAAACCTGATGGAAAGAGATGGCCAAAACAGCTTCAGAGCTACAGATTGATTCAGCCTCAACAACCGTGAGACTTTCAACGCCCCTTAATCAGCAGGAAGTAGTAATAGAAAAACAACGCCCAAATTCCCCAAATATTGTTTCTAAATGTTTGTTTTCATTATAAATGGTTAATGGTCATAGTCAATCTCTTTCTAAGAAAAAACGGGGGATATGGTATGTAAATGCTTTTTTAAAAAATTAGATTATTGAATTTACAGGTAATCAGCTGTTAATCTCAAAATGCTTTACATTGGTATAGATTTTGGTTTATTGATACAAATTTAAGGTCAATTTTGTTATGCTATATGTGTTTTTCTATTCTTGTTTAAGGTATGATGTTCATGTAACTGTTTTAAAATTGTAGTGTATAATTAAGAAATAAAGGTTAATAGTCACTTTTGATAATCAAACTTATAGTTAGGTTAGTTAGGATTTTTAGGTATACAAAGATATATTTCAATTAGATAGATAATCTTCAAATACTTCTAAGACCTACAGAATATGGCATTTAAAATGTTTTAAGAGCTTAGACTTTTCTAGACAGTGAGACTGGTCTGCTCCTGGCAGCACTAATTTACTTCAACAGGAAGGTGGGCATTGAAGAAACTCCATATAAAATCTCATCTATTTGTGGTGATGGTGAGCCACTGGAGAACAAACTGTTTTTATATTGACTGCTTGACAATATGCTGTTTAAACTAGACATGCAGGTTCCATAAGAAGATGACCTCTGGACTTTGGCAGAGCAAGCCAAGATCATCATTCGGGTTCCTGCTTTACAGAGAAAACTGTCAGACATTCTTCAAGACTCAAGGAGAAACAACGGATAAACTGTGCCAAAATGGACAGAGCAGATTTCCTGCTTCACTGAAATGAAAAGAGACTTTGGGCCTGTAGGCTGAAGATGAATGCCCCAACTTTATAAAGGAACTTTGGGTGACTGTCCAGGCAGATAGGTGTCATCTCTGTCCTTTCTAGATTTTAGAAGTCGTTTGCACTTCTGGTTTACTTGGGTAAATATTATATCCTTCTGTGGTCTTTGATGTAGTTGAAGATTAGATAGTTATATGTACAGTTTTTCTTAGTCATTTAAAAAGTATATTAGATATGAAACTTTAGATTCATAAAGATAAGATAGATGATAGAGTATTTTCTTTAATTTTGCTAAATACAAATAGACTAGATATTATAACTGTAATTCTTGCTTGATGGCTATTTTGTTATATGTAATTTTACTATGTTAAAATTGAAACCTTCCTTTTTGATTAGAGAAAAAGGGGGAAATGTGGGAATGCATTTGTGAGTGCTGTATCTTTAAATAAAGGAGCTGGTTTGGACCATGGCAGGTACGTAGAATAGTGGGAGGAGAATCAGAGCTTAGGTAGAGAAGCAGGGCGGAGTCAGAGGCAGACCGCGCGGAAGCCACCGAGAGAGCAACATGTAAACACGGGTGAGCTGCGGGCCGCCACGTGGCCCGCGGATTAATAGAAATGGGTTGATTTAAAATATAAGAGCTAGCTAGCAATGTGCCTGAGCCATAGGCCAAACAGCATGAACTTAATATAAGCCTCTGAGTTATTTTTGGCGACCCGGGCGGGCGGCGGGCGGATGAGCAGTTCTGGCGGCAGCTGTGGGTCCCAGATCTCCGGCTGTCTGGGACCCGCAAACTAAATACAACAGTGATAGAAACCGAATAAAAATAAATACATACAACAATAAACAGAATAGTATGTCTGTAAATGACTCCATATATTACACCCTACTGACTCCAACAAAGATCTAGAAAATATGTACCAAACAACGACTTCATAACAGTAGTTCTGAGAAAGCTGTCTATTCACACATAAATTAGAACTTGAACCCTGTATCTCATCTTATACAAAAACTAACCCAAGTAGCAGAAAGATCAAAGTATAAGACCTTAAACTTTGCTGGTGTTAGAAGGAGTAGAAGAAAACTTAAGACATGGATATCGGACCATGAATATCGGAGCTGACCTTTTGTGCTAAGACCCTAAAGCCCTAACACATAAAAACAGACAAACGGGGGAGCCAAGAAGAGCAAAGCAAACAATGAATACCATGAAGAGAAAGTCAGCAGACTGTTCACTGTGCAAAAGGTTAATAACCAAACTACACAAGGAGCCTTACAAACTCAATACTGAAAATCAAACCAGTTTGAAACTGGACAAAGCCTAGGAAGGGATAATCTTCCAAAAGAATAAATATAAATAGCATACCCAACTCCCCAAAAAAGAATGAAAAAGAAAAGGAAGGAAGGAAGAGAGAGAGAAGGAGAGAGAGAAAGAAAGAAAGAAGAAGAAGGAAGGAAGGAAGAAGAAAGGAAGGAAGGAAGGAAGGAAGGAAGGAAGAAAGGAAGAAAGAAAGGAAGAAAGAAAGAAAGAAAGAAAGAGAAAGAAGGGAGAGAGAGAGAGAGAGAGAGAGAGAGATCAAGCACAAGGACCTGAGTATGAATCCTCTAGAGTCACATAAGCAACAAATACATGGTACCAGAATCTGTAAATCCCAGTACTCCTATGGGGAGATGAGAGCTAGAGGGATACAAGAGAATCCTGGAAGCTCATGGTCTAGGTAGCCGGAAGTATCCAAAAACAGAAAAAATACTGTCTTAAATGAGGTGGAAAGTGAGGATCCATATCTGAGGTTGTCCTCTGACCTCCACACATAAGCCATGGGATCAGGACGGACAGACAGACAGACAGACAGACACACACACACACACACACACACACACACACACACACACACTTACATTCACACAGTCAATTGCACACACGTTGGACAAACACAGATTCAAATTCTGCTCTCAAGACTATTCTTGCTGCTTCATAAACTAATAACATGTACTAGGCTGCGTTCCATTTGGTGCAACCTTATAAGCCATGTGTTTTTGTCTTAGGATTTATTGCTGTGAAGAGACACCATGACCACAGAAACTCTTATAAGTGAAAGTATTTAATTGGGGCTGGCTTTTAGTTCAGAGGTTTAGTCCATTACCATCATGGTGGCAAGCATGGAGATAGGCGGGCATATATGGTACTGGAGAGGTAGCTAAGAGTCTATATCTAGATAATCAGGCAGTAGGAAGAGCAAGTGAGCCACTTGGCCTGGCTGGAGCTTCTGAAACCTCAAAGTTCACCTCCTGTGACACACTTCCTCCAACAAGTCCATACCTCATAATAATTCTACTGCCTATGGGACTACGGGGACCATTTGTATTCAAATTACCACAGTCTCCTTCATAATACTTACTCTAAATTAGCTATTTGTGACACTTTGTATTTATCACCATCTTTTCCATCTTTCCCTTAGAACAAAATTCCCATGTGATAAGTTTGTTAATTCACCACTACACTGAAAAATATCCATGCACATAGTAGGCATTTGGTACATATTTTAGGGGAAAAAAGGTGAAAAGGAATGGGAAGAGAAGAAAAGAAGGAGGAGGAAAGGAGGGAGTGAGCAAGGGAGGGAGAAGGAGACCAGCCATGATTAGCAGACAACATATAATTCACAGGTTTATCACTGATAACTTAAAATGTTTCTTTTCTCTCTGCTTGGACAAGATATTCCAGACCTCAATATCTTCAGGCCACCTATATTATTTTGGACCTGACATACACACACACACATGCACACATGTGCACAGAGAGAGAGAGAGAGAGAGAGAGAGAGAGAGAGAGAGAGAGAGATCAGTAAAGCTTGTGACCTTTGAAGAAAATGACATTTCATGAGACATGTGGATGGGGGGCAAGGTGTATGTGCACTCATACGTACAACTGCATGCAGATTTTTTTATCCTCTCTTTCTGTCAGGATATGCCTTGAGTTTTTCCACCCTTGACACTGTGTCTGACACATCTCTCCAGCTCATAATGATCTTTCAGTCAAGCTACTGATGAATAGGAAGGAAGAAGCAGCAGGTCTGTCTGCCCTGCTTGTGTTCTCTATCTTCAATCTGCCAAGACAGATTAGGCTATTTCCAAGGTCACTCAATATTCGGAAAGATATCTGGTGGGCTGTCCATAGAACAACAGCACAAACAGACAAGAGGAGCTCTCGCTAGTGTGTTCTGTGACAGATTCGATTTACATCAAGGTCAGAAAGGGTATGTTTTCTTTCTGAACCTTCCCCACCTCAGAGCTGCTAGCTTGTCCATCAGCTACATAGTGGGGGGGGGGGTTCCTATGAGTGGAACACTGACTTGTAAACAGAGGACCATCCCTGCCAGTTGAGAGGTGTCATGTCATCTCATGATCTATGCAGTCAGTTTTATCAGTATGATAACACACTCATCATTCAGGTAAAGAGCATGACAGAACACTGAACCTCCTTCTCTGCCAGTAGAATACTGATGTTTTCATTGCAATAGTTGGTTGGTGTAAACTCCTGACAGGACTAATATCTACCCAGCAGCTCCACAGATTACCTTCAGAAAATAAATATATAAATAAATAAAAGAATCTATCCAGCCTATATTTCTGATCACCCACTGAGAAGTTTTCCAGTGAAGAAAAAAAAAAAATCCTCTCCCAGTTATCTGGGAGGAAATGCAAAGAGTAAAACATGGAAGGGTGCTGGAGCTCTCCATCTGAGCTATGTAAGCACTGGTTCAGTCAATCTAAAAATGAAACCTGGGGTAGGTAAGTGGATAAGTCCACTAAAGAGCTAGCTAGCTACATAAGCACAAGAACCTAAGTGTGGATCCCCGATATTCATCTAAAAAGCTAGGCAAAGTAGCATGCACCTCTAACCCCAGTGCTGGGGAGGGGGAGCTAGACTATGCCATGGGTCTCATTGGCTAGCCAGCTTCACTGAGGATTGGAAAGCTCCAGGTAGTGAGATGCCAAGTCTCTAAAGCAAAGTAGAGAGGGGTGTAGGGGTATTGTGTTGTTTCATGGTAAATAATTGTCCCACCCACTGGTTTAATAAAAAGAGCTGATTGGCCAAAGGCAGGCAGGAAGTGTGGGCGGGGCTACCAGACTAAGAAAATCTCTGAGAGCAGAATGCAAGAGAGACCACCAGAGAGAAGCCAAAAGAAGCAGAGGACAACTATGCTGCTCTAAAGATAAGGTACCGAGCCCCATGGCTGAACAGGAAGAATAATGGGTTAGATGAAGGGTAGAGAGCTAGCAAGTGATATGCCTGGGCCTGAGGCCAATCAGCCAAATGCTATTATAAGCATCTGCGAGTCTGTGGGTCTGTGGGTCTGTGAGTCTGCAGGTCTGCGGGCCTAAACCTTGAGGCTAGGCCCAAAAGTCCTGGCCAGAAACCTCATACTACAGAGGGGTTTCTAAAATAAGGTAGATAGGTTCTGGGGAAGGACACCTAAGTCTGATCTTTGGCCTCAACACACACACACATACATACACACACACACACACACACACACACACACACACACACACACACATACACACACGGGCGCGCTCACGTGCAAACATGCACACACAAACATGAACACATGCACATATACTCTGAAGAAACCTAGATTGTAGGATATAATACTTAGGAAATGGTTCTACCTTGAACCTTCCCTGTTTAATATGCTAACATCCCACATACTAGTATCTCACAATTGACTACATTTGGAGGTAAAGTCTATACAGAGGCAATAAAATTAAAGAATGAGATCATTGGGATACTGAATCTCAACCTATTATTACTTATGTCCTTACACTAAGAAACAGCATGTATAGCCTCTGATGAGCCACATCTTGAAGAAAATAGACTCCCTTTTGTGGTGATATATTATATACTTAATAAAATCAGCTTGGAATATCAGAGGACAGAATCACCCATAATCAAGACATGATGGTCAGAGAGTGGTTACCCACATCTTTAATCCCATGACTCAAGAGAGCAGAGATGCCAGGCAGTTGCAGAGGAAAGAAGAAGAAGATGCTCTGAGAAAAGGTACTGAGCCACTTTGCTAATCATGGATTAGTTTAAGAGTTAGCAAGTAATACGCCTGAGCCAAAGGCCAAACAGCATGTAATTAATATAAGACTTTATATGAGTATTTGGGACTGTAGGTCCAGACCTCAGAGCTAGGTAGACCAGGCCAGACAGGTCAGAAACTTCTTACTACACCCTTTCCCCAGTAGCCATCGGTTGCCCAAGTTCTTTATTAGGAGCCTCTCCCCACCATGTTGATATTTTGAATGGGTGGGTTTTATGTAGGTCTTGTGCCTTCAGTCATGGCCACCATGAGTTCATGTGGGCAGGGCCCTGTCATGTCTGGCAAGTACCAGTTTACTGCAGACTCTCACTACCTCTATGTCCCTGGATTCACTACTCCTACTGCCACCTCTTCCACAGTGATCCCTGAGCCTTATGGAGAAGAGTATGACATAAATGACCTATTTAGAGCTTCCATTGCCTACATCCATGAGAATACAGGTAGCACCAAAAGAACTCAGTGAGTGTTAAAAATCAAAGCAAAAATATCCTATAAAGTTGAGCGGGATCGCAGTGGGGACAGGGAGAAATTAAAGAAATAGGAAATCGGCTTGATCAAAATACATTACATACACTTATAAAGTTGCCAAACAACAACAACAAAAAAAAAAAATAGAGGAAAAAATGGAAAAACCGGAATACCCACACTTTCACCATCCATATGCAAACATGGTGACAGAATAGCCATCTATGCACCAAGAGAGAACCCTAAAAAATAAAACAGGCCAGCTAAGACTTTAAAGCAGATTTTTAGCCTACTGGACTGAAAGAAAACTAACTAATGTTGTGTAACATGTCATGTCTATGGCATCTTTTACCATAATCGCTAGAAAGCTCAGGCATCTCTCTCTACAGACAATGTAGTATTTGTCCATGACATCCAGATTTTGATGTAGGGTTTTGTCTATACACACAAAGGTATATGCTCATGTGTGTGTACAATAACACAAACTCTGTCCTCTAAAAAAGCTTTTTCAGGAAAAAATTCTATGTACCATCTTAGGACTATGTATAATTAATTATGTATACATATGATTAAAATCAGATGCATCATGGGAAGGGACATGCACAATAAGCACAGCCTTATATAACATAAGCCTGTCAATCAAACAGAACCACCTGCACTACAAGCCTTAGCAACCAAACTCTTTTGTCTTGAACCCCATAAAGGGAAACCCAAAACAATAGCCAGTGCCCTTGAGTTCTACCACTCAGGCAGCAGCTGTCACATTGACAGAGTACTTCTGATTATGCTGTTACTTTGATTTGAATGTTTGTTACTTTGAAGGCTTGTATGCCTTCTTTCTGTTCCTTGAAGAGGCCAAGAACCTGGAAATACCTGGTCCAGACACGGTATCCTAGTATCTGTGCAAGGCAGCACTAAACAACAGTCCTGCCAAAGCAAGCTCATACACCTCTCCTCCAATAGTGATGCCAATTGTTGACATCAGAGGCCCCTATTCTAGTGTCTTAATGATGCTTTCTTTTGCTGCAACAAAACACCATGACCAAAATACAAGATGGGGAGGAAAGGGTTAACTCAGCTTCTACTTCCAAATTGTTGTTAGTCACCAAAAGAAGTCTGGACAGGAACCCAAGCAGGGAGAAAACTTGGAGGCAGAAGCTGATGTAAAGGCTGTAGAGGATTGCTGCTTACTCAGCATGCTTTCTTACAGAACCCAGGAACACCAAGTCTGGGATGGCCCCACCCACAATGGGCAGGGCGCTCTCATTGATCACTAATTGGGAAAATGCCTACCTAAGATCTGACTGTAAGGCATTTTCTCAATTGAGGTTTCCCCCTCTTTAATGACTATAGATTTTGTCAAGTTGACAGAAAACCAGCCAGGATACCTAGCTCCCAGTGGAAGTGAGAAGATCTGTCAGCATCCATCTCTATGACTCAGAGAGCTGGAGCCTGGGATGTCTCATTTTCTCTTTCTCCATCAACCAGCCCACCGTGACTATCCGCTGGGTAACCTCACCTACGACTTTTCGTTCTTTTAATCAGTTTCTCTAATAAATTAGCGTCTTCAAATAACTCCTCTTATGTTTTAGGTTGGAAGCTGATCAAAAGGTCTCACTGAGGGATTAGAGAGGTGGCTCAGAAGCAAGACTGTTTGCTACACAGCAGGGGGATCTAATTTCAAACTCCCAGCACCCATGGGAAAGGCTGGATGCACAGGCCTGAGAGGAGAAACAGATCATAATACACAGAGCATGAGGGTCCCATGGAGTGTTCATCACTCCCCAGAACTCCACACATCCTCTACGGACTACATGAAAAAGGAGAAAAATGGCCCATAAATGGAGGCACCATAATGCTGAAGGAATATTAGAACCTATGGAATAGTCTATCTCTATTCACATACTATGAAGATAAGAGCATCAAAGAAACTAAGATTTAGTTGCAGCAGGCATTGGCACATAACATCGCACAGTACAAATCAATAAAGTTTTATTAGCACATAGTCATGACCATTCTTCTGTTCACTTCATGTGGCAATATTTCTACAGTGTTGATGAGAGTCAAGTCACTGTGAGATAGATCACATGAACCTCACAGCCTGCAAAGTATCTATCTAAATAGCTTTTTTATATAAAAGTCTCACTGGCCCTGATCTATAAGTACCTCTGTGTTGAAGTTGTTACCATCCTGTTAGGAGTGAAGTGTAGTGGGATTCAGGTGTTACCTGACAAGGCTTGGGAGGTGTGTCTCTGGAGTTCCGGCAGCCTTAATGGGGCATAGCCAGACCCCATTAAGAAACTGCCAAGACACTGAGCTCGCCCTGTTTGTTCCTCTGTTCTTAGAGAGTGGAAATGTCCCACAATGGACTCTAAGGAGAGATATATACTCTCTTTGTGTAGTAGACTATTTAAATGTGGTCCCTGAGAAATTAGAATTTTCTCGGAAATCTCATATGGAGATAAGGAAAAGACTGGTGCCAGCAAGAGAAAAAAAAAATACTCCAAAGGAAAGATATTCCCACAGTTGTGGTAAATTATAATACCACTTTGCTGTAGAGAATGAAGCCAGGATAATAATAAGTGAGTGATGGTGAGGACCACACCTAAACCAGGGCTGCTTAGTCACATGCATCTTTTGCCTTTTATTTTAGAAAAAAAAAACAAAAAAAAAACCAAACAAAAAAAAAACAACAACAACAACAAAAAAAAAAAAACCTGTTACAACCCTGAAGGTTGGGGTCACTGAATCCCTTTATTTATCAACTTGGCTACACTGAATTAATCTCCTTTCACTTTTTTGCATTAACATTTAATTTTTAATTATACTGACTGGTCCAGCCAAAATTAGGGTTTCCAAAGCCCAGGCTGTGACCTATTCTAACATCTCTGGGCACAAATGGGGTTGATTTTAAATTAGAAAGGTAACTATGTGTATAACAAAAATACAACTCTTATTTACAAACTATAATGTTTTTAAAGTATTTGATTACATTTGTGTGTGCACAGATGTGTGTGTATGTGTGTGCATGTGTGTGTCTGTGTGTGTGTGTCTGAAGAAAACTTGAGGGAGTCAGTTCCTTTCTACCACGTGTATTCAGGAGCTCAAATTCAGTTGGTCAGGCTTCATAGCAAGTATCTTTATCCACCAAACTATCTCATCAACCTCAAGTTATGGTTTCAGTATGAATAAACAAAGTTTGGTGACACTAAAACAGAATTTTCCACTTCAAAGAATGTTGAATAGTGACATAAAGGTTCCACAAAGTACCAAGCATGAACTGAGGTGATGTGATGGTAGAGTCCATTTTACCACTATCCAGAGGTCTATATTTGTTCAGACGTGATCCAATAAAATAAAATTTGGTGATTAGGATGTAGTTAGCATTTAGAAAGCAAGAGCTGGTTCCACAACCTTTGGAAAGTTGGCTATATTCTAATTCCTGTGGAAAGACAGAGAAGGATTGCATCCTTGGATCTCACATCTCCAAACCCCTGTCCCCTACTCTTACCTTACCTGTCAACACTATATCCCACAAAGGAAAAATATTGAAATTTATCCTTGAATATGGATGCTTTGCTCCTGGCTTTCTTCAAATGTTCAGTACCATAAACTAACATCTGTGTCTCTGATTTTCCAGATTCCTACAGACCAGAGGCAGCTGAAAGGAGCCTCCCTGAATGGACTTGATTTTCTACTGGCCAATAACTCTTATTATATTAAGGGGAAACTACAATAACCATTTTAAACATCATGTGGTGTGTTATTACAAAAGCGCTCATTTGGAACAAACATTAAAGTTTGTGAAGTTCTAAGAGATTCTCTAAGAGGGGACATGTTGGAAATAAAGCCAACTGTTGTGGGGCTTGACTCTTTCTGGGACACACGGAAGAAAAGGGCACATCATAAATGTAGTAAGAAAGCAATGCAAGCTTAGGAAGTAAATGTGAGAGTGCTTGGGACAGCCTAACCCAGTGCAGTGTGTATTCTTCCAGGTACCAAGGCTGAAACTGAAGAACAGTGTCTATCTTCAAGCTTTCATATTGAGTGCATTTTTTTCCTCCCTTTCATGGCTGGGTAACAGGAAGGGTTGCCAACAAATGTAAACAGTTCCACTTTGCAATCCTGTACTTGCTTGCCATTTACTCAAGGTTTACAGAAAACATGACTCCATCTGGCCAGTCTAAATCACACTGAGCTTACTGTGTGGCACATTTTCTAAGTAGTATAAGCCCTTCTTCTTGGGCCTGTTGAAAGAGTGTTAAGCCTGAGTTACAGACACAAGGGTGAGGGACACTGAGCATATTTTGGTGTGAATGCATTACGTCGGAGCTCTACAGTAACTGAGAATGTGAAAAGAACAGTTAGCATTCATTCACTAAGCAAATGGTGACAGGACCCCTTTTAGTCCCAGATGGTGGTCCAGGTGCTGAAGATAGCAATCAGGATTCTTTCTTCCTGGAACTTTGTGTGCAAAAGATATGAAAAAGACAGCAAACATAAGATTAGCAGCATCATGTAAATACACATCTGAACCTGTTTTCCTGGGGCTTGGGAGATAATTCAGCTGTTATGAGCACTTGCTGCTATTACAAAGAACCAGACTTTGGATCCAAGGACCCTCATCTGACAGCTCACTTCTGCCTTTAACTTGAGTTCTAGGGGATCTGGTGCACACATCCAGATTCCTTAGGCACCCACACTCACATGTACATACTCTACATACACACACACACACACACACACACATACACATATACACATAATCTAAAAAGTAATAAATAAATTTTAAGCCTCTTTTCTCCTGAATATGACAACCACATCACTGGATTTTATTATTACAAGAGCAAATATTACTTACTCGATGTGGTGATATATTATACTCTAAAATATCAGAAGACAGAGCCAAGCACAGAGCCAACAGATGAAGGTCAGAGAGTGGTGACTCATCCCTTTAATCCCATCACTCACACAGGAGGCAGAGATCTGTCTGGATCTTTGTGAATTCAAGGATTCAAAGATCCAGGTAGAGGTGGCACAAACCTTTAATCCCTGCTATAGAAAAGCTGGACCTAGAAGTGAGGTAGTTGGGTATGGAAAGAAAGATAGGCTGGAGGAGGCAGGACTTTTCCTTTGGCCTGCCACTTCCCTTTTAAGTTCAGGAAAGAGAGGTTTAAAGTCAGAGGATTTGTGGAGAGAGGCCTGAAGAGTTGGCTGGGTGAGA
Source organism: Phyllotis vaccarum (assembly GCA_033318265.1). NCBI lineage: Eukaryota > Metazoa > Chordata > Mammalia > Rodentia > Cricetidae > Phyllotis > Phyllotis vaccarum. The sequence continues at coordinate 101,314,075 of JARWLC010000011.1, read as the reverse complement.
AGTGGCTGTAGTTTGTTTCTCTATCTCTCTGATATTTCAGCTTTTCCCCAATATCTGGATCCAGATTTTCATTATAAAACAAAATAGAATCTGTGTAATAATTCTATGCTACTGTTTGGATATGGTGGTAGGTTCTTTGGGACCCTATAAGAAGTGAACCCAGTTGAAGGCCTTAACACTATTTGTGGGTCAGGCAGACAGTTCTTTCATGACATCTTAGTATTTCTCAAAATTATTATAAAAAGGAAGCAAACCTGACTTCCCACTTTCTTTTTCCTGGTTTTGGTATGTTATCTGCTTGCTACTACACCTGCTTCTGCCATTGTTATCCAGTGTAAAACAGCATATTTAAGAGACAGCCTCACTGAGCCCTAATCTTCTGTTTAGACTTTCTTTACCTGTATAAAAAGCTTCATTTTTGTAGTACGACTTACTTTGGACTGCCAGCTCCCAAATAATGAGATGGAGACTTATTAATTATGAACACTTGCCTTAGCTTAGGCTTGTCCTCAACTTGCTCTTATAACTTAAATTAATCCATTTACATTAATCTACATTATGCCTCATGGCTCATTACTGCTCCTCTATATTGTACATCCAACTTCCTCCTTGTTTGCTGGTGAATATCTGCCTCTCCAATTCTTCCTCTCAAGTTCCTCTTTCTCCCTGGAAATCCATCCTATCCTCTCCTGCCTAACTATTGGCCATTCAGCTCTTTTTGTTAAACCTTTAAGAAAGTGCCTTAGGCAGATGAGGTAAAACAGACACATCTTCACAATGTACAAAAAGATTATCCCACAACAATTCTTTTAATCTTCATATATATTATTATTGATTCTTTCATGGATCTCAATCACACTCATTTCTCAGTCCCTCCATACCTACTCCTACCTTTTGAAAGGAGGCCTCCCAAAATATTTTTTTAAAAATTAAAATGAGAAAACAAACAACCACCAAAAATATAAATCTAATTTGTGTTATCTATATACTCAATGAAGCGTGGTCAAACTCTCAGTGGCCAGCCCCTTAAATAGAGCTGAGTTCTTTCCCTCCTGATCCAGTGCCAGAAGCCATCAACTGTGAAGAGCTAACTTCAGCATCCTTATCATACTGAAGGTTATCTTTCATAGCTTCCCATCTAGGTTGCTAACTTTATGGGAGAGTTGTCACAGAAGCTTCCCATGCCCTCTTTCACAACTACTAGTCTGTAGTCATCAATAGCACTGCAAAAGTGACTTCTTTATAGTCACCAAAAACATGGGTTTCCATATATTTTCTGGTGATAGCACATAGCATGAACACTGCCCCTGACTGCAGTAAGACCACTGACCCAGACAAGGCCTTTAGTGCCGTTCTGGACTACAAAAACCCACATGACCTTCAGAGTTATCAACACAGACCCTGGCTATGGTGTACCACTGACCCACACATGGCCCTTAGGGGCAGCACAGGCCCAGATATCACAATGGCCTCAAGTGGCAGCATAGGCCACTCAGATCAGTACGTCCATCTCCCACCCTGCCCCCAGACAGCATGGAATATAGACATCAACATGGCTTTAGGCAGCAGTATAGACTCCATATGGCCTTTGGTGGTAACTCGGGCCATAGAAATCAACACAGACCCAAGATGCAATAAGATAATGGTCTCAGGCATGGCCCTTGATGGCAAAACAGTCCTAGAAATCACCATGACCTCAGGCTGCATCCCAGACCAAGGACTTTCACATGGCCCTCAGTGCTAATATAAGCCATGGACATCAACACAGACCCTAGGTGCAATAGGACCTCAGCTTCAAACACAGCCTTGGCAGTACATGAATTCAGATGGTAATGTAGGCCACTCACATCAGCTTGGTTCTTATAGCCATGGCATTTCCAGTTCTGCCTCTTTCCACAGCACATCACTCCACTTTTCTCTCTCTCTCCATTCTCTCAACATACTTCCTCACCTAAGTCTCAAGGTGGAAATTTTTTATTTCTTCATTGATATTTTTCATGCAATATATTTGGTTATGTTACTCCTTCCCCAGTCTCTATCAAATGCTGCTACCAATATAAATTCCTGTTCTTTCTCCCTTTCAAAAAAAATTTTTAAAAAATAAAATAAATCAATAAGAGCCAATACACACCAAAATGCCAAAACAAAATGAAATCAAAAGCTTACAAAAATTACCACTGATATAGTTTTGTGTTGACAAACTATTCCTAGATGTAGGGTCTATACTTTAATGGGTTGATACATCCAGGGACACATCAATGGAGAAAACTGATTTTTTTTTTCACCATGCCATTAGGTATCAATTGCAAACAGCAAGGGGTGGGTCTCGGTTTCTACTTCCCCTTCTTAGTGCTGGGACCCCATATGGCTTGAACAAGTTCTATGTGTGCTTTTCAGACTGTCATTGCATGATTTCTCTGGGGAGAGGTAAGTAAATATCTATTCATCCCAAACAGCATTCCAATAACAAAAAACAAGCAAGCAAACAAACAAAAAAGAACTGTTGCCCCCAAGTCTAGCTTGGTGAAGCAATGAATCTATTAGGATGCTTACATTAGCTGCTTATAGACCTGTGGGTGACTCAAGCAGCTGTGTCACCAAAAAGCCTACCCCAGTGATGAGGTCTCAATCACCGCATCCCTGGAGCTAGTGTGAGTCACTGTTCCCCACCAAACATCACCATTTAGGAAACCTGAGCATGGGGGCTTGTGAGTCTTGTAAATATCTGGGATTTCTGAGTCTTGTATGTTTTATGACCTCCCGAGACTCATCACTTCCCTTGGTTTTCTGAGTCTTCAGGGCCTCATTCCACTCTCTCAGAGGACTGCAAACTGTTGTTTCCTTCTCTTTCTAAACAAATTGTATCAGCTATTTTATGAAAGTAGCAAAAAGCTGACACAGACACACTTCTTTCCTAACAAAGTTAAAGGTAGTTTTAAGCAAAACTATTATTCAAATCACAAAAACTGAAAACGTGAACTGTATTCGTTACTGTATTCATTTCTGTAACAAAATATCCTGAGAAAACAACTTTATGAGAAAGGATTATTTTGGTCCTTGGTTCTAGGGAGAGTCTGATATGGTAGAGAGGCCATGGTGCCAAGAATAGGAGGCAACAGGTTAATCGTGTCCACAGTTCTGTCGCCTCCTTTCTATTCACTCCAGGAGCCCAGCCCACAGAATGGTTGTACTGCAATAGCAGGTCTTCCCACCTCAGTTAACCCAGTATATAAAATCTCTCCCAGATCTTCTCAGAGGCTAAGCTTATCTAGATGATTCCTCCCAGAGATACCTATAAGCTTGTCTCCTAGTATTCTAGATTCCATCAAGTTGGCAGTCAAGATTAACCATAATAGAAGCTAACAAAACTAAGCTCCCAATAAACATATATCTACCCTCTGAACTAAATATAAACATTGTTTACATGTTATGCTGGTTTTGCTATTTTCTCTACTGCCAGGCATAAGTTTAATTCTCTCCCCCAAACAAGCTGAGAATGCTCACAGTAAGGATACTCATTCTAACCAACCAATGACATCTTTATTCCCCATATTCTGTTCTGGCCTTTCCCCTCTCCAAGCTGCTTTATACTTCAATGCTGTGAAGTAAAGAGTTTTTTTTTTCTTTTTAATTTTATTAAAGTCTTCTCTGTTGTTGGTTCCTATGCCAGCTTCCTTCGCTACATTCCTTGGCTGGAATCATGCCCTTAGCTGGATCCATGAATCTTCATTCTTGTGGTTTTCTTTTCTTTTTTTATTTTCATCTGTCTTTCTTCTGTGTGTAGAGTATTTTTGTCCACTAATACTTTAAATATTGATAGCCTTCCAAGAATAGCTTACAACCTCTCCTCACAGCATCACATTCCTTCTCCTAGCTTTCATTGCCTAACTTAATGGTGCACAATCAACTAACATGTCCAATTCAAGATTCTTCTCTGAGTTAAAGAACAATATGATATATTCTTTCCTGGTCATTTTCTCTGAGATAAACCACAAATACTTCAAAATTAACACATACGTAACTAAACACATATTTTACAGCAATGTCTCCATGATGCTCAAGTTGACACTGATCTCCTGTGCTATGGGATTGTGCTCTTGTATACTGTAAATATTTGTCACTGTAAATATTGGCTTAATAGAATGATGATTGGCCAAAAGCTAGGCAGACAGGAAGTATAGGCAAGGCAGCCAAAAGAGGAAAATTCTGGGAAGAGAAAGAGTAGACATGAGCCAGAGGCAGAGAAAAAAAGATAAGAATGAATCAAAGGTACCAAGGCACGTGGCTAACCATGGATAAGAATAATGAGTTGGTTTAAAAGTAAGAGTTAGCAAGTAATAAGCCCAAGGCATAGGCCAAACAGCTTGTAATTAATATAAGCTTTTGTATTGTTATTTAGGAATAAATGGCTGCAGAACTGGCTGGGTAGGATAGAGAAACTTCTAATTACACTCCTGGGCTCAAGAACTGTACCTGCTATTGCCTTCTGAGTAGCTGGATTCCTGGAATGTACCACCATGTTTCATTCAACTCCTAGTCTAATTTCCAAGTTAAATTTTAGCAAAGTCTCCTGTTCTTATGCCAGCTATGAGTCACAGCCTGAAATTTTAGAAACAATCTTTTTTTCTTATCCATTATCCTTCAATCTTAAAAAGCTTAAGTAAATAATCTCAGTGTACCTTTGATTCTACTTCCCATATCTAGGATCAGTCCAAACTCTCAAAACTTCTACTACTGCTGGAATCATGGGAGCATTTTCTTTCTACCAGACCATTGAAAGAACATCTTATACTTTTACCCTTTACTAGTGAACTCTTGCCATTACATCAGGTTGATCTTTAAAAACAAGAACTTGATAATGTTACTCACCTACTTGAAATCTTTATAACTCTTAGATTGAAATTCAAACTTCTTTTGGGGCTAATCTAACAAGGTCTTTTACACTTGCCTTCACTTTTCAGAAAACTGTCACTCTAGGTCACTCTAGTCTTTCAAGCAAACTATATATCTTCCAAAAGGGCCTCAGATCTTGAATTTACCCATTGTCTGTATTTTTCTTTTTATGCCATGAAAATTTATACTTTGATACTTCTTTTTCAGAAAAAAATACTCACTGACCTCCCCAAAACATAAGCACCTCTTATTTTATAGAAGCACATAATGCTTTCCTATTTATATCCTTTATAACAACTTGAATTGAATCTTCCACATATGATTCCCATGCAGGAATATGAGCTCCATGAGTTTTACAATAGCTGGACAAGTTTCTTGAAATAATTAATAAGTGAGTAAATTGCCAATTACAAGGACCTCAAGAACCCTGTTATACATGGAGTAGATCATGTGACTCACAATCTAAATACTACATCCCTCCTTATTTATTGAGTTCTCTTACTCACTTTGAACCAAATACACAACAAACATGGTTTTGCCTTCACAAGCAAATAAACTTCCTGGTAAGCCACACACATTTCACTAATTCATCCTCAGCTTTGACTTGTCAGTTATGTGCTTCCCTCAGAACTCATTTTTGGTCTTTCCTCCACAGTATAAACAGTCAAGAATTTGATAATAAAAACACCTTTATAATGTGTCAGGCCTGGTTACAGTTGTCTTTCTACCTCATATCACATCAAATTTGTGTCATCCATCTAGACAAAAACATTTTAAAGGACAGCAGCTGGCAGCAGGTTGGCCTCCATTCTGTTTAGCCTCTTTTGACTTTCAGTATCTCTTTTTTGCCATTTTCTAATCTCCAGCTCCTACTATCCCTGCTCCTCAATGGCCCCGTCTCCAGTTTTACCTGGGTCTTACTGCATCAGACGCCCTACTCAATTGAATCAGGTTGTATTTCATACATGGCAAGCCATTTCAAATTGGAATGGCTAAAAACAAAATCATACAGGTAGATGGTTGAGAATCAGTGATCAGTGACACAAATCATGAAAATCATTGGTGTCATGGTTGTTTCAAAACATGGAAATACCATAAAATCACTTTGCCAATAACAATGGCTAATAACAACATGGCCAGCCCATCCTCTTCAGGAACATAGAAAGGAACAACTAATAACATTTCTGTTGTCATTAGATTAGTCAATTCAAGCTTTGATTTTTCAAAATTTCCCATGGGAAGAGAGAACAACACATTCCTCAGCCAACAGCCTATTTCCTTTGAAATCATGAAATTCCAAATAAATTACAAGAAAGGTCAGGCTAAAATTAAAGCTATAATTTCATTGGATGACTTGTTTCCAACAGACAAAGCTGTTTTTCTTCACTTCATCACTCTTATTGAATTTCTGGGTCATTTAAAAGGAGATAGAAAAACAAAATCTATACCCAGAGGGAAAGAACACATACAATGTGGTTGTAAAAAATAAGAAGTATTAAAGGTCATATTAATTGGGAAATACTATTTTATAAGAGATGACAAAAATTTCAAAAAAAATAAAAAGCAACTGTGAGTAGCCATATAGAAAGGGCAAGCACCAGGAAGTGTTTCATATGGAAAAGCAATATATACAAGGGGCTGATGAAATGGCTCAGAAGGTAAAATATGATTGCTGTCAGTCTGACAACCTTGAGTTTGAACCCTGGAACATACACAGGGAAAGTAAAGAACCAACTCCCACAAGCTGCTCTTTGACTTCCACTCGTAAGTTATAGCACACATGTAGGTGTATACATACTAAATGATTAGAATATAATAAAATATATAATCTGACAGAGGACTGGTGTCTAGAATATACAAGGAACATAACAACTGATCATTAATAAAATCAACCCAAATAAAACTTACCATGAAACAAAACAAAATATTTTTCAAACAATAAACACAAATAACAAATAAATACTCTTTATTCAATATCTTAGCTATTAGGGAAATGTAATTTAAAACTATGTACAGATTCTATCTCACATCAATCAAAATATCCAATGAGTGCCAATAGGGATGTGCTGAAAGGGGAACTCTTTTCCACTGTTGATGGGAGTGCAATCTAGTACAGTCACCATGGAAACCGATCTAGAGACTTTCATATAGAAAAGGCAGGAATCCATCAAAGTTTCATATGGAGCAGCAACATAGAAAAGGGGCTGATGAAATGGTTCAGCAGGTAAAATGTGCTTGATGCAAAGCCTGACCAAAAGAGCACTGCCCTATATTCCAACTATGTATCACCCTTAGGCATATACCCAAAGGCCTTAATGCCTACCACAGAGACGTTTGTGGTGATATATTGTATATTTCATAAAATTAGTTTTGAATATCAGAGGACAGAATAACCCACAGCCAAGCCATGAAGGTCAGGGAGCGATGACTCATGCCTTTAATCCCATTACTCAGGAGACAGATGTGTCTGGCTCTCTGTTCAAAGCTTAACAGCTAGGCAATGGTGGTGCATGACATTGGTCTCAGCACTTGGGAGGCAGAGGCAGAAGGATTTGTGTGAGTTTGAGGCTGGTCTGATCTACAAAGCAAGTTTCAGGAGAGGCAGGATTGTTACAGAGGAAATCCTGTCTCAAAAACAACAAAGGTTGTAGAGGTGGCTCTGTCCTCTTATATCCCAGATTATTTTATAAATATACAATATATCAAGACACAAGTTCATATTCTCTACATATTATTCTGAAACAATAAAAACAAAAACAAAAAACAAAATAGCAAAAGATTTATATCACCTTTTTGTCTCCAATATGGCTGAAACCATGTACCAAAAATGACTCCAAACTATACTTCACAACCACACCAGTAGATGTTATATTGTTCCTGGTAACAAACATAAAATTTTAGTCACCAGTCAAGCTCTGAACATCAAAAATACCAATGTGGGATGCTTTTCTGTATGCTATGATTATGTTTTCTTACCATTGGTTAATAAAGAAGCCTCTTTGGTCTATAGCAAGGTGGGATAGAGTAAGGTGAGTGATGCAAGCAGAGATATAGGGGGGGAAAGGAAGGATCACAACAAACTCTGCAAGTTGCTAAAGAAACAAGATGTGAAAGTACCAGTAAGCTACAGGTCACGTGGCAACACATAGATAAATAGACATGGGTTAGCTTAAGTAAGAGTACTTAATTATAAGCCTGACCCATTGCCAAAAAGTTTGTAATTAATAGTAAGCCTCTGAACCAGTTATTTGGTAAGCAGTTTTGCAACTGGGCAGAACAAAAAAGCCTCTACCTATGTTTGTCACCAATGCAGTACATGTACATCCACATAAGTCTTTAAAAGGTTTTTTTTCAAAGAGAAGGTTTATAAACTCACAAAAATGAACATCAAGTTCATAGGCTCTATTGCTGCCAGCAGTGAACAGATGTGGAGCTCCTTAAGAAACAGCTTGCTAGTTGGTGCTGACAGTATGGATGGCTCTTTTGAGAGTTCCTGCTATGGAGGACTTAAATGGAGTTTGTAGGAAATGTTTTGCAAGCTTCTTGGTAGTGGCATGGATACCCAGATTCCAAGAGTTGTATAGGTGAACATGGCTCTCAGAGTTGATGGTGAACATACCTTCACCATGCTGGGAAGCCGAACAGGGCAGAGCCAACCACCAAAGCTGCTGCTTTAGTCCTAGCCAAGATGCTTAGCAGTTTAAAGCAATGGTCAGAAAAAGATTACAAATACACAATAAAGACAAACACAAATGGAAAAAAAACTCCAAATAAGTAACAATTTATTTAAAAATATACATAGGCTTGGGAGAGAAAAGAAAAAAGAATAAAATGTCTTTGAAAAAGAAATAAAATACATAAAAATAACCCACATAGAGATGAGAAATAAACAATGAGTCTGGATCCTGTATGTTATTATATTGATTTTAAATTTTTAAATGTTAATCTTAAAAGCAAACAACACTGAAGACATAGAGTTAAAAGGACTGCTAAATTAATCCAGCCTAGATATTTAACACTGTCTTAACTCTAAAAAAGAAATAAAAAGAATATATTTGTCAAACAAAAATCAAAAATGTTTTTGAGTTTTATTCCTATGGGAAATGAAAAACTATGAATTCCATCCAGCTTAATATGGTTCCATCTAGAAAAACCCCTGAGAAATATCCATTGGCAGTGATGGCCCAAATGATTCAACATCCAAAACGACTCCAAGACAACCGGCTGAGACAATGCAGCCACATAGACTACTACATAGTTTATGTTTAAATTTCAAGATTTAAACATAATTCTAAATTTTCTCAGGATTGCTATAAGATTAGTAGCACCTCCAACCAACAGAAAGCCATATAAAAATTATGCCCATATTTCCAAAATATTGTTTATGATTTTTTTATTTAAAGGAGGCTTATTATAAATGGTTAATAATCATAGTCAATCTCTTTCTAAAGAAAAAAGTGAGATATAATATAGAAATGACTTTTAAATGTTAAATTATTGAATCTACTATCCAAAAAACTGTTAATCTCAAAATACTTTACATTAGTATAGATTTTGGTTTATTGATATAAATTTAATGTCAATTTTTTATACCACATGTATATGATCACTCTTGTTTAAGCTATTATATTTATGCAACTCATTTAAAATTGTAATGTATAATTAAGAAATACAATCTTCAATAATAATCAAACTTAAAGACATGTTAACTAAGTTCTTAGTATACAATGACATGTTTCAATTAGGTAGGTAATCTTCAAACCCTTCAAAGACCTACAGAATATGACATTTAAAATGTTTTAAGCACTTAGATTTTTCTGGATAATGAGCCATGTCTACTCCTGGCAACACCAATTACTTCAAAGAGGATGATGGACATTAGGAAATTCCTTATGAAGTTTGCTTTCAATGTGGCATAGGTTATCCATTTGAGCAAGAAACTGCTCTTGCATATACTGCTTGATAGTATGTTGTATAACCTAGACATGTAGGACCCATAAGAAAATGACCACTGAACTTTTCCAAATTAAGGCAGGCTAAGTCCTTCGGGTTCCTACTTCATAGAAGAAACTACCAGACATTCTGCAGGACACAAAGGAAAGCAACTGACAAACTTTTCCAAAACAGATACTAGTCCTTAACATTTCTTGTCAGATAATTTAGGTTTATAGGCTGAAGATAAATGTTCCAATATTTGGGTCACTGGCCAGGCAGACAGATGTCTTTGTTATTTCTAGAATTTTGGAAGTTGCTTATAATGTACTTCCTATTTACCCGGGTAATATTATATCCTTCTGGGGTCTTTGATGGAATTAAAACCTAAATAGTTATAGTTGTTCTTGGTTATAATAAAAGATAAATTAGCTATAAAACTTTAGACTTGCAAAAACATGAGTAATTTAATTTTGCAAAAAATAGACTAGATATTGTAACTGTAATTCTTGCTTGATAATTGTTTTGTTATATATAATTTTACTATGTTAAAGTTAAATACCTTCCTTCTTTGTAGAGAGCTGTGTGGCCGCACCTTAAAGATGGCGCTGGCTCCCGCCTTCCACCTTCCCCATGGTGAGCGCTCTCTGAGATAAACAACTCCTTATTTGGCTGGGGCTAAGCTCTTGGTTTGCTCCTGTGTATCCGGACCTATTGGCATGGCCCACGTGGCGCCCCATGATTGGCAGTCCAGAAGGTATTTAGCTGGGAGCGGGCACCCCAAAAGAAGAAGAAGCCATGTTCAAGGTTCCTGAATAAAAGAAGAGCCTGGTGTTGCTTCATCCTTGCGGGCGAGGATGGGCATGACACTTCTTGATTAGACAGAAAAGGGGAAATAATATGAAATGCTTTTCTGTACACTGTGAATATGTTTTACTGCCATTGGTTAATAAAGAAACTGTTTTGGCCTGTAGGAAGGCAAGATAGAGCTAAGCAGGTAATCCAAGTAGAGATACAGGGAAAGAAAGGCTGGGTCAGAGGAATGCTGTGAGCTACCAAAGAAGCAAGATGTGAAAGTACTGGTTAAGCCATTGGCCACATAGCAATACATAGATTAATAAAAATTGGTTAATTTAAGATATAAGATCTAACTAATGATAAGCCTGATTAGTAGGCCAAGTAGTAATTAATATATTAAGCCTCTGATTGATTATCTTATAAACTGCTCCTGGAATAGGTGGGACAGAGAAAAGCCTCTGACTACAGAGTACCCTTCCCAAATGTTGTCTCCAAAAGTCCAATGCCCCCACCACCACTCCCAAAATTCTATCCCTTCTCATCAAAATCTCTCCTGGGCTTATAGCTAATTTATATATACCAAGTCATATGACTTTCCTAAAAAATAGGGGATATTAGAAAAAATATTTGTCTTCTACCTTGGATTATGGACTATGTGATAGTTCTTCAAATTGTTCTTTAAACAATAAAATACAATTTAGAAAATTCTTTATGATCATAGCACATAAAAAATGTCCATACTACGTCTACAAATGTGGCTCAGTTTAAAAAAAAAAAAAGTGCATACCATGCATGCCCCAAGTCCTGGGTACAACCCCCAGCACCACATTAACTGGGTGTGGTGGCATGACTTATAACCCCAGCACTCTGGAGTTGGGGTCAGTAGTATGGAAAATTCAAAGTCATTCTCAGATACATAGTGAGTTGAAGACAAGCATATTCTACATGAGAACTTGTCTCAAAACGTACAAAGTAAATACTCACTCTAATCTTGGACAGCTCTGTCCAACACTGAGTCCAAGTGTTGTCTCCCGAGTATGTGCCAGTCTGGCCTTTAGTGGCCCATCCTACTAAAACCCTATGTTTATAGAGGAAATAAGGAAAAACCTGTTTTCCTGCACTATAGACGCTGCCACCTACTGAGTGCTAGCCTCTTGGGAGACTCGAGACCTTGGGTGTGCCGGATGAGGGGGCAGGGTGTGAAAGAGAGTTAAGGTGATAGCGGGAGACAAAAGGGGACACGAGGAGACACACAGGCAGAAGCGGGAGAAGAGGCAGAAGCTGGGGACAAGCATGGATTAGAGTCAGTGTGAGTGGAAGGGGCAGAAGGAATCCAGCATGGCGGGAAGCAAGAAGGGAAAAGGCTAGGCGAGATGCAGTGGCAGGAGAGAAGCATGGCTAAGGGACAGACAGGTCTAAGATATAAGATGTACTGAATAAAGCTCAGGTCTCTCAATGTCAGAGAGAGCCTGAATGATGGAACCTAAACGACTCCTGAGTGTAGACTTATTTAATCTTGACGCTCCTTGTCTGGGACAAAACTCGGACCACAAAGAAACCGGACGCGGTAAGTGGAGGTCATAACCGAGACCCACTCGGTATCCAAGCATTTGTGGTGGGGAAGGATTAGAACAAGCTGTGGTATAAACACGACATGACATCTTCTTATATCTCACCCTTATTCCAGCTAGCACAAAGGTCCTAATGTCGATGTTTCTTTTCTCTTACCTCATAGCAAAGGTCTAAGTCACACCTTAGCCTCAGCCAGTGCCATGAAATGAAGGGGAAAGTGAATCTGAGAACCGTTGTCGCTGCAGAACAAACCTCCACTCATTTTCTAGAGGTTTTGTCAGCTTCACCCACAGTAATTATCAGCTAGCAATCACTATTGTATTTGGGCAAGTACATTGAGCCTCATTTAAAAAAAAATAAAATAAAATACTTCTACACCTCCAAAAAGCAAAGATAAATGTCTGAACAGTGATGAATACCCTGGAAGCCACAGAAGGTGGAAAAGTTTCGAAGAATAACAAAGACTACTTCTCACTGGAATCACAGACTGAAAGAAGGCCATGTTGGCAAGACAAAGAGATTCGTTTAAAAGAGGGAATCAAAGGGAGCTGTTGGGGTGAATCTATGCTGCTAATTTCACAAAGATACCAGCAATTGTCTGGCTTGATTTTGTGAGAGACAAACTGCAGTAAACCAGGAGAGGAGAGGCGAATTGTTTGTACCAAATGTGTCTCTTCGGGGTAGAGTAAATGCTGGGAATATAGTAGAGGCAGCTCAAAAGCGATTAAGTCACTTTTGACCACATACCTCACATTTATATAAAATCAGCACATTCGTGAACATCTGACAAGCCTCTTAAAAATTTGAGGAAGCTGATTCTCTCAGAAAAATTATTTTTGGGATTCTTTAAAAAACAATTCTAGGAAAAAGAATCCTAGAGTTTTCATCCGAAAATCACTGCATGCTTTAATTTAATTATTATTTTGTGTGTCGAGAGTGCAGGTGTGACTTGCCACATGTGTCACAGAACATTTCTCAGGTGAGTGGATCCATCGGAGTTCTGGCGATTCAATCCAGTTATTAGTCGGTGAAACTACAACTTCATTGGTCCGTGGGTACACCATATGGACTACTCCATACCTTTAAATGCTACAAATGTTATTAAACTGTCTTGGTCAATCTGGAATGCATGCAAATAAGTATTCAGTACCCACCTTGAGTTTGATTCTAGGTACATATGCTTTTATACAGACTCAAATTCACAAGTGCTGCGAATCTAAAATGTATATCCAACTATAGATGAATTCTGTCTTTTTTTTTTTTTAAGTAGCAATGAATATGTAAGAAGATCCAGGCACTTGACCCAGGAAGAAGTGAGCTTAAATTTGTTTTAATTAAGTTCTGATGGCCATAAGCAAGGTTGGGCATAAAAACTCAAACTAGCCATCATTTTCCCTTAAGTAAATTTTATGTTGAATAAAAATACTTTGATCAAAATAAATATCTTAAGCATAACAGTTTTAAAAGTGTGCCGCGGGTGACTTTCCAAACTGTAGAAAAACTTGAAAATCTTGTCATTCAGTTCACGTAGCCGATTTCTTAAAGCCCTGCTTTATTAAAAGATAGCCCTCTCCCAACAGCAGTGCAGCTGTCAGGATGGATGAAATGCCTGACTGTGTTCAGCCACCAGCCTGCCTCCTATATCCAGCTGCTCTTCGGTTTGTGCTAAGTAGCAGCTAAACTCCCCACACACAGAATCCACCACTTTCTATAGAATCTTCTGGAAAGTAACCAAACTTTCCCCAAGCTTCTGAAAGAATTTTTCAAATCTATTTCATAGGTGATTCTGACTCCCCCACCTCCACTGACCTAAGGGTGCAGTCAGTCCCTTGGGGCTGCTTGCATGAAATGTTCTCTGGCCTCTACTTCCATTCTTCTCATCAACTGCAGAGACAGAGATGAATGAAGAATATGGATGCATGACAAGCAGGTGATTTCCCAGACACTGATGTTAATCAGGCTGCTGACATTAAGCCCAGACAGAGAAGAATTGCACTCACAGTGAGATGGAGAGAGTGCCCTTTATCTGAAAGTTCCTGAGCATAAAATGTTGGTCCTAGGTAAAACAGTGAAGTGTGTGGAAAGTTCATTCCAACTTGATACATCCCTTTTACCTCCATGTTGCCTAAGTTCTTACACCATTGCCTTTGCTGTAGCCACTAAGTGTTTGTGTTTGCAGAAGGAGCTACTCTGAGCAGCTAGGGCAAGTTCTAGACTATTGTCAGTTTTGTAAGTGACATCACTTAGTTCAGGACTGTAGAGCAGATCTTCTAGCTGCTATGTTAGTTCAGTCTAATAAATTTACCGTGACTGTGTAAGGCATCTCCTCCCAGTGGCTCTGAATTTTGATATAAACAAGTAAAATCCTCTCTCTCTCTCTCTCTCTCTCTCTCTCTCTCTCTCTCTCTCTCTCTCTCTCTCTCTCTCTCTCTCTCTCTCTCTCCTCTTTACCTTCCTCTTTTTCTTTTTCTCCCTGTCATTTTTTTTCAATGTCAAGCTAACAACATTAAAGTGATTATCCATTTTAATGCAAAATTGTGGGCAAAGAGCATGTACAGTTGGAGTAGAATTTAAGAGGAAATAGCCATGGCACATGAGAGTCAGTGGTCACACATAACACACAGCCCCAGGGGACAACATGCTAATGACCTGGCAGAACTACTCATCCCCCATTCTTGTCTCTCTTTCTGCTCTGCAAACTGGTTACTAGTATGGACATAATCTACTGCAATTGAAAGAGATGGACAGCAAGCCATCTCTCTTCTCAAACTTGTCATTGTAATGGGATGAAAAGTCATCCTAATGTGCACTTACATGAAGAGTAGCTCCTATAAATGGCGGGCTGAATGGCAGAGTTAATAAACCACGGGGCAAAAGGTGTTTTCTCACCTGAGAACTTAATTGCTACAATGAATTTAACAAGAAGCTCTTGACATTCTATTTCATAAAAAGTATTTTACTCTCAAGTTGTACCCTTGATTTATAAACCACAGAGTAAGGGCTCATCAATGGCCACGGGGAACATTGCTCTTCCTAAATATCAAGGTTTAATTTACACACATCAAGACAGAAACTAATTCATTTGGCTTACAATATAACTCAAAGTGTTTCTAATTTATGTCATTATAATTTTGAAAAATTATCTTTGAAAATAAATTAAACCATTGTCTGTCTTCACAAATAGATACTAGGCTTTGGGAATGTTTGCAAACCAAAGGTTTTACTTATCATTGTAAACTCTGAATGGAGAAGATTCTGCTTTCCCCTTCCCACAGATTTAAAATATGAATAAGAAAGTATTTCTCTAAATTGTTCAAAAATATTTAGGATTTTTTTTATTAAGAGTCCCAAGGTAGGTTTAGGTTATTCATTCACCTTACAGGAATTTGTCAAAGATTTAATGTGACAGATATTTAGGCAGACTTTGTTTTCAAACAAATATACAAAATTTGAAAAAGTACTGATTTCATTAGTATATATAGGTTAGGTGTTGAGTCTTTAAACCAGTATCTCAACAGGAAATGCACAGCACAATCAATACACACATTCTTTGGAAATTTTGTACATCTTGCAAAGGTGAGATAGGGATGGTGATAGAGAGTATAAGAATCCAAAGACAATCAAGATACGTGAACAAAGACAAGGAGGTCTTTCCAGATCCTGGAAGAAAACACATCAATAGTGAAAGTTAATCCATTGTTAGTAGCCTGTGAAAGGTTGATTTGTCACCATGGAAGAACAAAAGAATGAAAACCTTCCTTCATCTTGCTCTTTTGAATCCTTATACTTTTTTTTTTTAATTTCTCTTATTTTAAACTTCTGTTATCCAGTACAAACTGGGACTCAGAGAAGGTGACAGCTCATTAGTGTGATATATAGTGTTTGGTCTTTGGAGACAGACAGTACAGTGGATAGAGATGACTAATGGATCAGAAGAGTCAGGTGCATGATGTCAGCTCACCTATCAAATTCAAGGCACTGTACTTGGTATCAGATAAGGTCACAGAGGTGATCAATGCTCCAGTCTGCCCTCAGGCAGCCTACATTCTATTTGTAAAAGACTCATGGAATTTAAATAAATACATCAAAGGAAGAGAGCTAAGTCAGTTAAGTGATTACCACACAGGCATGATTTTAGGTCCCCCAATACCTATATAAAAAACAGACATAATAGCATGGAGCTGTAATTCAAGCTCTGGGAAAACAGAGAGAAGTGAATCCCTGGGGCTTCACACCAGCTAGTCTTTATAATGGTAGAGTCTAGGCCAGGTGAGAGTCCCTGTCTCAAAGTATAAGATAGACAGCAATTAAGGAGGACACCTGACATGAACTTATGGAATTTACATCCGTGTGTGTGTGTGTGTGTGTGTGTGTGTGTGTGTACACATGAAAAAACTAAATGTAATAGGAATAATTTTTCTATTTCCACAAATGATTATAAATGAAGACAATTGTTACATTAGCATTCTTCTTTCATGCCTGAGTGGAAGCCCCTCTTTTAGGCACAGTATCATTACTGCCCATAGGGTAGTGGCCCTCAGACTTGAACATGCAGATAATTCATCAAAAATAGTTCACAAAACACAGATTTGTAGATATCCACCATATCCCTTTTTAATTATTATTTTTTGTTTTTAAGAATAGATTCTTATCTCATGCAATGTATCCTGATTATAGTATCCCTTCCTTCTGTTCTTTCCAGTCGTTCCCCACTTTCCTGCCCCTCCAGATCCATTCCTTTTCTGTCTCACATTAGGAAACAACAGACACTTCTAGGCAATAATAGCTAAGCATGACAAAATAAAATCAAACCAAAACCACCACATGATGTGGAATGTCTTTCTGTATGCTGTGAATATATTTGATTACCATTTGTTAGTAAAAAGCTGTTTAGGCCTACAGCAAGGCAGCTTAGAGGCAGGTGGGAAATCTGAGTATAGACAAAGGAGAAGAAGGGTGGAGTCAGATGGAGACACTGCAAGCTACTGCCAAAAATAAGATGTGAAAATACCAGTAAGCCACTAGCCACATAGCAAGACATAGATTATAAGAGTGGGCTGAGTTAAGTTTTAACCTCTAACTTGCAATGAGCCTAGGCCATAAGCCAAACAGTTCATAATTAATATAAGCTTTTGTGTGATTATTTGGGACTAAGCAGCTGCAGGACTGCAGTCTGGACCTCCCGCCTAGGCCAAGCCACAAACTTCTGGCCACAATCACATCGATATTAGACAAGGCAACCCAACAGAAGGAAAAGACCCCAGGTAGTAAGAATAGAAATTATAGACCCACTCATTCATCACTCAGGATTTCCACAGTTACAATATATACAGAGAAGACCTGGTGCAAACCTGGGTAGGTTCCGTTCTTGCTGATTCAGTCTCTGTGAGTTCCTATGAGTCTTGGTATTCCTCTGGATCTTACTCTTTCCACCTACTCTTCTGTGGAGTTCTTTGAGCTCTGAGAGGAGGGATTTAATGGAGACATCCTATTTAGAGTGGTACGTTCCAAGGTCTCCCTCTCCCTCTCTCTCTATGTGTGTGTGTCATGTCTGGCTATGGGTCTCTATTTGTTCCCATCTGCTGCAGGAGGAAGTCTCTCTTACAATAACCATCATTTCTAATAGGGTCCCGGATGATGTTGATGCTATTACTGCCAACGGACCTCAATCTGAGAAGTTTTACTTTTTCTAACTTTCAATTCTGTGACTATTGACAAGCTGCCAACTCCTACTCATCAACACTGGGGCCACAGTGAAGGCTTGGCCTTTCAGTGTCATCCTCCCTCCTGGGTCCTCCAGGGCTGTTCTATACCAATATGAGTGGAGGTAACCCTGATTTTAGACTTTCTCTCTCATTGCTACTCTCCTCTGGAAATCAGCCCAGTTCTCATATGCACACAATTTTGCTAATTCTAGAAATTTATCTTCAGGGAAGAATTCAAGTGTCATACCAAGAATTAGTAACAAAAACAAAATACATTACAGTACTACTAACTATGCAAATGTTCAATTATTAGAGTTTGATGAAATAAATTATGACAGAATCACAGAATGGTATTCTACAAACCTATTAAAACCTTAATGCAAAAAAAAATAATGTATCAGAGACTGGAGAGATATCTCAGAAGTTAAAAGTTAAAATCCCTGCTCCTGCAAAGTACCTGAGTTCAGTTCCCAGTATCTACATAATGGCTCATAACCATCTATAACTCCAGTTTTAGGAGACCCAGCATACTCTTCTGGTACTTGAAGGTACTTCATACTGCTGTGCAGCAATATCCTCAGCTCGGAGAGAATCTCATCAAGACATAAAATGTTCTGAAGGAGGTGACACATTCTACCCTGCAAGAAAGCTCAGGAAGTAAGCAGCTCAAAGATATCAGGAAGTCCTTAAAAGTGACCAGATCCATTCTTCTTCCCCAATTACATATAAGCTGTAGAGACTACTGATAGATATTCTCAGAGTAGCTGAGCTACCTAAAAAGACTTGGACCAGCTCTGCTGGTCCCAGGTGATGTTGATGGTATAGGTGCACAGGGACACCTATGGCAAAAATGTGTTCAACTGCGTGGAAGAGGCTCCAACCAACTGATTGACCTGGAAAGAATACTTTCTAAAATACTGAGCTGACTGCAGGCTGGCAGTATGCTCCAGTGTTCCAGTTTTCATGAGTTGTGACCCATGTTATGGTGGACTTTGGTGATGCTGAGTAATTTTGGTTCCTTTAAGTAGTCCCTAGTCTATATTCATGTAACTAGCTCCAAGAAAAACCATTGTTTCACTACTTTGGACTTTGGTAGTATTCTTCTGTTTGTCATTGGTTCCCTACCCATCATGAATATATGTGTAGTCCTGTATACCCAGGAATAGTGTCTTATATGAAATATATGTGTGGTACAGACATAAACACACACACACACACACACACACACACACACACACACACAAGCATTCACACATATACCTAAAATAAATAAATCTTTCCCCAAAAAATGTATTATTTAATAAATCCTGGGAAAACAAGTTATGAGCTCTGCCCTTTGAAATATCTCTATATTATGAAAGTTCATATGCCTTTGTATTAATAGATCATTTATAGCTGGTAGAATGATCATCATTGTTTCAGTTAGGGTTACCACAGCAGCTCTTATAAAGGAAAAACATTTAGTTGGGGAGGCTTACACTTTCAGAGGTTCAGTCCATTAGCCTCATGGTGGAGAGCACGGTGGCATGAAGACAGACATGGTGCTGGCTCCATCTTGATCTGCAGGCAACAGGAAGTGGACTTTGACACTGGAGTAGTTTGAGCATAGAAGACCTCAGAGCCTGCCCCCAGTGACACATTTCCTCCTACAAGGCCGTACCTACTGCAACAAAGCCACCCTTCTAATAGTGCCACTCCCTTTAAGATTATGGAGGCCAATCACATTCAAACTACCACAGCCAGATTTTTATTTTCTCTTTTACCTGTGTTTCTTCCAAAGTGATTATGCACTACTTTGTAATAAAAACAAGCAATAAAATAAAATTTATTCTGAAGTATATATACACACCTCTTATTCTAACTATATTTATGTTTTGCACTCAAAAAAATAAAACATCTACATTTGTTTTCACTTTGACCAGACCTCTGTAGCTCCATTAAATCCAAATGTGTCACTTATAACTAGGTTTTGTTGTATGTGACCTCGCACTCAAGTCAAGAAAGGCTTGGGATTGAAAAGGTTTCATTTTCTCTCATAGCATTTTTGGAGGCAAGCAGTACAGAGCCAATATGATGCTTTATGAATCTGTAGTAGTGTAAATGTAATTAGCTCTCATAATCTTAAAAGGAGTGACATTATTAGGAGGTACTGTCTTGTTGGAAGAACTTTGTCACTTTGGAGGCAGACTTTGAGATGTAATGTACGTTCAAGATATAACAAAGTCACTCAGACCACTTCCTGTCGCCTTCACAAAATGTAGGACTCTCAGCTCCAGCACCATATCTTCCTGGATGCTGCCTTGCTTCAAGACATGATGATAATGGACTAAACCTCTGAACAGTATGTAAGTAAATCACCACAATTAATTTTTTACCCGTATAAGAGTCACAATGGTCATGGTATCTCCTCACAGCAATAGAAACACTAGTTAAGACAGAATCCAAGGTATTGTGATGCTGTCCAGTCTTTGAAATCTTGCTCACTGTGCCTCTAATCTATCAGTAAGTGGGAGAAAAGGAAAAGAAAAAGACATTATATGTATACCACTCTTTCTTGTATTTTTGCCCGAGGGATAGCACTTAACCATAAGACTCTCACATAGCTGCAAGGGAGGCTGAAAAACAGTCTTACTTACCGGGCACAGTTATATATTGAACTAAAACTGTGAGTTCTGTTAAGTAGGAATTGAGAATATGTGAACATTGGGATATATTCCATGCCATAGAAAAGGCAGGAGCTACTTCAACTCCACCTAGTAACTCCTTCTAGATAAAGCATTTCAGGTAAGGAATATCTGGAAATATTTCATAATAATACAAGAGCTTGATATTTTCACTGAATTTATACTACTAAACTGACTTTACTGTTTCTGTTGCTGGTGTTTTTGCTGTTGTTGTTGAGAAGTTTGGGTACAGCTGTAGTTAGGGCCAGAAAGAATGTTCAAGTGGAGAAAGGACTTGAAAATCTTTACTCCCCTTCACTGTCGTGATTTAAAGAATCATGCTTTAGAGAAACTGAAAACCGGATTATGTAGAAGCTAAATTACCCAGGTAACCTTCATCACCCCTGATGAAAACATGCTGGCCTCTTCTGTGGTCTACAGGTGGCATGCATCAATGCTTTGAGCTTGCTTTCTGTTGAAACACTGAGGTGTTTGCCTAGCTTACTGGTTCATTCCTTCTCCTTCAGCTCTCCTCTTAAGTATCACCTCATCATCAAGGTCTCTGTAGGCCAGTCTACTAAAAATTTCAGTTGCCTGCATTCTACACAGTTACTTCTCCTCCTGTCTTCTAATTTATTTTTACATTTACATTAATTTATATCTAATGCTATATATGTTTCAAGTGCCTACTGCCTGTGTCATCACCAGAAGACTAGAGATGAATCTCAACTATGAAAGGTCATGAGGGCTATAATCTTTCTTTGTTTAGACCATCTTTCAACACCTTGACTTAGAATACAATCTGATATGTAACAAGTAGGCATTAAAACGTGATGCAATGAATCAACAAGCCAACAAGCATAAACAATAGCACCTCTCACATAGCATAGATGTAGAAGAAATGACTTATGAAAAATAAAACAAATCTAGAGGCGCCTTAGTTACTTTTATATTACTGTGAAGAAACACAATGACCAAGGCAACTTATATAAGAAAGAATTTCTTTGGGTTTACAGTTTTAGGCCATTGTAGAGGGGAGCATGGCAGCAAGCAGGCAGGCACAGAAGCAGCTGATAGCTTACATATGATCCACAGTAGAATAAAGAGTCAGAGACATAACTTGGTGGGTGTTTGAAACCACAAAATCCACTCCCAGTGACATACCTCCATCAAAAAGGCCAACCTCTTAATACCTTCTAACCAGTGCTACCAATTTGGGACAGAACATTCAAATATATGAGCTCATAAGGATCATTATCATTCAAACTACCACACTGTGTGATTCATTAATTCTGAATCTCAGTTATGTAAGTATCCATCAGGCTGTTGTCTTGTTAAGGTTTGTTAAGGTGAGCAGAATTTGACCCGTGTTGTCACAGAACATTTAATCTGAGAAAATCTAGTACACAGTTCACCAAAAACAAATGCAAAGCTAATCTGGAACAACCACTGCAGAGAAGAGGGAGATTTTATTCAGACAACATATTTTTATAATGTTTTGGGAGATCCATAATAATGACAATATGTGTGCTTTCTCCCATGTTGCTTGTACCTAGACTAGTGCCTGGCACCTGAAGGCATAGGATAAATGGTGCTATGTGGGTGAATGTTGAACAATGCTGTGACTGTGAGGGTGTTCAAAAAAGGAAAAGGGTAAAAGCTTAATATGAAAAATAAAGACTAAGGAAGAGCTATGCAGATAGAGAAAAATGATAGAACTCTACGGTTTAATTTTCAAATGCTAAACTCACAAGCTCTGTGATCAGAATGTAGTATTTTGTACTTTGACAAATGCTCTAGATAATTCTAGTGTATATTATCCACTATAGTAGAGCATAAGAGAAAGAAAATAAGTATGACTAGCAATGAAATTAGAGAAGTTACCAGCAGAAGGCCATCTTCAAACATATACTTAACTTTAAGGACAAATAGAAGCTACCAAATGATTCTACTTTGTTTTGTTATTTTTTTTTTTATTATTTTTAGTCAACTGAGTTTGGTGGTGCACTATGTTGGAAGACCTTGCTGGCTGATCAAAGGTTACAATCTATCATGGTCTGGCAGTTTTTTCCAAAAGCTTGGCAATATGAAGACTCCCCGCCTCTTCAGTGCAACTTCCTGCTCTCTACATGCCCTTATCTAGAGAATGTCCCTGGGTACTGGGACTGACCTTATCTGAAAGTTGTCTCTAAGCCAGATGCCTGACTTATTTTTAGCTTGACCCTTGGCACAGATTTCTACTAAAAGGCTCACGGTAGGATCTCGTTAGAAGACCCTACTGGCACATATAAAGCCTTCTGCTAGGAGCTTGCCACTTAATGAAAATCAGTGTTTGTCCCAAGGCTCCCCAATCCTATACATTCCTGATAATCTGGAATAAAGATAAGATGATTGACTGAGGTCTGTCCTGCCAGAAGGCTATCTCCATCATACCCACAGCTGTCGGAACCCTGTTCCCTACTTCTATTCCCTGAACCATTGTGGACCAATACAGCCAATGATCCTGAGCAAGAAGCAGAGCTACAGTGTAATCACAAGATATTGGACATGGAAGTAAGTTTGAGTTCATCTTCAGCTACCTAACAAGGTCAAAGCTACATTGGGATTCATATGACACTGTCTCAAAATATTATTTTAGTTATTAATATTGAAGTACAGTAAAATGATGAGATGATTGAGGGACTATTTGAGGATTTTACTAAGATAAGGTCTCACTATAAACTAGGCTATAATCACTACACAGCATAAATTGGCCTGGAATTTATGCCAATACTCCTGTTTTAGCCTCCTAAATTCTGTAATTATAGATAGCAAGATAGTCCAAAGCATACATATAACATATAATGTGTAATTAAGGTAATTAATAGTTCCATCTCCCAAGATGTTTTAATAACTTTTATTAACATCAAATCACTACAAGTATTTACAGAGTAGAGTGTTATATTTTAATAAAAGAATATAATGTATACAAATCAAAGCAGGGAAATTAGCATTCTCATCTCTTTATTGTTATTTTGTGTTAGCATTCTTTTGATGCCTCACTTCCCATTCATAAAATATATAGTAAGCTATTATGAGCTACTGTGAGGTGTCTTAAGTAGGCAACTCATGTGCACAAAATTATATTTATTGTCCCCTTTGCCCTGCTGTGAAGAATAAGCTGAATGCTAGGGCAAGACGAGGTCAACCAGAAAGCTGTAGCCTCCTGGAGTGGAATTGTATTGCTGTTGCCAAAGAGCTAATGAGAAGCAACTTGAGGAAAAGGGGTTTATTTCACTTTATAGTCTGAGGGAATACAGTCCATTGTGGAACAGAATGCATGACAGCTGGAGTAGATCTGAGATATAATCTTCAAGGCACATCATAAAGAAAGCCATTTTTCTCACTTAGCCCTACTTTTCTAAGTCTCTCTAACTGCCCAAAACAGCAATGCCAGCTGAGGACCAAGTGTTTATATCTCTGGTGGCTTTAATGAGAATAACCACCATAGGCTCATATATTTCAATACTTGGCCCCCAGTTAGTAGAACTGTTTGGAGTGAATTGGGAGGTGCGGCCTCATTGGAGGAAGTATGTCATTAAGGGCAGATACTGAGGTTCCCAAAGACTCATGCCATTCCCATTGTGTTCTCTCTGCCTTCCGCTTGTGGGTCATTCAACTGCTGCTTTAGCCTCCTACCTCCTTGCCTCTGTTCATGGGCTCCAACCATCTCAGACTACAATCCCAATTAAATACTCTCTTTTACAAGTTGCCTTGGTCATGGTGTTCTATCAATGAAATAGAAAAGTAATATATATGTTATAATATAGCATCCAGACCATAAGAAGGATTATAAAATTTTGAAAACTACAGATGGTAAAATAGTTACTCATAAAGATGAAATTGGGCAATCATCCTAAGACAGAAATCCACTATGTTCTTGTGACCTGCCTCCAAGCTTTCTGCCATCAGTTTCTTTATGAGTAAAATGGGGATAATATCCCACCCCACACTCCTGATAGTGATGCAAAAGTAAAATATAGGATTGGGGGATAGGTCAGTTGATAAAATTTTTGCCATGCAAGCTAAGGATCTGAATTCAATTGACCCCCAGAACCTACATACAAAGGCTAGGCAATAATAATCAGCCTGGCAAGAAATGCCTATGGCTGCAGTAGTGTGGCACCAACATTATGAGAGTGACGAATCACTATCTTATTGGATCTAAGGTCAGTTTCACAGGAAAAATGCATGCATGGTGTTGATAAATCTGGCTAAGCATGTATTCCAGGAGTGAACCTACTTCTATTATTTTGCCAAATGGACATAATGTCAAACTGTCCTCTAAATTCATATCTCTATACCAAAGAAGAGTGTTGCTCTCAGACATCATCTGAGAAGATTTTGTGCAAAGGACATTTGTTAACAGAAACTCACAACTGATCAAAATGCAAAAAGTAACTGTGTATGGAATGCTCAATAGTGAATAGAACATGTCGCCCACCTCCCCTCTCCCCAAGGGTCAGGACTATCATAGGAAAGGAGCAGAAAGACTGTATGAGCAGGGATTGGGAGGGACTGGGGCTAAATAGTTTCTTCTGAACATAAAAGAAGAGCTATAGTCACAAATTCATATTGGCTGTAGTTGGCTGCAGAAGCCTCCATAAGACCAACCCAGCTAACATTCCTCATAAGCTCATATCCCTTGATAAAGATCTATTAATTGTTGATGGTTCCTGGAAGATGAAAAATCAGCATATGGCCCTTGGTAGATCCAATATGCTCAAGTGGATGTCCCCATACCCAGGATCATATGGGCAGCACAAAAAAAAATTAAAAGAGGTTATTAAATTAGAATTAAGGTAGGGGTGAACCTGAGAAGAATTGGGTACATAAGGGGGAATATGTAAAATATGGTGCATGTAAATATGAAATTTTCAAATATTTCTCTCAATAGCAAGGCATTGTTAAACATGTCTAAAACCCCACCACTGGGGAGGAAGAGACAGGCAAATCGCTTGGGTTTATTGACCAGACATCCTAACTAATTGTTAGGCTTTAGGCCAATACTAGATCCTGTCTCAAACAAGGTAGACAGTGCTCTAAAGAATAACATCCAAAGTTGTCCTCTGGCCTCTACATGAAAGGACACACATGCACATGCTCTTACACATATAAGTACATACACACGTGCCCCGCATACATCTATGCACACACCTGTATATATTTACACATAAGTAAGATGTTTAACAATGTAAAGTTATTACAAAACCAGCACCATCTCTTGACATGAAAGGG
Organism: Phyllotis vaccarum; assembly: GCA_033318265.1. NCBI lineage: Eukaryota > Metazoa > Chordata > Mammalia > Rodentia > Cricetidae > Phyllotis > Phyllotis vaccarum. The sequence continues at coordinate 101,288,235 of JARWLC010000011.1, read as the reverse complement.
ACTTAGCCATGAGGAATCTTCTTGAGATAATCCTTCCTCTCTCACTTTCCTGCAATTGTCTTGAACTGTCGATTCTCACAATCAACTTTTTGGCCATCCTACAGAGTGCTGAGCTGGAAGTAGTTAGACATCATTGTCTTTTACCTGTAGCAAGACTAATGTTTCCCTTTGTTGTGTGCTTTAAAGTACTATCAAAGGCAGTGATGAACTCAGTCCTCCAAGTCTTGAAGCAAATTAAGGGAGCCCGGGATCATTATAGTCATTTGCAGGGAGTTCCTCTGTAAAGAGACACATTTGTCTTCACTGGTGGCCCATCATGTTCTAAAATGGATATAAGATGGCTTTTAAAGGTGCACATATCACAGAAAAAATAAGTCAAAGAAAACGAAGACTAGACAAAGGGTAAGAAACAAGGAAAAGAAAGTGATTTGGAACTGTGAGTGGTCTGTGAGTACCCTAGGAGAGGGCTATTAACTTTGCTCTGGGTTTTCTGGGAGTCAGGATGTCAGGAAAGCCACAGAGACTTCTGAAATACATGGAACCTATCAGGCTAACATACCTCAGTGCTCCTGGGAAGCTCTTACCACACAGGCCAGAGAAAGATGCTTCCCTTGGGCTGCAGAATGAGGATTCTAAATAACTTCAAAAACAACATCCTTGTCAGCATCCAAAGCAGCCTTGAAGAAGTGCTTCCTAATTGCTATGTTTTATAAAGCCAGGATTCAAGTTGGCATCATCTATAATTTAAGTGGTCTCCTTGGGGGTTGAGAACTTGATGGTGATATTTCAAAGTACTGTCTCAGCTGCATGCAAGAAGAACTTGGTAGATAAAAAGACAGAGTGGTCTTCTAGCTCAGAGGTCCTCAGGCTACATCTTGGGTCCCTCCAGTCTGATGGAGATGCCTCAAAGGTAGTGGGAACTTGGAGAAGCCCATAGGACAGCCAGCCCATGGTCTCCTTAGTTTAGAGAAATGGGCTTTCTTTAAAATAACTCAAAAATTAAGACTGGGGGGATGGCTAAGTCAGTAAAGTACCTACTGTGCAAGAATGAGGGAGGATCTGAGTGCCAGCCTCTGAAATCCACATTTAAAATGTCAAGCAGTGTGGTACACACTTGTAATCCCAGCACTGAAAACGCAGAAACAGACAAATCCCTGAGGCTTTCTGCCAGTCAGCCTAACTGATTTATCCATTCCAGGAAGAGGTCCAGTCTCAATAAATGCAAAAGATGGTGCTCAAGGAAAGGTTCATGTCTGGCCTCCACATGCACATACATGAATAAACATCCACACATATGTACCTGAGCAAACATGAAAACATACACCACTAAGAGAGGGGGGGAGAGTGTTAAAAAAGCCACAATAGCTTCTATATATTGCAGCGAATTGGTAAGTGGACATTGGAGACATCTACAGCACAGCATCTAGGTTCAAGTTTAATATCAGATACTAGCTTTGGAAGTAATTTTTATGTATCTTAATTTTCTATAAAGTTGAAGATGTGAAGATACAGATAGAGAGAAAGAGGGGGAAGAGAAGGGGGAGACTTAAGATGAGTTCTTTCTCTCTAAACCCAGGCTGGCCTCAAGCTCATGGTGAATCTCCTGTCAGCCTTCAGAACACTGGGATGATCACAGGCATGTACCACACTTGGCCATATGAAAATATGAACAAATCCTAGAATGCTGGTGTTTGAAAAATTAGCTTGCCCGATGCCACAGCAGAACACCAGCCACAGAATAAGTGACCAATATGGAATGAGTAGCAGATGCTTAAATAGAGTATGACCTTTGACATGGAAAGAGAAGGCTGCAGTAAAAAAATATTCTGCTCACAAAAGACTCTCCAAAAGGAAAGTGCTCTAAAATGAAGTGAGCTGACACAAGTCTTATTAAACACTTGACCCCAGGTCTCCTCAAGTCTTCTCTAGTCTGCTGTCTACCAGGAAAGGCAATTGGCTTCCACATCGCACAGCATGGCTCCACTTTGTTCAAGTTCACTCCTAGTACCCACTGTGTACAATCCTGAAGACAGACTAGGAAATAGTTCTCAGCTCACATGTGAACTCCAATTGTTCACAGAATGTTAGAGGACATGTTTAGATCATATCCAGAAATCACAGAGCAGAATATACCCAAATAATGATGACAGCCCCTGAGAAGGAAAGGGAAATATCTACAGATGTGACCCTATAGAAGATGCCATCCTGTGAAATAGCTCACTGAAGGCAGCAATTAAGTCTAGGTACTGCCAATTCCCCATAGCACATCTCTCCACTCAGAATACATGCTAAGTCATGTGTCAGTGTTTACAAAATGACTGACTGATTAATGAGAAAATAATATTTAATGAGCATGAAAGGCAAATGTGATTGGATATGATAACCTCTTCCAAGGTAAACAGAAAGCAGTAGAGCTTGAGGCTAAAGCCTATAAGCATCAATTATTTACTTTCTCGGGGTCTTCTTTAATTTTATTTAAAAGTTTTTTTTTTAACATATCAATCATGGTTTTCCTTCCCTCCCCTCCTCTCACTCACCCTCAGCTTTCCCCCACACCACACCACCTATCCACTCCTCAAAAAAGTCTAAGATATCAAGATGAGGTAGGACCAAGCCCCTCCCCTCTCAGGGTCTTCTTAATGTGTACAGCCTTGCACAATGATTTCAGAAGGTCCATTGACTGAACAATGGGCAGGAACACCACGCTGGTTTCTATTAGGAGCACATTCATAGAGAAAGTCCTGAATCACATTAGGATGCTTGTACACTGCTCAGCTTCAATACAAATTGCTTCTGAAGCTGAAATTGCTTATTTTCAAATAATTTCCACACTGCAAACAGTAATTGGGCTCTTAACTTTATCCAGACACTGCTACTAACTATAAGTCATCACAAAAGGAATCTGAGTTTCTAACTTCCAACACAGAGATAAAAGCCAATGAATCTTGCTAAATGTAGGAATGTAGACTGCTACTAATATTAGCATAATAACAAGTGTTGAGAGAGTGTGTTTCCTCTCCAGGGCTAAGATTACTTGCCTGACAGGCAGGAACTAACATACTCCTTCTCTGATGAAGTTCTGCCTCTTTTTCTGGATTCTTCGAGATGCTTTTCCAAACTCAAAATGGTGACGTAACCACCAAGTTCAGTCACTAGTGATCTGAAACACCCTTAATGACATTAAATCTAATATATAGGCCAATAGCTATCAGATTGGCATCTCTAGTTGGCCTGGCTTCGGATTTATATTTCCAGCTGCCTACTGAAGCCTCCACTTTATCTAGAGACAATACAGATATAGAATGCCCTAAGCCAATTTCCAATGCCCACTTCCAAACCTGGTCATTCTGGGGTCTCAACCTTGGTACATTATCTCACAATTCACTACGGAGCAGAGCACACAATGGGCTAAAGGCCATTACTCCTATTCATTCATGACTCCTAACCAGCTCACAGCCAAAGCTCTAAGTGTTTCTTCACTTGACTGAGAATGGAACCTTACTCTCCACCTTAACTGCGCTACTATCATTTCATACCTGAATTACAGCTCTGTACCCAATCCCAGAGTCTGACCCTCAACCACCTGCATTTCCAAAAAGGAAGCCAGGGTGTGCCTACTAAAAATACAAGTCGACTGACACAGAGACCCATAACCAAATATTAGGCAGAGAGAGAGAGAGAACCCAAATTGGAGATCAAAACCAGGTCCTTCCACTTAGATCTCAGGGAACTCTGAGGAAGGATGGGAGAGGGGTCACAGTCACCAGGAGAACATGGCCCAGAGAATCAACTAAGCAGAGCTCATAGGGTATCACAGAAATACCCTATGTGGCAATCAGAGCCTTCATGAGTGTATTAGATCCTCTGCATATATTATGGTTGTTAGCTTGGTGTTTTAGTGAAACTTCTAACAGTGGAAATGGCATTGTCTTTGAGTCTTTTACCTGTTTTCAGAACCTTTCTGTGGGGATTCAATAAAAGCTTCAGAAGTTTCTGAGATATCAGAGGGAATCTACCCTTGTCTATGTGGGGATTTAATAAAAGTTCCAGAAGTTCCAGATCTCTAACCACAGTCTGTCTAAGAGAATCAGAGTGGTGATTCACACCTTTAATCCCAGCACAGAGAGTATCCTGGGAGTGGTGACCTAAGCCCTTAATCCCAACTTAGTCGAGGTCACTTTAGATTATAGAAGGAATTCCAGGCTCCCAAGCAGGCAGTGGTGGGGCCACGCCTTAATTTACCAAAAGGGTATTTAAGGTGGGAATAGAAAGCCGAGGAGAGGAAGCCAAGGGAAGCCAGGCTGAGGAAGCTGGAAGACAGCTGGGTAAGATCTGACTGAGGTGTTTATTCTCTCTAATATCTCTGACTTCCTTAGAGATCTATCCCTGAGACTCATTTATTCCTGCAACACCTTTCCTCCTAAGAGGTTGCCTTGCCCAGCCCTCATATGAGAGTTTATGCCTCATCTTACTGTATCTTAATATGTCATGTTTATCTGATACTTCTAGGAGGCCTGCTTTTTTCTAAGGAGTGATGGAGGTGGAGCATGTCTGGGAGAGATGGGAGGAGGGGGCTTAGAGGAGAAGAGGGAGGGGGAAACTGTGGTTAGAATGCAGTAAAAAAAGAAAATATGTAAGTTAAATAATTCAGCCAATGTCCAAAGGGACCACTAGTCTCCTGCTTCACTTAAGAGAGTGAACCTTGTCCCCTACAATGACCATGTGATTTATCCCATCCTCAGTATGTCATGGCCTCCTCTCCAATTGCTCTCTCTCTTCTTCACAGTGCTTTATCCACAATGCCTCACAGCTGTGTCCCCTAGTACAGCCTGAAACAACCCAGATATATTTATATCTGTGCCTCTGGACTTTTGAACTTTATACTTCTTAATCTAGGATTTCTTTTTCCCCAAATAGCCATCTACTCAAAAGTTGTGTCTTCAAAGTCCTTTTCTGGCCACCCTATTTTAACTAGAATGTTCTGTCACCCAATGCTTCCTTGATTTATTTTTCCTTGCTTTATGCTATTTCTCCTTAGAATAAATCATGAGCTGCTCTTCATATAGTGACAAAATGCCCAAGTTGTTCAAGAAAGTAGAAAAATTCATTCTAGCTAGAATTCAGAGATTATAGTCTGTAGTCCTGTGCCTCCCTTGTTTTTGTGCCTGTGTCAAAGGAAACCATCATGGTGAAAGAAGAGCTGATAGGAAAATCATTCACCTCATAACTTTCCAGAAAAAAATCATGAAGGAGTGGCTAAGTCTCTGATATCCATTAGAAAGGCACCCCCTCCACCCCATTCCCTCCCACTAGGGTATTTGTCATGATTCTCAAAATCCCAGAATCACCATCAGCTGCTTTTTCCTTTATGTTGTTGTGATAATAAACCTTACATAAAGAAACTCATGGAGGAAAGAATTTATTTCATCTTACAATCCCAGATTTCAGTTTATCATTGTGGGGAATTCAAGGCAGAAACTTCAAATAGCTAGTCATAGCACATCCATGGTCAAGAATAGAAATGAATGAATGCATACATATGCTCAGCTCAGCTCTTCACTCTAATACAGTTCAGGACCTTCTGGTTAGGGAATGGTGCTACCCATAGTGAACTGAGTCTTCCCACATGAATTAAGTTATTTCAGATAGTTCTCCACAGACAGGCCCACAAGCCAACTGAATGTAGACAATTCCTCATCCAGACATTTTTCAAGTGATTCTGGATTGTGTCAAGAAGACAATTAAAACTAACCATCACAGCCAAAGGCTAAGCTCTTGACACATTAGCATTATGTGTTTTACTGTTTTTTTTCCAATATAAAGCAAACTCCTCCTCAGCTACAAATGCGTTGGACTCTTATTTCTTTGCTTCTAGCATAAAGACTAGTTCCTGTCACACAGTAGGCACCTAGGAAATAGCTATTCAGTAAATGAAGGAATGGGAAATTTAGTTCTAGATAGGGAAGGGGCAGGAAAAAAAAGGCATAATGAAAAGAAATTGCCCATATTCTTTTAATTTAAAAAATTAGCATATTTTCAATGTGGTTTTTAAACATAGGAGACAAGATCCTAGAGAAGATTTGCAGTGATAGAACTATTTAATGAGCATGATACACTTTGTCTCCAATTTGTAATCATTTTTATTTAAATGTTTTATAAATGCATTTTAAAGCTCGATACATTTTCAAGTGCTTCTAAATAGTTGGAAATTTTTTTAAATGCTTTGCCCATTATAAAATCTTAGCTCAAAATTTTTATAACCCATCAGCAATTTTAGAAACTAAACTAGTTTAATACCCAAAATGTTTTTAGATTGTGCTTTAAGATGTTTGCTTTAAAATGGGGAGGGAGAGTTGAAAACAGTTGTGGAAACCAAATGTCACTAAATGGATTGTTTTAAAATTTAAAGTTTTTTTTATGCTGTTAAAAAGAAGAAATAAATAAAATGATTCCAATTAACATATAAAACACTACTTCTGAGTATTTTAAATCAGTTTTAAAGTCTCCAGTGTATTTTCTCACAGTCTTGTACTTAATAGTAAAAACTTGAAAACATGCCTCTCAATGGGAAAATACATGTTGGAACATACTGACAATTTGAAAAGAAAAATCTCTAATCACCTAGGAGGCAAACCTCTGGGCAGTCTGTAAGAAATGTTCTGGATTGGGCTTATTGAGAAGGGAAGACCTACCCTACATCCACAGGCCAAGGTCCCAAACTGAAGAAGAGAAGTGAAGGAAGAGGGGAAAGAAAAGAAGGAAAAGAGGGAGACAGAGAGAGAGAGAGAGAGAGAGAGAGAGAGAGAGAGAGAGAGAGAGAGAGAGAGAGAGAAGAGGCACCGGCACTCATCTGTCTGCTTCCTGGCTGTGCATATTATGTGAGGCTCCATGCCTCACCTTGCCTTCCCTGATAGGATGGGCTGTATCCATCTGTGGGACAAAAACAAATCCTTCCATAAGTTGTTTGATGATGATGATGAAGATTGATGACAATAATAATGATACAAAATGTAAGTTATTGAAAATAGCAAAGAAAGAAGGTTGGGAATATCAAGAAAATCTAAGTCCTAGTTAACCCTTCCTTAGGATGAAAATTCTGTGCCTCTTTGTGTGCTCTCCTTAATGAACAGGCTGTAGCAATGCTACTCTCAAGAAATTACTGTGGTTAGTGAAAGAGAAGCAAAGAAAATGTTTGAGAAGCTGTGAGAATTTTATTTTTATTTTTATTTGTGTGTGGGGTATTCAAGTGTGCATGTGTCTGTGGAGGCTCAAAGATGGCGTCAGATACTCTAAGGAGCTGGAGTTACAAGCAATTATGAGTCTCCAGAGATAGATGCTGGGAACTGAAATCCACTCCTCTACAAAGACAGTGAGTGGCATTCTTAACTGCTGAGCTATCTCTCCAGTCCCATTTTTAAAATATTATCTCCTTATCACTATTTTATACTTTTTTTTGAAGATGAGTTATCTATCAGCATTTTAAGGAGTAAAATTATTTTTAGAAAATTCAAATACTCTCCACATGAGCTGTTTTGAGATGTTAAGATAAATTCAATTTCTTCCTAATCTTTTGAAATGCTTGAAGTAAAACACTCAGAAGATTATGGAATAACTGGTCTACAATATGATAAGCTATTTATCAACAATGCAAAATCTAGGAGTCGTGGAGATAGAAACATCTTAGAACCAGGGAGATTTTCCCAGAAAACAGCTGGGTAGCACTGGAGGGTCTCAGATTGCTGAGTCAAATGATTTCATAAAGAAATATGGTGGTTGCTTAGGTTAACTAGAGAGTTAAAGACTCCCTTGTGGCTGGTGCTCAAATGGCTGGGATTAAAGATGAGCTTTTGGATAAAAAGATGATTAAATGTATGTATTATGTCTTATAGAACTTATGGTGGTGCAACTCACAAGGCTGTGGTCCTTCCATGATGCTCCCAGACTTTCTACTGCTAAGATCACCCAGATTTGTTTTTAAAACTGGGGACAGGCTCAGGGGCCAAAAGCACTTTCTGATCAAGCAGGACCTGAATTCAGGACCCCAGAATCAGCATAAATGCCGATACAGTAGACCAAGGAGAAGAGAGCTGGAGATAGAAGAATCCACAGAACCTTGTGGCAGATGTCCGGGTGTATGCAGCAGAAAAATAAGAAATGAGTCTTGCAGGAATCCAGGTGAAATGCAAAGATCAACAGCTGAAGTTGTCATCTGACCTCCACATTGATACCATGGCACACACACACATCTCATTCTCACTCATGAAGAGAGAGAGGGAAGGAGGAAGGGAGAGGGAGGTAGACAGAGAGGAACAGAGAGAGACAGTGAGGGAGAGAGATAGAGACAGAGCCATACAGAAACAGAGAGGGGGAGGAAGATGCAGACAGACTCAGCAGTGAGACTATCTGCCATCCTCACCCAATGTGTTTTTATAAAGGTAAATGACATTTGTAATTCACTGATCCAAAGAAGAGACTCTTCAATAATTTCCTCTTAGATTCGGCTTGCTTCATCTACTAACCCCATCTCTGTGATTTTGACTGATTTCCCTAGTAACCAAGAAAAATAGATGAGTCAGAGTATTATATCTCCACATTGTGACCAACACTGTGAAGATCTACAAGCAAGCACCCTAGCAATGGTTGACTTGGAGCTGGAAGGTCCATGCTTGTATTTAGGATACCAAGCAGCTCCTTGACTCCTACTGTGGGATGGCAACTGCTCCCATGACACCACTACACAAATAACACTTACTGTAGGGAGATTTTTATTTCCCCATGACATATCCTACAGGATGAAAGTCCATCTTACTTTCCCGTTATTGAATTTTCAGCAGAATAATCTCCAAGACTGCTAAAATTGATATATTCCTACTTTAATTGAAAATATATCATTTCAAAAATAATAAAATAAAGAACCCTGTGTTCTAGAAGGATATGAAAGGTAAGTGTTGTTTTGCTCTGATCAAGAATTACCATCTTTACAAAGAAAAGATAAGTGTCTGACAGGTCACCAACAACCACAAAAACATCCAGCACCTAACGCGTGAAGGTCACAGTAGCTGACATCAAGTAAACAATACTAAGAATGATAAAATAAAAGTATTCAGCTATTATAAGAAAAAAATTAAGTCACTCAAAGCTATCCTGGTGCTGGTGTTCAATAGAAATCTTAATGTAATTACCATAACCTCATCCCACACATTCATTAAAGCTCTGAGATAAAGTATGCACTGATAAGGATTGACAGCTTTACTTAAGTAAACACTAGCACCCTGGGGACATAACAGCAAAAATTATCAAGAACAATATACATGAGACTAGAGAGGATACTGAGAGCCTGTGAGTTGTGAGACAATTTTCAGAAAGTCTTTGAGATGGGGAGCTAGAGAGAAACTAGAAAAAAAAAAAAACATAATGACAAACGTTTGTTCGATTTTTGACTACAAATATATACACACAGTTTCAAGAAAATGAAATGGCACACGAAAGAGTAGAAGGAAATAGCAAGTCAAATCATTGTCAGATTACCCAAAATAAGCAGAGACTACTAAAAGCAGGGGAAGGAATAAAGGTGAGGATAATGGGGAATTCCTTCTTGGGAAGACCACAGTCAAGAACATGGAGGGACATCTTCAAAGACCTAAAAGAATTATCAACTGAAAATTTTGTGTTTACTGAAAATGTATGTTGAAAAGGAACATGAAATAAAAACATTCAGGTTGTTGCTTAAGAACTGAAAGAATTTGCCACTGGCAGTTAGGTAATGCAATAAATTTTAAAGAAAGTTGTTCGGACAAAAGAAGAACAATAGTGGGTGAAAATGTGACACATAAATATAATATAAAGAGCACCAAGAATGGTGATCCTACGGGTAAATATGTTACTCTCTTTTATTTAAATGGCCTTGGTTAAAGCCTTGTTTAAATAAAGGTAGTACGTGGAGAACTGTAAAAGAAAGATCGTGGTGGGAGTACAGGAGCAGGCAGGAGAAGACAAGAGTGCTATCGCAGGGCTGTTAGACGTGGAGCTGTATCATTAAGACTTATTTTAGCTTTAATCATGTATATAGTTGTGAGTCTGTGTGGTGGTATGTGCACATATGAGTATGGGTGCCCACAGAGGTCAAAAGAGGATGCTCAAGAGCTAGAGCTTTAGGCGATGAGGGTCCTGGAAACAAAATGGAGGTCCCCTGAAAGAGCAGTATGCACTCTCTTGTGCCATTTCTTCAGCCCCGAGATTAGTCATCTGAGTGTAGACTGTATGAAGTGAATGGAGCCTGATGCAAACTCGTAAGCAAATAACAATTATGACCAAATATAGTAACAGATAGGAAGCCAGAAAGAGATATAAAGCACAACCATAAAGCATATGCAGTTAGTTCATAAAAAATGTAGGAAAGGGAAGTAAGAACAGTATGAGATGAACAGAAAGCAAATAGCAAGCCAATAAATAGAAGTGGCCTAACCTGTGAATTTACATGTAGACATTATCAAATGTAATATAACCAGATGTTTTAATATTTCTCAATAATTGATAAAAATAAGTAGTCAAAAAGTCAGTATGGGATATAGAAAGGTTATAAAAGAATGTCAATCAATCATACCTAAATAGTATTTATATGTATAAAATATTCTACTAACAACCATGTAATTTACTGAAAAAAGTCCTCTCGTTTTTTCTTCAATGTAGGAATATCCATTTTTCTTATCACCATTTGCTGAAAACACCATCATTTATACAGTGAATTTCATTTTCACTATGTATCTCAAACCTAGATGTTAATTTTAAAGTCATCAAAACTCTAGAATAAAACAGTGGCAATCCTTCAGAAACAAAATTGCTTATATTTGACATTTAAAAAAAATGATAACATAAAGATAATGCAATGGGTTGTAGAGATGACTCCGTAGTTAAAAACACTGGTTGCTCTTCCAGAGGACTCAGAATCATATTCTAGCACCCATATGGCAGCTCACTGTCTGAACTCCTATTTCAAGGGAGTCTGACACTTCTTCCAGCCTCTGCAGACACCAGGCACATGAGATATACCCAAGCAAAACACTGGAATACATAAAATAATTTTTAAAATATGAATAACATTTAAATTTAAAATAAGTAAGTGAAAATAAACTGGGTTTTATCAAAATTTAAAACTTATGGATTTTAAAGAAAAAACAGGCTAAATATTTTAATTTACAAATTGTGCAAATGATTAAAAACATGACTCCAGAATATATTTGAAAAAAATCTCAAAATTCAGTTATAAGAAAACAAAATCATTGTGAAATCCAAAGTTATTCAAACTCTGCTACAAGTTTGAAGCCAACCTGAGCTACATTAATCCCTGTCTCAAAAAAAGAGGGAGAGCTAAACGTACCTCAGTTTCTTACCAAGCACTATGTTCCATCCCAGTAACATATGCACTAGTATGGTGTCACATGTCTGCAATCCCAACACAAAGAAAGTGGACATATAGGAAGGTAGAAGTTTAAGACCAACCCTCAACATAGTGAGTTTGACACCAACCTGAACTACATGTGACTCTTTCTCAATAAAGAAATACATAAATAAATGAATAATTTTATGTGATTTGTCAAAAAAATATATGGATGCTCAATATGTACATGAAAATATATTAAATAATCATTAGATATTAAAGAAATAAAGGTTAAAATCACAGTAATGTACTTGGCACAGCTAGTGGAAATGGTGAAATCAAAAGACTGACTATTTCAGCTGGGGTTTTTATTGATGTGAAGAGACACCATGACCATAACAACTTTTGTAAAGGAAAGCATTTGATCGGAGCGGCTTGCAGTTTCTGAGGTTTAGTCCACTACAGTCTTGACAGGACGTGATGGCATGCAGGCATATGTGGTGGTGGAGAAGGAGCTGAGAGTTCTACATCTTGATTCACAGGCAACAGGAAGTGAACTGTCTACTACACCGACTCCAACAAAGCCATACCTCCTAAAAGGGCCACTCCGTTAGGGGACCATTTTTTTTCAAATCAAACATTAGCTGGAAGTGTTTACAAGAACATAGAGGAAATGGAACTCTCATATAGTTATTGGTCTGAAAAATAGTGCAACCATTTTGGAAGTCAGTTTGACAAGTTTTTTGTGTATTTGTTTGTTTTAATTTAGCATTTGCTTATAGTAGAATTCAGATACTCTACCTCTATATTGTCCTAAAAAACAAAACTGTTTTTCGACATATAAAAACACACTAATGGATGTTTACAGTAGCTTTATTTATAGAATTTAAACAAGTCAGCTCTTTATCAACAGGAGACAATAGGAACTCACTGTGGTTCTGGGATGGGATACTGCATAGTAACAAAGAATAACAAATTCTAAACATTTACAGTATGATCTGTACAGATATAGTGGTACTTTGAATGTAACTGGCCCCCATAAGCTCATAGGAAGTGGCAATATTAGGTGTGGCTTTGTTAAAGTAGGTATGGCCTTCCTAGAGGAAGTATGTTACTATGGGGCAGGTTTTGAAGTCTCCTATGCTCAAGCTACACTCAGTGTAGACACAGTTAATTTCCTGTTTCCTGTGGATGAAGATGTAGAGCTCTCAGTTCCTTCCTCAGTACCATATCTGTCTGCATACCACCATGTCCAGCCATGATGAGAGTGGATTAAATCTCTGAAACTGTAAACTACCCTAATTAAATGTTTTTCTTTATAAGAGTTGCCATGGCAATAGTGTCTCTTCACAGAAATAAAAACTCTAACTAATTACTTTGAGGGAAAGAACACCCCTCCCCCAAAAAGGACTTAGATATTATTTAGTTTACATAAATTCTACAAACAATCCAGGAGAGTAATAGCAAACTAAACAGTGATTTTCTGGGAACAAGATCTAAGCAAAGGGTGGAGTAAACATATATAGCATACAGGATATAGAGGAGCTCTTGTATGTAATATATGTGTTCATTGTCCTGATTACAGTTATAATTCTACAGCTGTACAAAGTCATGCTCTTTAAATACATGTACATTTACTATATGTCAATTGTACTTTGATATATATGCTAAAACAAAGCCATTACAACACCAAAATCAAGCAAAGATAATTGTAAAGGGCTAGGAGGTATGAAAGGAGACCAACATATCCCTAGGGTATAAATAAGAAGAAGTGAGGGCAGTCAGCAGTCAGATGTTTAGGGGACAGACAGCACAATATTGTTCATGTTTTTATACTTCCTATTTGGAATGAATAGTTTTCTCAGGTAATTTTAAAACAATTTCAAACTCTGAAAAATAGAACTAAACAAGTCTGTGTCCCAATGGTAATATTTTCTAGCTGCCATTGGAGAACACCAACATTTCAGAGAAACAGCTAGCTTTGGCTTCAGACACAGCTAAGTTTGGTTTTCATCCTCTAGTCAGGCTGTGCAGTAAGCTCCAGGTTCCCAGCTTTCACCAGTTGTCACCCATGCAGCCATCTTGGGGCCATTTTTGCTCCTCTAAGTAGCCTCTCACTCATATTCCTATATGTAACTCCAGTAGAACTCACTGGTCCACTAAGATGGAGTTTGATGGTGTCTGTACTTTGGTCTTGCATTGGTTCCCTATCTGGACTAAATAAATATTTGTTCATATCTCCTCAGAAACAATGCCATATAAGAAAGGGAAAAATGGCTTCTGGAAAGATGTGGTGGTCTGAACACTTGTTTCCCCTCAACTTCATGGAGTATAGAAGGCAGAGTCTTGGAAAGATGATTAGGCCACAAGGAGAGAACTTTTTCTGAATGAGTGTCCTCACAAATATAACCTGCTAGTCTCCTCCATCATATGAAGACACAGTGAAAAGATGCTGCCTGTGAACTCTAAAGTGAGGCTCATGCCAGACAATGGATCTTCCAGTGCCTGGATCCATCCTAACAATGAGAAATAAATTTTGGTTGATCATCTTAGCTTATGGTATTTTGTTATAGCATCTCAAATTAAGATAGGAAAAGCATGGGAAATCAAACTCACCTTGTAGCATGTGATATACACATTTTCAGAAAATGACATCCTCAGCATTTCTGCTGGATTAAGAAGAGGCTTGTGATATCCTATCATGTAGCAGCGGGCAGAAAAGCCAGTAAAGCAGAGAAGAGTTCATCTTCTTCTCTCCCGTTTTTATCAGAGCAGGGCAGACCAAACAAGAAATGCCCTAGCCTCTGAAGTAAGTGAAGATTGAAGAATGGAGAGCTGAAATAGGTCCTGGAGAGTGTCCTGTGCATCTCAGGTAATAGACACAACATAATAGAAACCCCCTTCCAAGGACTTATCTACTGTATTCTCACAGCATATAGTTTATACAAATTCAAGGAAGACAGAGAAGAAAAGAGGGAGGGGAGAGAGAGGGAGGAAGTCAAGAAAGGAGGGAGAGAGGGAGGGAGGGAGGGAGGGAGGGAGGGAGGGAGGGAGGGAGGGAGGGAGGGAGGGAGGGAGGGAGGTCTTGACAAGCAATGGCTTCACTGTGGCTTTTCCTGGCTTAACATCCTGCAGGCTGGATGGACAGTGTGCTGGGTTTTGATTAGCAGCATCTTGATTTTCTTGACTGTTTAGAAAAATGTGGCTCATCTCACAACAGGTAGTTCCTATGGATGATACATAATTTGAATAGACTCACATCTCAATCTCACCCCAGGTAGAAAAAACTCAGATCATAAATACCTGGATATAAATGATCCAAAAGACGGTGACTTGGTCAATGGAATACACAATGGGGTGAAGAGGATTTCTGCCTTTTGAAAGTCCCAAGGGTACCAGGTTTGAAGTTAGAGCACAGCCAAGGTGCCAACCAACTTAGGTTGGGGGTTTCATAACAGACAACCTCACAACAATGAGTCCAAGAAAGCCCTTTCCTCAAGATTCTCTTCTCCCTACCTCACTCCCACAAAATAATTAACCATCAAATATCACCATTATCCCAGTTTCTAAGCCAAAAAAAAATAAAAATCATATTATAATTTATTAGAATGCATTTCATTTTTTTCTCACCTTCAACAAGAAAGGTATTCCTAAAGCCTAAAAATGGCAGCCAATTCCCTGGAACTCAAAGGCAAATGAACACAAGTTAAAGAAAAAGTGGAGGACATGCCTCCAATTGTAGATGAGTACAGTAAAACATTTATTAGTGGTGACTTTTGAAGAGTAATGAGTTAGACAACAGCTGGAAAGTTCAACAGATGTGCATCTTTTTCTGCCTTGATGAAAAGAAGCCTTCCTGAAAACGGACATGCATACTTGTGAAGCCAGAGACTTTCTACTGTTTTCTTCTCTGATAGCTGTGCCTGCCTTAATATGCTTTAAATGTATCATAAAAACATAATGAAAAACATACATTTATTCAATGAGACTCCAACACAGGCTATAAAGCCCAACTCTTATGAAGCTGAATTTTATGGCATTTCTTAAACCTGTTTCATTTGCTGTTACCCCACAATATTGGTTAGAATTTAGTGTTTCTTTCTCCTGCCTTCATCTATAAAGCTGTTCCTCACACTGACTCTTCCTTTCCTTTCTAAGGCTCAGGCTCCCATGTCCCACCTTAATTTGCTTCATTGCCCCACTTTTCTTCCAAAGAATTCCACATGAAGAGTGTCAGAAGATGCACACAGAAATCACAGGACTGTGGACTGGAGAGATGGCACAAGGTGACCTTTTGTGTTCACTTATTAAGCAACAGTCAGTGTGCTAGAATTTAATAGCAAATCTAGCCCTCATGTTTTGTTTTCTTGACTTTGGGATGAGGAAATGGAACTTGCCTGGAGTGGATGCACCAGGCTTAGCTGACCCACCTTGGGACTTCTTGCCCTTTTGGGGGAGGGGATGAGGCATAGGGAAAAGGGAGGCTGAAGCCTACTGGGAGGGATTAGGAGGCAAGAAGGGAGGGGTAGCAGGGAAATACATAGATAAAAAAACATATTTTATAAAAAAATAATAAAATGAAAAATAAATAAATACAATTTTATTAAAATAAGGCCATGTTTATATGCTTAGGTATTACCTAAAGTTTCTGTTAAGCTATAAAAGTGAAGTTCAGTAGTTTTAATGGAGACTATATGGCCCATAAATCTAACATGTTTATTATATCTGGCATGTCACAGAGAAAAAGATGTTATTGAGACACAACCATATCTGAAGAATCTAAATGCTTTGGTTCCAAACATTGAGACCCCATATTTTGAATGTTGACTGACAGTTATGGTTACTACATGTTCTCATGCTACATGGGAAATGAGCCCTTCATCTGTGCTTAAATTACCACTAAACCTACACTGAAATCTCACAGAGCACCATCACAGCAGCCAAGCTCCACCCACAAGGAAGTGGAGGTTGTGCTCCTGATCCACACTGCCCAAGCTGCCCTTTAGGATTTGAGGATTGAGAGAAGCTTTCCCACTCTGCAAAGAGTTTCCGTAGTTTATAATCCCCAACCAAAAACAACTGAGAAAAGCTTGAGGGTAAGAAATTGACATGTGAGCTCATTCCATGCAACCCTGGAAAGCAGGGAGGGGGAAAAGTGATGGCGCTCTATATAATCAAGTCAGTTACCAGAATAGGTACTGTGGATGATTCTGATGAGTTTTTGTAATGTACATTGAACATATATTTCTCAGTCTTCCCACTAAGCATGAGCAAAAGTCTTCCCCAAGTTCTCTCCATCAAAACCAATCAGGCACAAGTTGAGGGACTGTCTCTAGAGTTGTAATTATTTTATTCTCCTAGCCTGCTAGACATGCATTCATATCCTATAGCCAAGTCTGACCTCAGAGCAGAATGGTAGAGATGGAACTCAGAAGTCAGGTCAAGGGACCCTAGATAGATGACTCAGGCAAACGTGAAATCCTGAATTCAGATACCCAATAATATGTCAAAACCCAGCAAGGGCAGGCAGTGCTCATTTGTGATTCCCAGCAGAGGAGACAAAGACAGCTTACCAAGCTACAAGTTTAGGGAACTGGTAAGTACCAACTTCAGTGAGAGACTTTATCTCACAAAACAGGGTAGAGAAGCAAAAGAGGAAGACATCCAACATAGACACCTGGCCTCACGCATCTCACACACAGCAAGCAAGAAAGAGACTGAAGAAGTGGGAGAGAAGAAAAAGCATAGTGAGATGGTGAAGAGGCAAGACAGGAGACACTGACACAATTAGCTACTGGTATCAACTAAAGGATCCCGTGCAGGGAAGCTCTGGAATTGCAGAAACTGAGCCATGCTTGCTAGGGCTCCCCTGTGACTGAAAACAATTTCTTTCATTGACTCAAAGTATTTGAATTAGAACCAGAGAGTAATTATTCTTCTGATGACACTGCTCTGGGATATATGAAATAAACATGCTTCTCAACCTTCAAGATGTTGGTACTGTTACCAGGATGTCAATCAAGCTCCGTTTGCATTTCTCCTGAAGAACACACTCTCCTTTGTCTTCACATCATTTACACACATCACTTCTCTTCATTTTGGCTGCATTGCAAAATGTCCTTGTAGGAGCATATCACGTTTTTAATATTTTCCTTTGCCCTCATGACATGCTAAGCTAGTTTGGTCTGAATTTTATAATCCACCAAGTGCAAAAAAAGATATTTTTAATATTGAACCACTGCAAATTTTCTCGTCTTGTTGCCTTTTGTTCGTGAACAAATTGAGTCAACAACTGGCTCTTGAACATTGAGTGTGTCATTTGTTAAAGGTTGGATGGGAGTGTTCAAAGTTAATAAGCCAGAGTACCTGCCTTTGAGGAGTTTAAAGTATAATTTGTTGCCAAGAGTAATCATTAATTTTACGTCTGCCCAGCATCCTTTCTATTCACCTTAAAAAATTATATATTCACTATACAAAGGGATGGCCTTTATAATGACATTCTTATTCAAATGTGTCATGCCCTCTATGCATATTCACCTTTATTGTGTTCTCATGAGCTCATTTCTCATTGTGTGTGTGTGTGTGTGTGTGTGTGTGTGTGTGTGTGTGTGTGTGTTTTGTGGCAGTATGTATATAAAATCTAGGTGAAACATATAAGAGTTCATATGATATTTGTCTGAGTTTGGCATAATTTGCTTAGTATTATGACCTCAAGTTCTATCCATTATCCTGTAAATGGCATGACTTTGTTCTCTGGCTTAGATAAAAACTACATTGCATATATGCATCACTTTTAGTTTATCCATTTATCTGTTGAGTGACACTCAAGCTGACTTCAAAACTTGGGTACTGTGAAAAGTGAAGCAATCCATGGTGTGCAAGTGTCTCTGTATTGTACAGACTTACGTTGTGCATGCGCACAGGTGTGGTATCACTGGGTTATGTTATTGTGGAAACTAAAGTCCCTCTATCTTGAGGCCTGGAACTATTTTTGGAGCTGAGAAGTTTCTAGTCCCCCATCCTGAGAAGTTTCTAAAATCCCAAAGCCAAGTGCCCAAGGTCCTGGGTAATCAGAGGACATTCCAGCCCAGGCCTGAAGCATCTTCTCCTCTCCTAAGACAAAGCAACCAGCAACTGCCACCTGACAGCAATAGTAAAGAAACTTCCTCTGGGCTCCTCATCTACCAGCCTGGCAATGGCATTTCTATAGTCTTTGTTTGATCTTTGTTTTTAAACCTGTCTCAGTGGAGGGGGGACACTCACTCCTTTGCTGGCACTACTGTGTGACAGTCAGGAGCTGAGTTCAGTTGTCCAGCTGTAATAAACCTTGCTTTGCATTTGTATTCAGAGAGTCAATGTGATTCTGGGGCTCTTTCTGGAGGTCACTGAGACTGGGCAGAAGAGTCATAGCTGTACTTTCAGTGTGTTGTTGTTGTTTTGCTTTGTTTTAAAAACAACTTGGTTCACAATAGGCTCAAAAGAATCCCTAGAAATCAAGCTAAACAAAGAGGCAAAAAACCTCTACAAGGAAAACTTTCAAACACTGAAGGAGGAAATGAAAAGGGAAAGGGAGATATAGAGAGGCCTCATGCTTATGGATTGGCATAACCAATAGTGTGGAAAGGAGCATTCTATCAAAAGCAGCCTATACATCCATTACAATACCAGTTAAAATTCCAATGGCAATACTTACCATAAAATAAAAACTAAAAGTCTTACCTTTTTGGTAATGGATACTGATTGTTCTTCATCTTTAGGGAGAAGGCTTGTCTATCTATGAGCATGTGGAAGTCAAAGGCTGATATTTGCAGCACCCAAATTTTATGTGGGTGCTGGGGATTTGAACTCAGGGGCTCATACTTGTACCATGAATTCTTTTACCTACTGACCTATTGCCCTACCTAGATTCTCTTAAGGGACCTCTCTCCTCTCCTCCTCAGTATGTTCTAATCTATAACATCCCCAGCCTAGAAAACCACTTTCACAGATTCAAGACAAGAGAAAGTCTTTGTTAGCTGGCCAATGACTATACTGGGTGTTTTCAACCTGATTGTAGTCCTGAGCATTCTGGCTGAGATTTGAAGCACAAAAACCACATCCTGGGTTGACAGACCTCAGCTGGCAAGAACAGTTAGCTACAAGTGAAATTACACAAACCAGAAAGCAAGCTTAGTACATTTAGGAAATTTTCACGGACTTGGATGAATCGCGTTTTGTTCTCATTCCCGCAGATGTTGCTGCCTATGTGCTGGGTTTCAAGGTGTAAATGGCATTTACATTATGGTATCAGTTCTACTAAGGTCGGGGCCTATTACAAGCAAATATGGCACTGTCACATTTCTACCACTGAGACATGTGGCCCACACTGGTAAATCAGCTCCCCAAATCTTCTAACATAATGATTGCTGGAATTATAAACAATCAAGTTCATCCATGGTCATGAATTAACTGCATGATTTACATGGGACTTTTTAGGAAGTTCTTCTTTTAGGGAAGTTCAGGCTGGAGAATGCTGCAACCATCTTTCTTTCAAGACAGGTGACTCTGAAAATGTCGCCAACACGGAAGACATAGAAGAGAAGGATGAAGAAAAGGAAATAAAACCAGGAGGACATCATTGTCTGCTCTTGACCAGACACAACCCTGTCTAGACATTCTGGCAATGGGTCCTCTGCTACTTTTCTTCTAGTTGCTATGAACCCAAGAAAAGCAACTCACAGAGGATTTATTTTGGTACAGAGTATGAGAAGGGACACAGCAGAAACTGTATAGTAGAAGACAGAACAATGGCAGTGGGAGAGTATAGCATATCTCTCAGTGGACCAGAAAGTAGAAACGGGTCAGGCCAGAAGTGGGCTGGTCATCATGCATTAAGCGTACTCCTTGGGCCTATGACTTTTATATAGGCGCTACTTCCTGAAGGTTTCTTAAACTCCCACAACAGCACAATCAGCTAAGAAAGCAAATACTCAAACACGTGTACCCATAGGAAACAACAAGCAAATGATCACATGGTCCCATTGAATTTCCTCATGGCTTATAGTAGCTACATTTTCTGACAAACACAGAGAGGCATAGCCAACCCCATGTAAAATAGTGTGGTTTTACTAAAGGAATCCCGTGATGTAATGATGTTGTGATGCTACTAGGACATTAAATGTATTTTTATATTACAGAAACATGGATGGTAGCATCCCAGGGGGATAATTCTTCATCTTGGCCTTATAAGACCTCAATATTCTTTGGTTCCTGATTCTTTACTAAGTGGAAGGCATTCAGATGAGCACTAGAGGATGGGGAAGCTTTTAAAAATCAACTCATAAGAATAATTGAACTGCTTGAGATGCTTATATTGGGAGGGAAATGGGCAGGAGAGGTGTTGTTTTATGCTTGGTTGAACAATCCTTAACTGTCTAAATGTTTGGGACATTTTGAAGACCACCAAATCAATAAGGTCAGCCTCTGGCATTATTGGGAATGTGTTTTAAGCCAGCTTTCAGATTTTGACTTTGGCTAAAGGATTTAACATCTGACAGGTTGCTTTGCTGGCCTGTGAAAGTAAGCCTAAGAGAAGAATTCATCAATGCTGCTTGAAAGCTAATTCTGTTACCGGCAATAGTGGGACCTGGGTTACTATCCATTCATCCAGGGGTGCCTGGTCTCATTTATCACTAAAGGTGACTGGTATAGAAGAAGTTCTCATGCTGGCTCAGTCAGATTCCTTAACAAACTGATACTTAAAGTAGATTTGGGGATGTAACACCCGAGGCCCGATCAATGTGATCACAGCCAGGCCCAGAGGTCTTCAATCTTGGGTAACTAAATAGCACTGTAAAGCACTCAGGGATTTATTTAACAAACAGTTTGGAAGTGTCTGGTGATTTCAAGACACTGTAGGTAAACCTGAGGTGCTGAGTATAGAATTCAGCAGGATACAACTTCTACCAGTTAGTTCAGGTGAAATGGCATGCATCCAACAAAGCATGTCACAGAACATTGCTAAACAATAAGAATGGCTCCATCCCACCTCACCATGCCCAAGGCGGATAACGCCAATAGTCATAGTAATGTTTATCTTTGATCCAGTGAAGTTTCTATGCTCTCAAGACAACTCAGCAGGTAGCTATTTGTGTGTGTGTGTGTGTGTGTGTGTGTGTGTGTGTGTGTGTGTGTGTGTGTGTGTGTGTTTGTATTTTTGTGGGTATGCAAGCTTGTATTTGTATGTGTGCATGAAAGTTAGAAGACAACATTGAGTTGTTTTCTTCAGATATTGGTCTGTCTTTCTAAAACAGGGTCTGTCCCTGGCCTAGAATTCACCAATAGCTGAGCTAACAGTTCCAGCAATGTGCCTGTCCCAGCTTCCCTCATGCTTGTATTGGAAGCAAGTGCCACCACATCCAACTCATTTTCATGAGCACACAAGGTGCCATATGAAGGTCCGGAACACATTTTACTAACTGAGCTATCTAGCAAGCAGCTATTCTTACTTAACCAATCATGTTTCATTCCTGAGATAAAACAACTGCCATCCCTGAGTTGGGGGCTTAGGATGGAAAAAATGACCACCACTTCAGAAATAAGATGAAGTATTTTGAATTGCTATATGAAGAGTATCTAGAAATTTCTGAAGAACATTCTGTAATGAAGGCAATGGTGTGACCCAGGACTGGGACAAGCAAGGAGTCACACAGTTTCTATGAAGCGTGCAGAGGAGAGGCGAGGATGTAAGGAGACAGTCAGAGTCTTCCAAATGGTAAGGCACTTGGAGGCTATTTACAAGATACACGGGGATGTCAACATTCCTATGTCAATGAGAGTAGATGTTTTAGAAATGGTATTAGGTGGACTCTTTAGGAAGCAGAAGTCAAGAGAAAACAAAAATCCTAAATGGAGTTAAATCATAAAGACATACAAGGAAGAGGTTAGGAGGTCTGGCCATGATCCAGAAAAGGACAACCATCAGGAAAAGCATCAGAAAGAGAGAAGGGCCAGAAGCCATGATGAAACAGCCCTGAGACCAACATCAGTCCATGTGACTGATTTTAATGTGGAAATATTGTGAACAATGGAGTATGGTTCATTTGGGGCCCGCTAAGCTAGGGATCCAGGCAGCACACCCTGCTGAGGCATTCCTTGAGAACCTGAAAACAGAGGCCTGGAAGCATGAAGGTAGTGGTAAGCGTTCCCATCATGATAAAGAAGGATCTTTGCAGTGTGGGTAGGTGAGAAAGGCAGCCAAGGGGTTTCTGAAAAGAAAGTCTGTGTTTAGGAAGTGTCCCCAGAGGGAAAGGGGCTCATGAAGCAGCCAGAAGTGAGGGGCAGTTTCTAAAACAATGATACCTACCAAGGGTGTTGGGACACAGTCAAAAGAATGATGTATAGTGTACGATGCCTTGGGGAACTGAGAAAGTTCTGGGAAAGGACTGCTCTGTTACAATTTAGCATGTGCTTACTGACATTTGTTTACATGTTTTTTTTTTCTGATCATGTTTTTCTGAACTCAAACAACCTTCCACTGTTTTCTTTGTTATATTCATGCGTTAAAGTACACTAAGCTGAAGTAATGTCACCTACTACATTAGACTGTAGTCCACCCAGTTCTTTCAGGTCCTCAGATTCCAGGTCCAGCAGACAAGATCTCCACAGGTGGGCTGAAAAGTCAACAAAGGGCTAGAGGAAATTTTCAATCAAAGAACATTATTAAAGCAGACTTTTGCAACTGCCTTGATACTGGCAATAGCTAAGGTTAACAAGATCACTCACCGTCTAAGCCCAGAGACCTCCAGATTGAAGGAACTGTGGGGAGACACAACTCGGAAGAGAATATACATCTACAACCTCAGCCCAATCCCAGCTGGACTTCCACACAAAGTGCGTCATTCAATTGCATGCCTCAACTATATCTGTGGTGCTTCCTGAGTCAAGTACTGACTTGATGGTGGGGATCCAGAGGAGAATGATTACCCTGTAATCTTGGGGTGGGTGCACTTTAAAATGTCAATAAAAGCATGAACAAAACATTTGTACAAGATGTCTGATAAAGCAGAAATGGTTACTTCTGACTAAGAGACTTGTATGTTTTGTTCTAGGGATTGAACTTGGGACTTCACATGTGCTAGACAAATGTCTTATTAGTAAGATACATTTGTAGCTCAAAAAGACTCCAAAGAGATTTTGACCATAAAGGGTCCCAACTTGGTCTAGTATATTAAATATGAATGAATGGATGGGTGGGTAGTTGGATGGATGAATATGAGTTGATGATTAAGGGAAAGGACCAGGGATAGGTGGAATATTCATGTATTAATGATCATATGGCATATTTTAACAAATTATAATAATCTTTTGCCTCTCCCTTCTGGCTAAATTAGAAACTGGTCAAGTCTCTCTACTTTCTATACCCCATGAAAAGAATATTTTCTTGGCCACAAACCTTTCCAATCTTTGAGAGATTAAAAAAATAAAACTAAAGCCAAGCACATAATGGTTCTTGCAAAGAAACAAATGACAATAAGAAAAACTATTTCTACACACACTCCTTCCCTATGAGACATGAATGGAAGATGAATATTTCGAATAAGGTATTTTTCCTAGGTAAATAGTCTCAGAATGTTTCTGTACCAAATCTGGGAATCATGAGAGACCAGGACACCCTCCCAATACGTGTAGAAGATTCAGGCTGAAGGAAAAGCCATGGTGTGAACTATTAAACACAGGGCACAAACAAGAGTCTGACGAATATTTCATGGGTTTCCCTGTATTTCCAAGCTTTCTTTGAACTTGTAGTTTGAATCCATGTGATTATCTGATAGGAATGAACTGTAAATGGGCATGGCACATGGCACTTCTCTATGGATGCATATGAGAACTATTGTGTCTTCCCTGGCTTGCTCTTCCTTCCCAAGTGATTAGAAATCTAATTCTGGGTACAATGGTTGACACAAAAGGAAATGTTGCCAGAGTGATAGACTCAATTTTGATGCATTACAGCACTCAAATGTCAAGACTTTCAATTGTGCCACAGCCTAGTATTATTCTAACCAATGCCTAGCACTATTTTGTTCCCAGATTACAAGAATCACAGAAACCACTTCAAATTTACTGTCTACATGAAATGTAGTTTTGAAAGCCTCCATACTCATTCTCTTACTACTTTACCTTCCCATTTAATTCTTTCCATTCTCTGCTTCTAAAATATATAAGCATGTCTACTGTTTTATTAGTCCCTGTCTCTCTTTCTCTCTCTCTCACTCTCCCCCTCCCCTTCTCCTCTTTCTCCCCTCCCTACTTCACACATACACACACATACACACATATACATACACACACATACATAGACACACACACATGCACACACATACATATACACACATGTACACACATACACACACATACATATTCACATACATACATACATACACACACATACATACATACATACACACACACATACACACTCACACACACACATTTCTGATCTATGCCAAAGTAAGACATTGACATCTATATTTATCTAAACTAGCCACTGGATGTTTATCTTACAGGCACAGTATTAAACTACTGAAGGATGATATGCTTTAAGGATGATTTTTCAGAGCAACAGAACATTGCAGCCACAATCAAAGACACAGATAATATCACAGCTGTGCATAGAGAGTGATTTGGCATAAACTTTAGTATCCCTTGTTTAAGACAGTCCATTTAATCTCAAAGAACACCTGCAGAGGTGGCTTGGAATATGCATCATTTTATTTCTGTGGCTTTGAGGATAAAATTTTAACTACTCTCTCTCATTTTTTCCTATTAAAGAGGATACAAAAATCTGAGAAAATTATTTTTTTTAATTCTATAGCATAAATATTAAGGAAAATCATGATGACAAAATAAAAGAGTCAGAGAGACTAAGAAAAGTATTTAAGCCGTTTTGTTGTTATATTTCATCAGTACTGACCCATAAAATTTTTATGTGGCAGTTCAAATCTCAATTTTTTAAAAGTTGTAAGTTTAAAATGAAACTACTCCAACTGTGCTCTGTTAATCAGTGTGTCCATGGAATTGTAGCAACTGTGGTAGCTTAACCTTGATGGAAAATAGGAGGTAGGCTCAAGGGAAGATAATGAACAGTAAAGGAAACGTGCTTAATTTTAAGCAATATCATTACCCACTGAGCCATTTAAAAGTCTATAGAAAAACAGCTAAATCTTATACCAAATATTATTTGAAAAGTCATAATTGCATTTCTATTTTTATTGGCCTTTCTTTTTATCTGTTCATGCATTATATCATCAACCCATCCATTCATTTACTCACCCATCAAGCCAACTATCCTTTTTACCATCCATTTACTAATCCACTCATTCATCTAACCACCCTTCCAACCATCCATTCATTCTCCTACTCATCCATTCATTAACTATCTATCCATTCATCTGCCTGTATTGCCACACATCTATTAATCTACCCATATAAGCCAACCATCCTTCCCACTATCCATTCACTCACTCATCCATTCATATTCTCATTCATCCATGCACTTACCACCCTTCTTACCATCTATCCATCCATTCATTCATTCATGCATATCATACATATATACAAACATATATCTTACTATCCTTCTCACTATCCACTCATTCATCTATCCATCCTTAACCATCCATCATTAATATTTCCATATTTACTAATATACACTCATTGCATTTATTAAATGTTCAATTAGTCTATGAAATAAAAACTGTTACCCTCTAAAGGCTTGGTAAGGTATACAAACCTAAAGTGGATGGAGGTATGACACAGAATAGAAAATATAATGCACACTTAGAAGATGGAGTCCCTCAGATGAAAAGGGAAGTGCTGACTGGAGACCACTGGAGGTGCTTAGGGTCCCAGAAACACCCGAAAACAAGGCAAGAGTTAATAAGCACCCATGCATCTCCAAGAAGATTAGTCAATGATGATACCCCCAAGTGCTACAGACATTCTCAGAAGCTCAGGCTACAGGCTGCAGAAAAATTCCCAGCCTTCCCATTTTTGGAAGTGCAGATCAAGGTGGCAGGTATGTTTGGCACTTTTTTGTTTCTTAACATTGTTAAGCACAGTGTTCCACAAAGCCTTTTCAAGTGGGGACTGCAATCAAAATGTCATCGGCTTACCTTTTCCCGTTCTTCCAATCTCTCAAGAAAATCACAGTTTAAAATAATAGAGCAGAGCGTTTTGATATTTATATGCTACTGTCCAAAAAGCTTCCAGTTTGGCTAATGTCCATTTTCAGGTGTCCTTTCACTGTTTCCTTTTGAGATTATTGTTGTTTTATGGTTTATTTGTTATGTGGTTGTTTTTAAATGTAAACTTTTACTTTTCTTTTTAAATAATGTTTTAAATTTATTCTTAGAGAGTTTTGCCTATGTATGCAATGTAATGGGACCATATCCTCAGCTAGGAATGGCCTGGGGAGCTCCTGGGTCCCTGCTGGGATTGTGACCTGCCTGATCTTATATAGGTCTTGCACAGCTGACCCAGGACTGTTCATTTTCTCTGTTTTCCTTAAGACACTCAAGGCTTGTTCCTGACCACCCTACCCTAACCAACATTGGGGTCTGCATATCTACTCCTGGGATCTCCGAGAGCCCCCAAACTCCCTGTGAATCATCCAATTCTCTTCTATTTTGTACCTCTCCCTTCTGAACTCCACAGAGACCTTGCCTTGGGAATTCTGTTTTTCCATCATCTGCAGCGCTGTTTAATCAAGGCCGCTAATCAACTGTGAAGTTCGTAGCGGATGTCAGCACAGTTTCCTGTATGGTGATTGATGCACTTAACAGTTTGGTCTTAATGCCTTTGTTCAAAATTAGATGACAACAGAGTTGAGATTAATACCATGTGAGTTTTTTTCTTTTTTTTTTTCAAAGCTGGGCCATGGCTGCTTGTGGGAACAGTCCTCTCCTGGGACTGTATCATGGGGGCAATGCTCTGGTGATTTAAGACACAGCTTGGACTGCCTTGATTCTAATAACCACAGGCTTTTGTAGTCACCAGAAAGTCCATACAAGATGAAGGATTCTGTTTTATTTAATTTTTTTTTATGAGAGAGCATAAGAAAATCTCCCTTTGCAAAAACTAAAAAAGAAAAAGAAAAACGAGCATCTGTGCAGGTGTGCATACATGTGCTGAAGAAAACACACCTTCTGACAAGAAGCTAAAACTTACATGATTCTCTCTTCCCTTCCAAATCCTTCCATTTCTCCTTCTCTCTCTTACTCTCCCATCTTTCCTGTCTCTCTCCTTCCTCCTCTCTTCCCCTTCCTCCCTTCCTCTGTCTCATTTTTTCTGCTTCCCTCTTTGCAAAATATGTCTGCACAATGCAGGTGGCCCATAGACAATCCCTTGTAACTATCTCCTTGGTCGCCACCACGAAGGGCAGAGCTAGCCCTCATCACTGAGGTCTTGCTCTGACATTGCCTGAAAGGGTCGAACCTGCCATTTTAACCCTGATCTGGGCAAACACAGGCTTCACTTGCCATTCTCTGCTCACTTCTATTCTTCTTTTTTGATTAATCAACAATGCTTCTCAGTAATAATCCAAATGAACATCTTGATAGATTGCAGCCATTACAGGCTTTTCCACAGAGAGATGTTCTCAAAATGTTCATCAGGTTTGGGGGAAGGGGGGGCTATGGAGGCATTCTTTGCAGTTTTAATAGGAAAATCTAATAAGACTAAAAGCATTCATTTCAACTCGATGGGGAAAGAATATTTTTTTAATTATTAAGTTCTTAAGAAAACAAAATCACATTATTACACTATGAAATTGAGTCAACCGCAGAAGATTCTGCATAATAATAA
The DNA here is from genome assembly GCA_033318265.1 of Phyllotis vaccarum. Classification (NCBI taxonomy): domain Eukaryota; kingdom Metazoa; phylum Chordata; class Mammalia; order Rodentia; family Cricetidae; genus Phyllotis; species Phyllotis vaccarum. Next base: position 101,260,016 of record JARWLC010000011.1, on the reverse strand, counting down.
GTAACCATATTATCTCAGTTTTTAAAAACAATCTTCATTTAGCTCTTAGACAGTAATTTCCTGGAAGTATAGAAATGTGAACATTTCTCCTTTCCTATAAATCCCCTTTCCATTTCCACTGTTAAAACTTATTTGCATGTACTTTAACTTACTTAGAAAAAAGCCTCAGTGTGGATGGGTTCTAACTAGGCAGAGATTAGCATCTGAATATAAACTGAATTTGTCTTTTCCAGAAATCTCCAACAACTATCCACTGTAAAATTACTAGAATTGTGGGCTGCTTCCTGAGTGAAAATTCCCTTGCTGTTATAAAAGTCTGTATGAGCTGACAGTCCCTTTGGATTATTAAATGCCTCAGTCTATTCTTTCAGGCCCAGTCATGTTTGAGTGAAAGTATCCATTCTCTATGAAATTCTAGATAGGTTTCTTCCTATTCTCTCCCAGTTATTAGCCTGTTTTCTGTTGGTATTGCAAGATTCCTGAGGCTGGTTACTTCATTACTCATATTTAAAGGGACTTATTTAGCACATAGCTATAGTACTTCAGGGGTATAGTGCCAATATAATAGGGCTCATATAGCTGTGTTACAACATAGAAGAAGGCATCGTATACCCATTTCAAAACTTCTCAACAGAATCACTCTAGAGACCAATCTGCTTGTGTATGTGCCTCTGTGAAGCAAACCACACATTAGTGCAGACCAAGACAGTACTGAAGACCCACAAAGCATGGATGTGACAGGGCAGAGTCCTCTCTCACATCCTTGCTCTCCTCAGGACTGAAGGTAATGAGACAAAATGGGAGAGTTCAAAGGCAAAAATGAATCGTGAACTTGATAGAATGGAGAACCGCCTAGGAGACAAACCTCTGAGCATGTCTGAGTCTCTAGATTGGTTTAACTCAGAATGAAAGGCCAAGGTTAACTGTTGCAAAGCCATACCATGGGTGGGGTCCTAGACTGAATAAAAAGGGGAATATGAGCTTCCTGGATGTGGCTCCAAAGAGACTAGCTGCCTTCTACTCCTGCCCTCAAGGCCTCTCCACCATAACAGACCACACCCTCCAACTGCTTAGCCAAACAAACCCTTCCTTCCTCAAACTGTATTTGATCACATCAATGAGACAAATTACCAAATCTGGGACAGAGCAGACATGCTGTTTGCATGGCTAGACTGAGCTCACTTCCTCCCTGATCATAATTGATGGTTTATTTCTTTGTCTCAGGATCTGAAGACAACGATTTGGAACTCTAACAGGTACTTATGGGGGAGGGATTCTACTCCACTCTCTGTACCAAAAAGCAAAGCCTCAGCTCTGTAGCTCAATTTTAAAGGTCCTTCACAATCTGACTAAAGACTTTCTAACCTCAGTATCTGCCACTCCATGACTGCCACCAACCCCGTGCTGAAGCTTCATGGAACCTCTGTCAGTCGGTCAAACATCTATTTCCTGCCCTAGTCTCCCTTCCACTGCAGTGATAAACTAACCTGGCCAAAGCCACTAAGAGAGGAACGAGTTTGTTTTAACTATAACCCCAGGTTACAGTCCACTGCTGCAGGGAAGGAAGATGACAGGGACTTGGAACAGCTGCTCACATTGCACTGCATTCCAAGGCCTGCGTGCTCAGTTCTCTGCCTCATCCCTCTACTCATGTACAGCCCAGAACGCAAACTCTGGAATAGAACAACTTACTCTCAGGGTAGGTTTTTCTACGTCAATTAAGACAATGAAGATAATCCCCAACAGACACACTCATAGACCATCCTGATCTAGACAACCCCTCATGGGGACTCCCTTCTCAGCTGCTTGTACATTGCAATTAAAACTAAGCATCATATTGCTGAAGAGCTAATCAACAGTTAAGAATACTTGGGATTCTTGCAAGGGGAACTGGGTTCAATTCCCAACATCCACATGGTCGTTCCCAATCTTTAACAACTCAGTTATAGAGGAACCCATGCCCTATTCTAGCTTCCAAGCACACTAGGTATACATCTGGTACATAAACATGCATATAGTCAGAGCTATACACATAAAATAAAAATAAATAAATGCTTTTGTTAAAAAACTAGCCACCATGCTTTCCTAACCCCAGTTAAATTACCTGACCCCCATGTTGTTCTGAGATGACTCAGTCAATGAACAGGTGGAGAGTGGGGACATTTCTGGTTCACCTGGTTCCCTGGAACTCTGAAACAAAGGACTCTGTAGCTACAGGACTTCACATCCAAGAGAAGAATGAAAATAACCAAACATTGTGTAAGTCATCAGGACACATAGGTGACATGTTTTCTTGTTTCCATTTCCCTCTTGAATGCAATCACAGTTCTCCTACAACCGAAGAGTCAGTTGCAAAATAGCAATACGGAGGCCATACACAAAAGCTATCAGGGAAAAAAATGCATTTTTTTTCACAGGCTGCATCATTACTCCTGCATTGATGGTGCTGCTTCCTTAATACAAATAGAACAACGTTTAAATGGCTAAGTAGAATAAATCATGGATCACAGCAGTGACTGTTACTTCACTGAAAAAATGTACCTCCATTATAACTATATACACATATAAAAACACAGCATACAAATGTTCGTATGCGTGCATAGATACACACAAATAGACGCAAGCATTTGCCCTATTACATATATGCACATAGATGCATACATGAGATAGAATTCCATCTTTTCACGTGTTGACTTGAGTGCAGTCTTCTACGTAAATAAAACAAAGGGATACTTTCTTTAAAAATTAAATTACAACCATGAGATGATGCTAAAATACCACAGTCTATACCCATAACAATGAAGTGGAAAATATCGTACACCAAGAAATGAATCAATAGTCTTTTATCAATAGGTGTTTGTAACTGTTCAGAATAGAGTTTCCTATTGAGTTGTTTACCTCCATCCTCTCTCCAAACTAACATGATGTGTGAGAATATTCTCAAACTTAGGAAGACTATTTGCTGTAAGTGGATAAAACATTTCTGCTTCCTTCCAGAAACTACCTTTTTTCAAGATCTCATTAGTTATCTTCAGAGGAAAAATACAAACTGTGAATTACTTTGAGCCTTTGCTTCCCTAGAAGGTTTAGCAAAAATTTCCATAATGGGCTCTGTAGTGATGGAAGACCTGGAGTTCTAGATGTGCTGGGTACCTTAACACCTTCCCTGATGAGAGAGTCATTGATTTGGGTCTTCAGGTTCTTCAGAGAGCAGAGCAGAGCACGTACAACCAGCCCAATCTCTATTCTCTGGCTCCCAGGCTTTCCCTCATAAGTAACCTAGGTTAGAAGCAACATGGGTTTATAAGTCTAACTTTAAAGTCATCACTCCTATATTTGAGGCAAACAGAGATTACAGAGAAACATAATGGGTTGTTAGATCAACAGGAAGCAATAAAATAACTGCTAGCTATCAACAGCTTTCAAAACATTCCAGGACAGATTGGGTGTGTTTCTTCCACTGACCCAGGTGAGTATGATGATACACATCTACACATCATACACATGCACCGCACACACACACACACACACACACACACACACACACACACACACACACTAATCAAGCATGAGTTCAAACTCTTGCTGTAAAACACTCAACTCAGAACCAGGTGCTATCCTCCACTCCAGAGAGATAGAAAATCTCTTGAAATCATAGTTTTTGTTCACTCACTGCTCATATAGATAAGTGACTGTCATTTACTTTTTTAAAAATTTAAGCTTTTTCTCCCTCCATGGGAAGTTTAAATTTCAGTGGCATGGAGACCTAGGAAAGTAGTTAGGCAGACAATCTGAAAGACCATGGTGAGCAGAAGCCCCATGTTCCTATTTAGGGGAGAAAATCTGCTCCGTTGCCTCCATTTTTCCATTGAAAAGCTGGAGGAGCTTGAAAGCATCTAAACATGTTTTGCTCAAATAAAATCAAATCTCATTTGAAGCCCTATAATGCAAGGAGCGGTGAGATCCAGTTGCTCTGACATAAATGTAAAGGAAGGCATGTGGCAGGACCACCTACCATGAGGAAGGGCTGTGATTTGTAACAGCTTCTGCTGTAGCATCCTAGGACCCTTGTCACTCAACAGGCAGCATCTGAGCTAGGAAAACTTCAGCAAACTTCCGGTGATGTAAAAAGAAAGGTTTAATTGAAGGACAGTGATGCCCATTGGATTCTATAATGACCATGGCTTTGACTATTCTCTCAATACCATGACAGAACTGAGCCGTGGTAAGTCTTAAAATATTTACTTCAATCTGGAGTAGTTAATAGATTGTTGGGTTAACAAGATCTAACATCACTTGGGAGACAAATTTCTGAGGTAGGAAGACCTGCCATAAATGTAGGCGGCTCCAATGCTATGGGCTGGGGTCTGAAACTGAATGAAAAGGAAAAAAATAGCTAAGTACTACATTTATTGCTATCTGCTTTCTGACTGCAGACGTGATGTGACCAGCAGCCATGTCACTATAGACTATATCTTAAAATTGTGAATTAAAATTTTTTTAAAAAAATCAAATCAGTCCTTTTACTCTGAAGTTGCCTCTGTTGGATATTTTCTCAGAGGAATGAGAACTAATAGCATGTTCCTGGACAGAAAATGTGCCACCTCTGTTCTAAATGCTTGCAAAGCAGTCCATGGCCTAGAGGCGACAATTGATCAGCCTCCCCAGAACTGAATTTTGTGTTTTTCTGAAAGAAGTGTCAGCTTACTAGTTGAAAACTTCTCCACTAAAAATACAATCAATTTTAAATTGTTACTACTAGTATTATTATTTAATATCATTATTATTGTTGTTATTATTTGTGTGTGTGTGTGTGTGTGCGTGTGCGTGTGTGTTTGGCTGTGTGCCTGAATGTATGTCTATGTAGCTTGTGTCTGTAGTGTCCAAAGGGCCTAGAGAAGGAAATCAGATTTTTTTGGACTGGAGTTATAGATGGTTGTGAGCCATAATGTCAGTTCTGGGGACCAAACCTAGGTCTACAGGAAGAGCATCCAGTGCTCATAATGGTTGAGTCATCCCTCCAGCCTAACAATCAAAAATTTTTACATAATTAATGGAAATAGAAAACAAAGGGATGGTTTCCAAATAATTAGTCATTGTTCTGAACACACATCAGAACTTCACGTAATATTTTGTATTGTTTCCTTTATTGTTGTGGTGGCAAAATAAACCCAACAGGAAGGAGTACAGTCCATCACAGCAGGAAGGCCCTGCTTGCTTAGGAAACAGTTGGCTATATTGTCTCCAGAGTCAGGAAGCAGAGAGGAATACACGATGCTCGGCTTGTTCTCTTATTCAGTCTAAAACACAAGCCCAGGGCATGTGCTGCCCATATTCAGAACAATCCTTTCTCCCTCAGTGAAAGATCTCCTCAATTCTCTCACTGACACATGCAAAGGTGTGCGCTTCCAGGGACTTAAATCTTATCAAGTTGACATTAAACACCAACCATCCCAAGAGGTCACTCAACCCAAGGCCCTTCAGAAAAAGAAATGCTATGATGGTCAGATAGCTCAGGTCTCACACTACCCATAGGTGGGTCATGCAAGAGAAGCCTAGATTGGTGAGGTTTTGCTTTTCTTTTTTAAGAAGAAAAGAATGAGGAACAAAAAGAATCTTCAACAAAAACAAACAGTTCTTTGCAGCCACGGTTGTTACAAGTGAATAACAAAAGACAACCCGGTTATTTAAGCAAAACTGTGGAGACTCCAAGACACAAGATAAAAATGAAATATTAGCAATATCAGCATCCCAGGAGGTTGGCATTTCTAATGCCATGGGTGACATTTTACATTGTCACTCAATACTCACTTCAGTACATGGAATATTCTGCATCGCCACAATATTTAATTCATAGGCTTCAGCTGTCCAGCTAACAGCTGGACTTTCAGAAAGCATCTCATGCCCACCCACCCGTTTTGAATGATGCTGACTCTATGAGTGTTTTAACTTTATAATTGCAGTCTTCAAACAAGTGTCCTCTCAAACTTGTCATGAGTTACAGTGTCTGGTGGGGGCAGGGGGTAATCTCCCATAGATACTTCAGATATCAAGCCACCTAGTCTCATAACAGAGAGTTGTAAAACAATGGGGGAAGAGATACTGAGCAGCCATTGTGGTGTCATAGAAAGTTATTAAGAGTCCTAAGGTGAGAAATATATAAATATAAGATAAATTATATGTGTATATGTGCGTGCACATATATGAACTTGCTTTAAATGTGTGTGCAGAATTAACAATCCTAATCTAGTTTCATTTCAATAGATCCTGGGAGTAGCTCTCTATCTGAACCAATTAGTAATCATTTCTGAGACCCTATAATTATCAGGATAACTAATTTAGTGAGCGAAGTGATCAGCGTTCACAGTACTCTTAGGTCGGCATGTTATGAGGCTGGCTGAGAACAAAGACAAGGTAGCTTCACAGTCTCTTCTAAACACGAAAACTGGGATTTATTTCAGCTATGTGTGTCTTGATTATATCTCATAAACCAAAAAAATTATATGGTTCTCATTCTTCTGGATATTCACAAGCTTTCCCTCTGGGTGTTCATGCTCCTGTATCAATAACCTGTTGACTCTGGTGAACCTTATAGCCTTCTTGATGACTCCCTAGTCCTCGTATAATGGTTGTGTCCTCACACAATGGACTCTAGTTTTTAATCAGCTAATTTCTGCTGAACAATTTGCCGTCAGCATGACAAAATCTACGCAACAAGGACAACGATGCCAAGCTGAAGGCTCCAGCAAGCATGAAGCACACTTCTATCATATGAGGTCTGACCTAGAGTAGCTGCTGAATAAATATTTCTTCAAAGAAGAAATGAGTCTCAGTGAGAAGTGTAAAAGCCTTTTGTAGTTAAGAAAATCCATTTATTTCAAGCAAGTATGATATATCATTTCTAAATCAAGAAATGATAAACTTTTGCCTCAACAGACCAACTGAAAAATATCTTAGGCTTTCAGATGATGTGAAATGACTAAATGTTACGGTTATAACATGGAAATAGACAGAGCTAATATGCAAATGAATGGCTCTAGCTATGTTCCAATATAATTTGACTTACAAAGTCCAGTTGTTTGTCTTTCTTGATAGATATAGTTGCCTGACTCACCATAATGTGAATGGAAAAGTAAAGACAATAAAATTCTTTGATAATAATATAGTCATCTTTCTGTTATTGGACATCAAAATGTGTGTAAGATCCACAGACCAATTACAGTTCAGGAGAATGATTTGCAAGTGGCATGCGGTGTTAAAATTAAGAATGATGGGATATAACGCATTCACGAAATGAACAGACTACCACTGGCAATGCAACAGGAAGAGGCACAATGCCTTCCAACCCAGATACTGCGAACTGAAGACACCAAGTATATACATGTGCACAGACATAGCAGCAAGAAGGGACAAGACAAGCTGTGAGATGAAAGGAATGTATTCCTTGCATAAGGAGCAAAACACATTTAATTTTTAAAACTATATATGTAAATGTATAAACATACCACAAGGCCAAATATTAAATAAGAAAAAAAGGAAAAAATAAAATTGCCAAAATACTATACTCAAATGGATAATAAATAAATGTGAACATGTGACCATGTTCATTATTAGCAATAAGTATTAGTATCATGACCAAAAGCCACCATTAAGCATTACTCCATACCCATTAGGATGGTAAAACTAATGATATAGTGTCAAATATTGATAAAGATGCCACTAACAGAATTCTCTCACACCTCCCCATAAATTTTCTCAGTCTCTTTAGAAAACAGTTTATTATTCAAGTTACTATGAACATACACTCCTAGGCAATACCTAAGAAAAATGCCTACAAAAAATATGTAGATAAGAATGTGCATTACAGTGACCAGGGAAGAGAACTGGATATGTGCTGAGAATACTTGTGCACTCAGGAGGTTAAATTTGACCCCAAGTTGTACAGAGGAGCTTGAGAGAATCTGCATATGTTGGAAGAGGATGCCCTTTTTTGTGCTCTATGAACTAAACATTTGTCCCCGATGTCAATGGGTATGAGCCTAACTTCAGCAATGTGAGGCCTTGGAGATTAAGGCAAGAAGCCAGGGTCCAGACAGTGGGATCAGTGCCCTCCTATGAAAGGATCCAAGGAGGTCTCTCTCTCCCTGGACATAAGAAGTTATCCTTTTGCAATCAGAAAGTCAGCCTCCACTGATGCAGGACTGCCATACATAGACCTTGAACTTCAAGCTCCAGAACTGGAAAAAGCAAATATTTTCTGTTTAAGCCATCAACCTAGAACTGAGGACTGAGAAGTGGGGTGCTATTTTAACAGACGCCTCAGGCCTTTAGAACTTGCTGGAAGTGGCAGATGCTCCACAGTTTTGCCTCAGGGTGGCTCATACACTCTCATCTCTTATTCACTTGGTGGCTATTTATTAATAGATGAGACTTTGAACTTCAGAGTTTGGAGTTGATGCTAGAGTTAGATGACTTTGTGGGATGTTGAAAAGCAGTGGGTGGATTTGGGTATAGAAATGAGGAATAGGGACAGACTAACTAAAGGTAGCCTCTTCTAAACTGGTAATATGGTACAGCTCTGTGAGTGATGAGTCTCAGGTAAGTGGCCAACATACGAATATAATCCCTTTGAAATACAAGTCACAGAGAAAATAGAACTTCCCTGTTGTCACATTTCACACAGCGCCCAACCACCTGCACATCTATACGCAATAAAGATAAAAGATAAAGTTATTGGTCACATGATACCTCTAGGACATAGTCAGTTCACCTAACACCTGTGTCCAACCATCACTCAAAACCCCAGGATATATCACAGTATCATACCTGTTTACAGTCATACTCTTTGAAGAGTTTTATGATGAGAAAAAAAAGACAGAATGATGAAAGTTAAAAGTAATGATGATATCATCTAGCAGGTTGTTTCTTGGCCCATAACACCATCACATAACATTTTTTTCCAAAAGGTTCCTAGCACTAACTTGGTGGAAGCACTCATTAAATCATAGGACAAAGTGACAGTGTGTGTATTGTTGACTTAAAGGGAAACAGTAAGAGTCAAGCAGTATCCATTTGTCATGGCAACAGACCTAACACCAAGAGGAGGGAGAGAGAAGAATGGTGCATGCTGTAGGAAGGTGCTTATTTTTTTTCCTGGTCTGTGTCCTGAGCATCAGGAACAAGGGCACACACACAGAGAGAGAGAGAGAGAGAGAGAGAGAGAGAGAGAGAGAGAGAGAGAGAGAGACAGACAGACAGACAGACAGACAGACAGACAGACACTTGTATGCATGCATAGAAATTTTCCAGCATGTTAACTGATATTTTCTTTCACACAAAACACAAACTTTCTAAAATACCTCAAGTGGTCAAAACAACTCAGACTCTTAGAACAAATGTTTCCCAAAATCCTGCTCTCTCCAGGTAAGAGTTCTACCAGCATAGCCCCTCTTACAATATCAGCCCCTCTAGGACAGGCAATACGAACCTGCCCTCTGTGAGCCATCTTCTTGTGACAAAACACAAGTTTGGAGTCTACCAAAGAATCAAATCTTCACTCAAGAGTACAAGGAGGACTCCAGTGAGAAATCTCAATCCAAAGCCTACCTAATTGGAGAACTGATAGAGTTTCCAGCATCATAGTAGTTCAACCTGCATCTCCATTTCCACAGATCATGCTCAGTAGAGCAGAACATGGGATCAAGAGAAAAGCAGACAAAAGATTCATCCTTTGTCTATGGGACAAATGGTGGATGTGCCATGCTGGGCTCTCCCACCTTGGGACACCTCACCCGTTGAGGGAAAGGATGGGTGGATGGGAAGGAGTGAGGCTGAGGGCTGGCTGAAAGGGATTGGGAGGGAGAGGGGAGGGGGATCAGGGGAATACATTGATGGGGATAATATTTTTTAATGAAAATAAATATATATACATTAAAAAGGAAAATAAACTATTGAAACTATTTTTAAAAAATGAGAAGACAGAAAATCACATTCTAAAATGGTGCACTTGTAATTTCAGCAACGAGGAAGCAGAGACAGGACTTTACTGGCCAAAAAGCTAGGCCTACTTAGTGAGCTCTCTGCAGGTGAGAGACTGTCTTAAACAAAAGAGGACAGCCCCTGAAAAGCAACATTCAAGATTGTCCTCTCGCCTCCACATACCACACACACACACACACACACACACACACACACACACACACACACACATACATATATATATACATGCACCATATACATACCCAAAGAGAGACTGTGGTGAATATTGTTTTAATATGTGTTGTTTTTGTTTCTGCTGTGGAACATTTGTTTTAATAATGCAAAGATGTGCTGTATTCTTTTATGTTGTATTTGTTTAACTCTGTGAAGTTGTGTTACTTTGCCTGTTTAAAACACCTGATTGGTCTAATGAAGAACTGAATGCCCAATAGTGAGGCAGGAGAAAGGATAGACAGGGCTGGGAGACAGAGAGAATATAAGAAGAGAAAGAGGGATCCAGAAGCAAGAAAGATCAGAGAGTGAAAAAGGAAGGGACCAGCCGAGAGCCACAGTAAACATGAAAAGAAGAGATACAGAAGTAAAAGAAAGGTAAAAACCCAGAGGCAAAGAGTTGATGGGATAATTTAAGAAGAGCTGACTAGAAATAAGCCACACTAAGGCCAAACATTCACAAGTAATAGTAAGATTCTGTGTGTGATTTACTTGAGAGCTGGGTGGCAGCTCCCCCCCCCCAAAAAAAGCTAAAAGACTAAAAAAAAACAACTACAAGAGACAGAGATAGAGACATAGACAGGCAGGCAGAGATAGAAGATGGGGAGAGAGAAGACTCTCTTTGATTTTAACTCTGTACAGTTCCTACTTTGAATTTTGCATCTGAACTGGTGCCTTCAACACAATCTGAGGATCAAGAGATGTTTGGTTATTCATTCAGATATTTACCATGCTAGGCCTCTCAGCTCAGGTTGATAAAATGAAGGAGGCTTTGTCCATACAGGACTCCTCAACGTAGGTAACAGTGTAGGCAGCAGCTCTCTGCCATCGTGAAGCAGCCACTGGAAAGCAGGTACCCACATCTGTAACCAACTTTGGTCATGTTTACCACACTTGACCCCAAAAGAAAAGAAGAGGTAATGGAGCAGACCAATAAACATCTCTACCAGACCTGGGACCTTCCTATCAATCCACAGTGTTCTCTCTTCCCACTTCCACTGCTGGAGATCAGTGTCTGCAGGAGCCACAGCATAAATGTGGCCAGCCTGTTCCACCAGACAGCTCCCAAATAATGACATGGAGACTTCTTATCAGAAAAGTGTGGCCTATCACCTAGGCTTGTCCCTAACTAGTTCTTATACCTTAAATTAACCTATTTTGATTAATCTGTGTTGTGGGGTTACCTCTCTTCTATCGTGTACCTCTTTTTTTCTTCTCTGTATCTCCTGGTTTCTCCTGAATACCTAGCTTCCTCCTCCTCATCCTTTCTCTCTCTGGAAATCTTGCCTGTACCTCATGCTTAGCTATTGGGCATTCATCTTTTTATTATTACACCTATTCAAAGCAATCCATCTTCACTCAGTATACAAATAACCTACAACACGAGCCCTCTGGCAGTCTGGAACCATTAATATCTCTATGGAGGAAGAAGTTCATCCTCAGCTTCTGCTTGGCCACACAGTCATCCCTGACTGGACGTACTGCTCATAGAAAAAATCAACATGGAATCTAGAAAGTTGTAGAGTCCATAGAGTTCCTTCATTGTCACAGCTACATTCTGGTAAGTTCTCAGGAAGTACCTCCCAGCATTCTCCTCTCTTGGCTTATTCACCTGTATGTATTGGACACAGTAAAATCTATAGATATCAGGGTGAAAAAGAAGATCTGAAAGGCAAGAGATAAATAAGCAGTTCCAACTGGAACAATGCTATGTAGGGAAATCAAACATCCCTGTGAAGGGGGGTCATTATGATACCTCTTTGAGATGCCAATTTGACCCCTGACCTGCAGTATGTAAAAGAGAAAGCCATGCACACACTGGTAGTTTTCCTAAACATAAGGACACTGAAGCAAAACATCCCTGGGAAGAGTCTAGAGACCCAATAAAGAAGATATGCAAGACGCAGGCAGGAGCAGATAGGAGTCTTCATCTTTCTTATAACTTTCTCAATCACTGTTGCAAGCTCAGTCACCACTGCCTTGAAGTCCCAAAGTCCAGGTCCCTTTTCATCATGCTAAACTCTATCTACGGCAACCCCTCACGTGACTCACTGACCACAAAAATATATATATATATTTCACATAAAGTCTGATTCTGATAGGTCATTTGACATGATCTGTTTCAATCATTGAAATAATTTCACATTTAATTTTTTTAATGTTTGGAGAAGTTCTTGTGGCTGGCATATTTCTGAAATTCTTATCCTGGAGGTTTTAGAAGCAATAACACACAAATAGTTGATATTCCTTTATAAAAAATAAATAAACAGCAAGGCAATAACAATAACTTCATAGTGAAGTGTTTCCTCTAGTAAAAGAAGAGGAAATTGTTGGAGTTTCATTTCGGGACCTGGGGACAACATTTGTTTTGAACTTCTCTGCCCTTACATGATATATTGAATTAATTTCAGGTATCCACTGGAATATGTCGTTGTCTTATTCGCTGTGAGTTAACCCAGCTGAAGATATTTTCTAACTTTTTTTTCCTCCAGATTCTCCCGGATCAATAGCCTGGGGGTAAACTGTCTGATTTAGTTATACAGAAAATTACTGTTTTTATTTGATTCCTATTTTGTCTAAGGGAAAAAAAAATAAAAAAAAACCTATCCTCACCATTATCGACTTGGTTCTAAGAAAAGAAGTAGGTACTAACTCTGTAAAAATCTCTCCTGCAGCCAGGAAAGGGGTTGCTCTGGGTTAGGATGGGGCAAGGAGAAGAAGCTCAGACTACCAAAGTCCTCTACCAGGTGCCAATGAGTATGAAGCAGCCATCTTGGTTTTCCCATTTCCTTGACCGTAATAGCTTACCTACATTCTGGGACTCGTTCTAGCACGTCAGTGAACCTTGGGGTCGTCTTGAAATCTTTTCTTCAGCCAACAATGTTTATTGAGCATCTACTAAGAATCTGGTTTGACTTCTGCCTGTCTTAACTGTTTATAGCTTATTAACAATACTTTTAAAGATATAAGGTCACATTATATAGCCCTGGCTAGCATAGAATTTGTTACATAGACTGGCCTCAAATTCACAGAGATCTGCCTGCTTCTGCCTCAAAGTGTTGGGACTAAGATATGTGCCACCAAGCTGGCTTATTAACAATATTCATTGGCCACTATGATCTTTTATGTGACATTATATAGCTATGGATAACAAGTTACTTATTTTGTTAAACATTATTCTAGGTGTTTCTGTAGAGATTTTATTTAAATGAGATTAAAATTTTTGTAGCAAGAAGTTTCTGGCCCAGACTAATCCAAAAATCTGGACTAGCAGTTCCAAAAGTAACACACAGAAGCGTATATTATTTTTATGCTGAGTAACCTATGGCTCAGACATATTGCTAGCTAGCTAGGTCTTTCATCTTAACTCAAATCTATTTCCATTAATCTGTTTATCCATGTGGCTTGGTACCTTTTCTCAGAGCAGCATGGTTGCCTTCTTTCCTCTTTCCTCTACATCTTCTGGCTGGCAACTCTTCTGGTGTCTCTCCTGATGTCTCTCTGGCATCTCTGCTCTGCTCTTCCTGTTCCCAGGGTTTTCTTGATCTTGTAATCCTGCCCACACTTCCTGTCTGCCTTCAGGCCAATCAGTTTTTTATTAAACCAAGAGGAGGGACAAATATTTACAATGTACCAGAACATAGTCCCATTACACATTTTAGTCACTAGATGGTGAGTAAGTAAATTGCCCTCTACAGTGTGGTCTTTTTCAGAAGGTGGTAAAACTTAAGAAAAAAGATTATTTTCCAAGGAAGAGGGAATGCTACCTGCAACTTGCCTTTGAAGCTGCACTATGACTAGTCCCTGGTTTGGGGACCTTTAAGCTTATCCTGAAACGTTTAGATGTATGAGGTCTGTATAAGTTGACATGACTGCAGCCATCTTGATTTATAACTATCATGACTTCCCAGAGTAATGCTATAGCTTTCTAGCAAACTCTAAACAAGAAGGACAACCACAGCTACACTGTAGTATGAGGTTTTGTTTCAGACTTTCGGGGCTAGCCTCAAGGTTTGGACCCACAGAGCCACAGACCCGCAAAGACACAGAGATGCTTACATTAGTTTTAGGCTGATCAGCCCAGGCATATCACTTGCTAGCTCTCTGTCCTTCATCTTACCCATGACTCTTATCCTGTTCAGCCATGGGACTTGGTACCTTTTCTCAGTGCAGCATAGTTGTCCTCTGCTTCCTCTGGCTTCTCTCTGGCATTCTGCTCTGTTCTTCCAGTTCCCAGAGTTTTCCTAGTCGGGTAGCCCTGCCCACACTTCCTGCCTGCCTTTGACCAATCAGCATTTTATATTAAACTCATAGGCAGGGACAATTATTTACAATGTAACAACATAATCTCCCACACTACACTCTGCCTCCAGAGATACCCCTGAGACTGTGACAAGAGTTTGAAACATGCCAGGTAAATCCCAGCTAGTATAAGGTCGCCTCTTCCATGGGGCTCTGCTCTTGTACACTGTAAATATTGGTTTAATAAAATGTGATTGGCCAGAAGCTAGACAGGAAGTAGAGATGGGGCGACCAGACTAAGAGAATTCTGGGAATCAGAAGAGCAGAGTGGCAGATGCCAGCCAGGTGCAGAGGAAAAAAGATGAAAACACTGCTCTGAGAAAAGGTACTGAGCCACGTGGCTAAACATGAATAAGACATACGGGTTAACTCAAAGTACAAGAGTTGAATAGCAAAATGTCTGAACTACTTCCTCAGTGTTTACTATAAAATTAAGCCTCCAAGTCAATTATTTGGGAAGAAGCTACTGGGTATTTGAGAGTTTCTGCTAGAACCGAAACCTCCTTTGTCCTGGTCAATATCCATGCCCTTTCCTCTGACCCAAACTAGTCTTGCTGCCACCTAGAGCTATGTATAGCCCATTAGTAGCCCCCCAGTAAATAGTACTATGTCCAGCTCTGTATATGTCTATATCTCTCTGGAAGCTTAGATTTGTTCTTATATATTAAGTCCATCTGGGTATAGAACGCTCTTCAGTGGCATGTGTGGGAGCTAAAAAAGTCTTAAGTGAAACTATTGGAAGTAGATGAAATCCTGAGTGGATATGTAGTACTGTCAAGAACCAGGACACAGATCCACAGGAATGACAAATCCTCTTCTGCTCCCCACCGCAGGTCAGGCTAAGAACTGGGAAAGGCTTTCTTTGTCTATGTTAAAATGTTTGCAGTATGTGCAAAAACTAACAATGACAGCTTCCTCCTCCCAGATGAGTGAAACCTGAGACTTCTCACTACAGAGATTTCCTACTGAGACATCTATCTCTTCCTCCTGTGCGATATATAATAAACTCACTGAGTTTCTGTGTTTTATAGTCAGTACTAATCTCTCAGAGTGTGCACAGGCCACGCTACTGCAGCTCTTCTGGATATGCATCCATCTTCGCATTCTGCGTTCTTTTGCAGCTCAGTCTTATTTCTAGAACAAAGTTCTGTAGAACAGATGAACACGCACCAATAAACACATATATGCATCGTCTACTTTTGAGTCTATTGATATGGAAAACTCTAATATAAGCACTTAGTCTGTGCCTGGTATCATCTTAGTAAGTCAGGATTCAAGGAGAAACAAAGTATGCAAATATTCTGACTTTCTCAGCCTACACAACAAACTCATGTTCAAATTCTGCACATTCCAAAGACAGTACTTCCCTGTGTTGCTTCTGAGAGTGAGCCATTATACTTCTGGATTCTACTGCCCACTTGTACTCGTATAACAGTGGGGTTCTGGGCCATGCTAATAGTTCATGTTTACCATGCAATTCATACTAAAAGCTTGCTTTTGTTTGGGGCCCTGAGCCATGCTGCACCAGCTTGACCCCTAGGGATAGAAGTGAAATTTGTAATTCAAGAAATTAGGGTGATTTGCTTAGGAAACTACACTTAGATGTTTGGCCCTCAGTAAAACTCCAGCCATCAAACTTATGTGAGCTTCCTTGGCTGGCAGGATTCTATGCATGCTGCCATACATTATTACTAGGAGAATTAAGTGTGCTCCATGCGACACTGATGGGTGAAGATAATTAGCAGCTTGTCCTGAGTCTGTCTGGCACTTTGTCTTGTGCACCTTTTCCTTTCACACATTTTAATCCTTATCCCAGCTTACCTAAGCTCTATGATCCCTTCTAGCTAGTCATAAACCACGAGGAAAGCCTCAAAACTCTTCGTATAACCAATCATATTTACTGAGCATCTACTCTGTGCTGATGCTTCCACAAATAATTAGTATTTATGAGGAAGCAAATAAAAGACAAGCCCCCTGCCCATTTTGATCTTCCTGGTCTGAGCTCTGCCAATGAAGAATGTGAGTGCTAGAGTGCTCACAGGAATTAACTCCCTATTGTGATCCTCAAAAATCCTTAGACCATGAATAAAATGAAAATTAAAGATGTTCAGGGAATCAGAAATAAGCAAGCAAGCAAACTAAAATCTAGCCCCAGTGTGATCAGAGCATGGGCTGCAAAGATTCATTCTGCTTCTCAGATCATTGGACCATGCCTCAAGTGTGCCCCACTTCAGTGGAGTCTAAGAACTTTTGTACACCCTTAGTAAACCATTGACAACCTCAAAAGCACTCAAGTCCTCATCGGGCCCAAACTTAGCTCCATGGGGAGGAATGAAAAGGTATGCAAATATTTAAAGTCCTGGCCTTCATGTCAAAGAGTGTTGATTTCTAAAGGGTATTTGCCAATATTTTGACAAAGTTTTGATGGTTATCCCCAGGGCCATACCATAGAACCTAGTACAAAATCAATATACAATTAGACATTCTATACTATAAAGGACATTCCCTCTCTGTAGAGAGGAATAGCGTGGCAATGCTGCTGTGACTATGAAACCCTGAACCAGATATTCAGAAAAGAGAGATCTATTCACTGAATGTTTAGGTGCTTCATAAAGATTAAGTACCATGCCACTTGACATTTCCGGGCAAACATTAGTCTGTTGCTGAAAATATTAGAAATCCCAGACACTGAATGAGTGACTCACCTAAATATATATGAGCAGCCACATGAATGATTTGTGACACTTCACCAGTTTAAGAAGAAATATTATCAAGAAAACTTAGATGAATGACTGGCAAAATGGCTCAGTAGATGGTGGTGACTGCTGCCCAGCCTGACAATCTGACTTATCCCCAGGACTCACATGGCAAACGGAGGGAACCAACTCCAGTTAGTCCTCTCATATCCACACATGAGCTGTGGTGTGCATCCCTCCATCCCTACACACAAACACACACACACGCACACACACACACGCACACACACGCACGCACACACACACACACACACACACAATATGCAATGAAATATTTCTTTCAAAAAGAGAAATATATATTTTTGCTAGACGAAATTTCTTAAGTCTTTTAAAATTATACCATTTTTATCTTACTGTTTAAAATAAAAGGAAGAGAGAGCTTAGCTGAAATCTTAAAATACTATGGGCAAGATGACACAACACCCTCCATGATCTCTTGCATCGCAATAAAGAAAATTCATAACTGCCCTCCCTCCCCCTTTAGCAGACACAATGACCTGCCAAAACAGATGTAATAAAGATAATATTGTCATTATTATTATCATATCTACCATGTTTGATCACTCTCCTCCTACATGCTTTACCAAAGGCAATCCTCTCATACAAGAATGAAGAACACAAATAATTATCACAAGGCAACTGCCAATTCAACTACTGTTACTGCTCCCATTTCACAAAATACCACAACTTAAGGAGTGTTTCAGTTTGTGATGGTGTGGACTGTTCTCTATTTTACTGTCATTATGGCATTTAATACCTTAAAAGAAAAGAGAAAGCCAATACCTTTATATAAAGCAAGTTTGTGGTAGTTGATTTTTGCCCAACTGTAGGCTACAAAGGCATCTCGTACACGGTAAAGTGATCTGGGATAAACCATGATGATTGATTAATTATTATATTACGTATATTTTGGCGTATAAAGCTATCAGCTTCGAGTAGATTGATTTCACCTTTATCTTACAGCTGAGATGCCTTGTGCATGTTCTCACTGCCTCTTCTTCATTTTCCTTTATCAGAAAGAGATCTGCCATGTCCAAGCTAAAGCCCTAAGAAACTGCTAGCTTAATTCTTCTATGACTCCAAAAGCCTGGAAACCAGAAGCAACAGAGATGTAAGTGCAATTCCGACAGCAGAAGTCCAGTGTCCCCACAAGCTGAAGGAAGCAAAAAGAACAGATTCCTGCTTCTTCCACCTTTTCGTTCTATTAGGCTCTCCATAGATGGTGTCTTAGTTAGGCTTTCCATTGCTGTGAAGAGACACCGTGACCATGGCAACTCTTATAAAGGAAAAACATTTCATTGTGGTGGCTTACATTTTCAGAGCTTTCGTCCTTTATCATGATGTGACATGGTGGTGTGCAGGCAGAAATGGTGCTGGACAAGAAGCCAAGCTGAGAGTTGTAAATCTTGACTTAGAGGCAGCAAGAAGTGAACTAAGACACTGGATGTGGCTTGAGTATATATGAGACCTCAATGCTCCAACCTCCATAGTGACACACCTCTTCCAACAAGGCCACAACCACTCCAACAAAGCAGTGCCTCCTTATTGGGGATCATTTTTTTTTTCAAACCACCACAGATAGCATAATAATTAGTTGACTGAGTCCATTGATTCTCACCCCATGTGGAAACTTGCTTGCCATCGCGCTCAGTGGTAATACTAAGGGCTGTGGTGCAGTTCAGTGGTAACAGTAGCTCATGCTCTAACATCCTCTAACACACACACACACACACACACACACACACACACACATGCACACACGCATGCATGAGCGCACACACACACACACACACAAAGAAAACCCACAAGTTTAATATCTATAAGACAGTTAAATTGATGCATGAAATGAATCTCCCACAATGAAACTTATTAATAGGAAATAACCTGCTCAGAATAATAGAGCCAGGAGGTAGGACTAACTCACTCTTGCCTGATAATCAAGTCTACCATGGCCTCATGTTCTAGCTACACAATATAATAGCAGTACCTAGAAAACTTTGTTACTCATGACCAAGCAAAGCAATGAGTGTTGCTTAAATAGGAAATTAGATTTAAAGCTAACAAAGACCTTTCTAGAAAAAAATTTCGAAGAAACCCCCATTCTTTGCACCTTCTGTCAATGTACCTATAGGAACTGTGAGGTCAGAGTTACTCCCTGGGTCTAAACACCATGATATGTAAAACAGGATGAGAACCTATGAAGCCTGTTGTAAGTACTGACTTGTTGATAAGTTAGGGTCGCATCCAGAAATGCACGAAATATTCACAACAACTCAGGATGTATTTTTTTTTATTGAAGGGATCCATTTGAAATCTTAAAGATACCTGTTCTAAAAGAGCACAGCTCACCCAGTGCCTAGCAACAAAGAAAGGCAAAGCAAAGCAAGGGCTGGGTCCTGTTGTCTCCCAAGTATGTGCCATTCTGGGCCTTATGGCCCATCCTCTTCCCCTAAGGACTAAAACCTTGTTTACAGGGGGAAAAAGGAACTACAAATCTCCTTATCGCTGCCACCTGCTGAGTGCTAGTCTCTTGGGATCCTCTATGACCTTGGGCGTGCCCGGATGAGGAGGCAGGGTGTGTAAGAGAGTTAAGGTGACAGAGAGCTGAGACAAAGGAGACACGAGGAGGGACTCAGGCAGAAGCGGGAGAGCAGGCAGAAGCTGGGGACAAGCATGGATTAGAGTCAGTGTGTGTGAGCAGGAGCAGAAGGAATCCAGCATGGCGGGAAGCTAGAGGGGAAAAAGCTAGGCAAGATGCAGTGGCAAGACAGAAGCATGGCTAAGGGACAGACAGGTCTAAGAGATAACATGTACTGAATAAAGCTCAGGTCTCTCAGTGTACAGAGAGAGCCTGAATGATGGAACCTAAACGACTCCTGAGTGTAGACTTAATTAATCTTGACGCTCCTCGCCTGGGACAAAACTCGGACCACAAAGAAACCGGACGCGGTAAGTGGAGGTCATAACCGAGACCCACTCGGTAGGGTCCCAGGAATAAAATAAATGAGGGATGTGGAAAGTGAGATACTGTGGAAAGACCAGGCACTCTGTTCACAGGTGACAACAAAGGTGGGGGTTAGACAGGGAGATAAACCCTTGTCTCATGATCCTTTCTCCCTATGTTTCCCATCGGTGCTCTATTCACTGAGTTCAGCCAGAAGCAACAGGCAAGGGAGCTCCTTGATATCTTTGCCATAGGGTATTCTCAGAGGCTGGAAGCAGACAGGCAACAGGAGAAGAAGGGAAGCAGAGAAGACAGTATTTGTACATCAAATGAAAAGGGTAGTTTTAAAAAACTATTACGTTTAAGGGTAGATTCCATGAAGCAGACATGGCTGTTACACTGAGCCGTTGTTTCTAGACTGAAGCTTGGAGTGGGAAGCAAAAGTGCTTCTTCTGATTTCCTTTTGTTGCTGTGACAAATACCAGGATCCAAACCAATTTAGGGGAGGAACTGTTTTGTTTCCATTTACAGGTCACAGACCATCACTAGGGAAAGTCAGGGCAGGGACTCAAAGCAGAAACCATGCAGGAACACAGCTTGCTGGCTGCTTGATGGTGGATGTTCAGCTACCTCTTCTAAACAGCCCATAACCATCTGCAGAGGAAATGGTGCTGCCCTTGTGGAGTGGGTCTTGTCATCACTTATCATGGCAACACTCACAGGCCAGTCTGATCTAGGAAATTCCTCACTCTAGGCCTTCCACTCACATGACTCGGGACTGTGTCAAGTTGACAGTGAGACATGTTGACATGCCTGTTGAAGTTTCTCTATCAGTATATTCATGGTGGCATTATTTAATGTCAGCAAAAGGTTGGAATGTTAAATGTCAAATCATCAGTCCATGGTGGTATGCTCTTACTGATTAAAAGTGTAAACATATTAAGCCTCCAAACCAATGGAAATTTAATAATATTTAAAAATATTTAATACTACAACAAAGTATTCAAGTTATAAATTTAATGCAAAAGCAAACAAACAAACAAAAACCCCAAAGTCCAGGACAGTAAGACAACTCAAGAAGTGAAAGGGTTTGCTTTATAAGACTGGCAACCTGGGATCAATGCTCAGAATCACATAAAGTGGGAGATATGAACCTGCCTGACTCCCTTTTGAAGGCAGAAGCCATTATACTATAATATTAAAAACAAGTTTCCATTTACTGTAAGAGCTGAGTTGCTGCTGTTTTAAAGTCCATTTCCTTGAGCCTGACTTCCCCTAACTGAAGACCTTGATTTGTTTTCCAGAACACTCTGACCCTCCCCAGCCCATCCAGACCCTTGGTGATCACATGATAACCACATGGTGTTTTTTGAGATTTTTTTTTTTTTGTACTTCTTTATTGCTCCATTGTCTCTTCTGTAAAGTTGCTCACAACTACTGTGAACTGTCTCCTTAAAAGGGGCTCAAGAGGTGGATTCACAGGCTGACTTTAACCTGGTTTAGGAGGCAGTTCCTGGCCAACTCATGAGTGTGCTCCAATAAAATCAGGATTGCTTAAAAATCGGCTCAACTGTGGTAGTGGTCATATTCTCACTCAGTGAGATTAACAGAGAAAATCGACCACACACAGTTGTCTTCTGACCTCCACATGCAGGCTGTGGCACACATGCCCACATATACATATACTGTACACTGTCATAAAAACTAAAAAAAGTCAAGTTTTAAATTATATATTGTGAAACCCAATACTTTGTATTCTGTTTCTGTTCCCAGAACTCTAAATTAATTCAAGAATGAAACACACAAAAATATTAGTTGTGGCTAACTCTGGCTGATTATGGGAGACTCTGTTAGCTGAGCAACAGGAAAAAAGAAGAAACAAGCATCCATATCAGGATGCTTCATATCTAGAGGAACGTTTACAGGTGGCCATTCTGTGCAGTTCTCTGAGGTCTCTGAGTCATCAGAGAGAACCCTAAACAGAGAAAAAAATAGAAAATGGTTCTGAGCCCTTCTCCTTCAGATGGGAAAATGAGATTATGAAACCTAATAAAAAGTCACAAGTCTCATGTCTGAGATGTCTTGATGTGGTGATTTAAAGTCAAGCTTTAATTGCTTTAAACAAGAAGCCCTAAAGCTAAGGGCTCTTTCCAAACATGTACCTTCCCATTTCCATTAAGGGATACCACATACTGGGTGCTGGTCCCCAAAGCTGCAGCGACTCTTTCTTAAGTCATGAAACCCTTAGAGTTGTGCCAGGAAAGACCCTTGTGTTTTTATAGCCTTTGCAGAAGACCATATAGTTTTTCAACTTAATATATGTGTCCTACACTTAAGGCATACCCTTTCCCTTCCTCCCTCTGGATTCTCTCAAATTTATACCCTCTTTTCCTGAGTTATTTTCCTGTCCTTATATATACACAAAAATTAATATATAAATGTAACCTACTGAGTCCATTTCATCTTGCTTATATGTATATGATTTAGGGCTGACCATGCTGTTTTACATATATGAATTCCTGTGCTTCATCTCACACCTGTTTCATGTCCAATTGGAAAGGGCCATGTGCAAGCCCCTAGCTGAACTGCTGACCTTTAGGGGTCCCTTATTGAGGTACTCAACAACCTGGAAGACCAGTGTCATAGTTTTAGTTTGTAGATGACTGAGGAAGACTATCAAAGGTGGCAGTGAACAGTGACTTGTCCCTGTCTGTATCTGAAAAATATCCTAAAGGCTCTGTTTTTATCCAACTAGTAGCAACTATTGGAGGAAATTGTTGGACCTTTTCATCTGGGCACAACAGATTCCTATCTTGGAGAAGGGTTCAAAGCCAAAAATTAACACAGCTAAGATATACAAAAGAGAAAGATGTGCTACCTGTATCAGGCAAGAAGAGCATGGATGCCAATTCTAAAACAAAACCCTCCTCCTGGAATAAAATTACCATGGAGATTTTCTTTAGGAAGTCTATAAATATTCATAAGGATCCTTTTATCCATAAGCATGCTCAGTTAAAGTCACGGAGATTAAAGTGATGGACAAGAATGTTTCTGAGCATGCTCAGCTGGCACCATGAAGTTTTAGCTAAATTTAAAAGAAAGTATACTTTGTGCACTAACCCAAGACTCTGCCCCTGCAGTGGCCTGCCTTGATTAACAGCTAACACCTCTAGAAAATGGCCTGAGGAAGTAGGCTACAAAGGAAAGACTTTAAAGGTTTTAACCTTGACCTGGCTTCTGACAGGCTCTTCTTTACTTCCTGGTCAGTAATACTATAGATGCCTGTACCACAGTCCATTCGCATCATGAACTTGATGATGCCTTCCTCACTATGATGGATTGAAACCATGAGCCAAAATAAGTAAGGACTACAAAGTATGCCCCCTCTCAGTTGTTTCTATCTGCTGTGGTAACTGTGACACACAAGTAATTATTTCTGCAGGAGACATGAGACATTTTGCTCATACCAGTCCCTTCCAACAGCAATGCTGAGAAGAGCATATGGAAAAGGTGGTCCTTACACACAGCTTCTAACAGGAACTTCATACGTTGAAGTCTCTACTTGGGTGTACCCCTTGGTAACCCAAACTGACACAGTGAGACTTGAAATTAATCAATATGGTGATATTTTCTTTGTGTTCTAACAAATAAAGCTTGTCTGAAGATCAGAGGGCAGAGCTAGCCACTAGTTAACCATAAAGGAAAGGCAAGTAGTGGCACACACATTTAATCCAAGCACTTGGAAGGAGGAAGCAGGAAGTTCAGAAGTTCAAGGCCACCCTGGGCTACAGGAGATTGGATCTGTCTAAAAGAGAAACAGAGCCAGGCAGTGGTGGTGGTTCACACCTTTAATCCCAGCACTAGGGAGATGGAGAAAGGAATATGAGGCAGGTGTGTTAGGATTCTCTTCTAGCTTCTGAAGCCACGCTCTGCCCTGAGTCCTGACATCAAGCCCCATTTAAGAAGAATTCTCTCCTGTGCTCTCTCTCGCTCTCTCTCTCATTTCTTCTCTCCTGAGAGTGTTCTTTATCCCTCTCTTTCTTCCCCCCTTCTCTCTTCTCTTTTCTTCTTCCTATATTTCATTATAATAATAAAGTCCTTCTATGTAGAAGTAGTCTAAGTGTCTCCTGCCATGTTGCTGCCTGTCGCCACCTCCCACCATGTCTTCTGCATCCATAGAGCATGAGGCCTCTCTATTCATAGACACCTGCCAGCTGTACCAGGTAAACACGTTATGACATCATACCAGATCAAACATGATCCCAACAAGGTGAAACAGGATCTCAGTAGAGACAGGATCTCCTTCTTTCTGCTAAGGCAGGCATTGGCCTGTTTAGAGGTAGCTGTGGCTTCCTCCTTTGTCTTTCTGATTTTCCCTGTATCTGGCTCTGGGTTTTCATTATTAAGACCAATTAGGATTCATGTTACAAGTCAGAGAAGTGCACAATAACTTACAGAGCCCAAACGGTTATGACTTACCCAAGATTGCTTAGGCCATGTGATAAGGTAAAACATGATGGAACACGTTTTAAATAAAACCACCACAAATTCCCCTTATCTTCTCCAACCTCTACTTCCCAGAAAGCTACCCTACATTCACAGCCCCTTCCTAATTCTTCTCCCAAATCCCAGGTGCTCTAGACTCTACAGCATCTACGCAAATTTATAAATCACAGAACTAAAACATTCCCAACTCTACAAGCATATCTTGCCTATAACACTGTTATTCAGAAATTAACTACATTTCTAAACCCTCAAACACACCCTAGTAAGCCATCAAAACTGTTGACCAGCCTTCCCATCCCTAGATATTTTGTACTCAATAAATGAGTATATGGGTGGTTTGTTTCAATGAATGACAAATGCTGTGGAAACACTTTCAGACCTGAAGGGGAAGGTAGGGAGGCTACGCTGCCCCAGCTGCTGACAGTGAGGCAACACCAGGCATTGTGTCAGGGAGGAGTTTTCTGCTCACCACAGGAATATCTGAACTATTTGTAACCCACAGTTTGGTAAGCACAATTTACTCCTTACAAAGCTTTGTTTTTCTTTGGTCTGCTGGGTTTTAAATTTTTGGCTTCTATGTATTCTGTAAGAAAAAGAAAAATGAACGAAGAAGGTTTAATTGGCTTCCACTGGCTGGAGGCATTCTGACTTTGGAACTGCCCTCATCTTTGGATTTTCTGACCTGGCCAACACTTTCTCTATTATATCCCATGGCCCCCTGGAGGCAAGGACTAATATGTCTACAGTCTTGCTTACCATGCTTATTTCCACTACGCTGCCTGGTCTTGGTCCCTCATAATGATCAAAATATTAAAGACATGAAGTTTTATGTCATTCTGTTCATGCCTTTCCCGGTGATAAATGATAAAGACAACAGGAATATGTGAGGTCCCATCTGTGAGCTCACTATGGCCATTTATACTAAATTATGATGCAGGATATGTCAATAAGGAAGGCTGGTTGATAACTGGACTTCTTGCACCTGTTTATCTGTGTCTGAAGTCAGCAACCTCCAAGGTAGACTGCTCTTGTTTGCCTTCTGTTGCTATAATAAAACCCTGACCAAAATCAATTTGGAAAAGAAATAGTTTACTTTATCTTACACTTCCAAGTGACAGTCTATCACCAAGGGAGGTAAGAGCCAAAGCAAAGCCCATCATGGGGCACAGCTTACTGTCTTGTGCTCCACAGCTTCCTCAGTTTGCTTTCTTATAACTCAGAACTACTTTCTAGAAGTGGCTCCACCCAGAATGATCTGAATCTTCCCACCTCAATCATTAATAAAGAATATGTCTCACAAGAGGTATTTCCTCAACCAAAGTCCCCACTTCCCAGTGTGAAAATAGAAAAATCCTGTAACTCTTTCCCCCTAGACCCCTTCCTGAGATCACTGAAACTAGCCTAGGTCAAGATTGCTGCTTGAGACACACCCGGCAGCCTGAGCCTGATAGATACTTCCTGAATTCCTGAGACCCACCTGGTAAAGCAGCTTGACTTTCCAAGATAAGGCTCTGAGACCACATTCCAGATCTAGCAACCTAGGTGGGGTCACCCAGGAAAGTCCTACTATGAGAATTGTTAACTGTTAACTGTTTGAAGCTTACACAATGTCCTGCTCCAGGAAATGAATGTCTGTAGGTGGTCCTTATTGTTTCACAGAAAATAGCTTGCCTGCCTGCATTCCTAAACTCTGTAGTGGACCTCTTTGGCCCCGCCCTGTTAGCGCACCGAGCCTGCCCATACTCCCCCTCCCCTATCTAAAATAGGGTATAAGAATCCTGCCCTGAGAATATTCGGGGCCCCAGGCTTTTGCCTGTGCCTGGGGTCCACACACGTGTGTGTACCGATATTCATATTCATTAAACTCTCTTTTTCTTTAATGTAAACAGTGGTCATTAGTCGTGGTCCTGGGGTGTCTTGGGGTGTCTTGGGGCTGGGGCACCCGCCTATTACACCAGTTGACTCTGAATTTACCAAGACTAATCAGGAGAGTGAACCAATCATTGCTTCATTCCGTTTAGACTCTTACAATAAACTATTACAGCTAGAGTAGCATATTAAGAACAGGAACTGATTTCTCACAGTTCTGAAGTCCAGGAAGCCTAAGATCAAGGCAGCCAGCACGCTCAGTGCCTGGTTTCAGCCTCTGAGATGGAGACTCAAAACACTGCTTGTCCCAAGAGAAGGAAGATCATTTTCTCACAGGGCAGCCAGCAAAATATGATCAAGAGCTGCCAGCCATCCCATCCCACTCATAGAAACTCTGTCCTCATGACTTACTTGGCTCCTGAGGGTCCCATCTCCGTCACAGTTACATTGATGGTTAAACTTCAACATGAATTAATAGATGGGAAACAGACAGAAGCTAGGTCGAGAGCATGGCAATGTACTTGGACTTTAAGTATGAAAAGAAACATAGAAAGAATCTGTAAGTCTCAGGGTAATGAGATCTGAGATATTATTTTAAGAGTGACTCTGGGGACTTGGAGTTAGAAACCCCAAGAACAGGCACATGGATTACCATTCTACCGGCCCCAACACAGATTCATGAGATTTACTCAAAAGATAAAGAAGGAAAACGTCTAGCATCTAGTAAGCACTCACTTGTCCTAGAAACCTAATAGCCACCATGTAACTTAGACTGAAAAAGAGAGAGAGAGAGAGAAAGGAACCGTGAAAATGATCCAAATCCACAAAGATTTGAATACAGGTGTGCGGGCTTCACAATGATCCCTTCCTTGTATAATATTCACATGTTGTGACTATATACTTTACAGTATATAATTGCAGTATTAACATTTAATATATTTGTCATGGGATCATACATCAATCCTAAAGTCGGTGGCAATCAGAGCATGTAAATGACAGCCTGCTATAACCATGTCACACACTTCTTCTTCCTGACTTTGACACACAAAACCTACTAGTCTTGGAGGAAAAGCGAAGCAGCCGACACAGCTCAGGTATACAAGATCTATTCTATGTCCCAAAGTGCATGGCAGCTTCCCTGCCATTACACCCCCTGGGCTAGCTCATAAGGAAGTCTTTTGTGGCAGGTTGCTGTCTATGGGCGAAAGTCTATGCTGTACAGGAGGCCAGTTCTCAAGCCAGGCCCCTTCTTTAAATGCCTTCTGTGATTCTGCCCATTGAGATTCCGTGTGAGCATTTGAACTTTCAGCAGTGTCTCCCTTTGCTTTGTGCCCTGATAAGAAAGAAGATAGGGGAGTAAATGCCTGTGAGTGAAGGGCTTTTATAGCATGATAATGTGAAGGTCAGAAGGAGGGAGCTTACTGATGCTCCTTCTGAGCCTCCCACAGTGAAGCTTTCTAACACAAAAGGGCAAAATCAAGACGAAGACCCCCCCCCTTTCTCAAACACTTCAGTGGGGGGGGGGGGGGGAGGCAAGCTCATAGCTGCTTTGTGGAATTTCAAGCATTGAGATTCTTGTCAACTGAGAAAGGACAAGGGAGAATCTCAGTGTCCCCACCTTTTCCCATGCAGCTGTATGGTA
The DNA here is from genome assembly GCA_033318265.1 of Phyllotis vaccarum. Lineage (NCBI taxonomy): Eukaryota > Metazoa > Chordata > Mammalia > Rodentia > Cricetidae > Phyllotis > Phyllotis vaccarum. The sequence goes on along the minus strand of JARWLC010000011.1, from coordinate 101,231,788 downwards.
GATGCTCTGTGCTCTTCCATAATTTTCATTGTCCCTGCTTTGGTTCTGATGTCTCCCAAAATGAACTATATGTACATGAAGTGGATAGGAATCCCAAACCACCGAATTGCTGCTAAAGGGCTTCAGATTGTTTCAGTCACTACTAAGGGTACAAACAAAAACAATAAGGCGCGCGGGGGGGGGGGGGGGGGGGGGGGGGGAAGGAACAGAGCAGGACACACCCACACATCTTTAAGTCACATGAAATGACAAGAAGCCAATGTGAAGTTGGAAAGAGACTGGGTGTTAGGGAAATGTCCAGGAACTCGCAGGATGTACAAACAGTGGTGGAGGGGGGTGCCTATATGGGAGCTTCCCCTATAATCAAATGAATAAACACCCTGGGTGTCATCGCACAACTTACATCCAACAGTGAATGTAAGTGGAGGCAGAGATTTATGGCTGAGCACTGGGCAGAGCCCCTGGTCCAGCTGAGAGCAGGGGAGGAGAGTCTGTATGAGCAGAGGGATTGGGATTATGAGAAAGGTTCCCATGGTGATGGCTGGCTGGAGCTCTGGGAAGCTCACTGAATCAGAAATTGCCATTGGAGACCCATCGGGAGTGGGAGAAGGACCCTCGGAGTTAGGTGGCATGAGCAGTGTGTGGAGCCAGGAGGGGTAGGATCAGACTGTGTTCCTGTTCATGGGCTGGCACCTTGGAGTTCATCCCCTATAGAGGAACACCCAGTCCAGCGTTGACTTTGTGATGAGTGAATCCGGTAGGCCTGGAGTGGATGTGCTGCACTGGGCTGGCCCACCTTGGGACTTCTCGCCCTTTTGGGGGAGGGGATGGGTGGATGGGGAGGGGCAAGGCTGAGGGCTGTCTGGGAGGGATTGGGAGGGGATAGGGAAGGGGGAGCAGGGGGATACATTTATGGAAATGACATTTTTTTAATAAAAATAAAATTTAAAAAAAAAAATGTGGCAAGACCCACATTCGTCTGCTGAGATTTTCTCGATGTGGTTTTTCATCTGGGTGATGGTAAAAGAAGCATCAGGGAGAAAACACACTTCTGGGCATGTCCCTGAAGACCCGCCCTAAACATGGGCAGCAGCATCTCATGGCACTGATGCTGACAATGTGACAACTGGTCCTCCGCTTCCACCTCCCCCGTTCCTGTGCTCTTCGGCTCCCACCAAGATGTGCTATAAACCTCAACAAATAAATCAAAATAAGCCACTCCTCCCTTAAGTTGTGCTTTTGGGGTATTTTGTCAGGACATTGAGAAAGGTAATCAATGCCATAAGTTAAGTGATCAGTACCTCAATTCTCAGCACAGGAAGTCTCTGATCCACAAAACCCTACCCTGGGCTGAGTTGCTCTGATTGAGTACATTTTAAAATGTTTACCAATGTTATCTCTTGGAAGCCTCTTCTTTTCTAATGAGAGATAGAAAGGGAGTGGATTGGGGGACACTAGGGAGGAACTGGGAGGGGAAAAGGGAGGGGAAGCTTTAATCAGGATATATTGTATGGAAAAATCTATTTTCAATAAAAGAAAAAAAGTGTCAGGAAAGGCTGACTCTGATGTCTGTCTAGGAAGAAAGATATAAAATAAAATGTTTATCAATTTAATTTTGATGGACTCTGCAAGCAGAGTGTATAGAGTACCTCCATGAAGTTTTACAAAGTGATAATTCTCATGTGTCCATAACTAGATCAAGAAATTTAATACATCCTAGCACCGAGAATCCTTTCTCTCTACATCACAAGGTAGGGGAGCATAGGGAATAGTTTACTAATCTGGGACTTTACTTGGTTTGGATTATATATGTCCTCCTCTCCTAAATGCACTTATGAACTTAGTTTCTTTACCTGCACACACACACACACACACACACACACACACACACACACACACACATATACGTGTACACACTCACACATACATGTACATGCATGCAGTCACATACTGCACATACTACACATGTGCAAACATAAACATATTCACATGTATTTATATATACAATACACAAACAAATGAAATCACACACTCTCTCACAAACACAAACACACCACATAGTAATGATCCTCTTCAAACAACGCACCTCACAGCCTTGGACTCATACTTGCAACAAAGTAGCAAGTTCTCTCCCAAATTTTTCAAAGTTTTTTCATAATAAAGTTTATAAAATAATTTTTTAAAACTCAAACTTAGGCAATTTACGTTCAAACAAATCCTCAGTGTTTCCAGGTACAATGAAAGAGCAAAGCCAATCTCATCTGAGATGGTTTGGGGTACAGTAAAGCAAACCTGTGTCTTCACTTGAACTTTTAGAAAGAATCTCCTGTTTGCCATTTTATGCTTATGCATATTTGGTTGTGCATATTATCAAAATCAGATGCATAATGGGGAGGGGGATGCAAAGTAGGAAAACGACTCTCTGATCTATCTACAAATCAAAGCAGAGAACCACCTTCACTGAATACCGAAATAGCATCTTTTTCTTTTGAACCCCCACAAAAGGAAGCCTCAGACACTAGTTAGGACTCTGGAGTACTCTCGGTCTTGATGGTGTAGACCCCTCTGATCTGCATTGTCACTTCCTTTTAACAGTTTCCTGCTACCTTTGCCCATCTTTGCCTTTATTTCACCCTTTGAGTAACAGACCAAGAACCTGGAAACACCTAGTCTAGACCCCAACCACCAGTAATAAGCTCCACCTCCTCGAGAAAGACCCTAATTTTGTCTGCACTGTTGTTTCTCGCTCTGAACTTTACTGAAACAGGATGCTACAGTGCCCTCCTCCTTGCTTGAATTTTTTTTCCTGACTCACCTGAATGCTTCCCACTAGGCCCCACCTTACAGTGGCTAAGTTTCCAAGACCTCCAGACCTCCATGGATTTCAGAGAAGACAAAAGGGTGCAGGCTGACGTGGTGCCTCTCCATCTCTATAACCATGGGACTAATTCCCGTTCCCACTTCCTGAGTTCCCAGAGCCTGGTGTACTGGAGCTAAAAAGCCATAAGAACCATCAGCAGGTACCAGAAGCTGGCAAAGGAGCCATGCCATCTCTGAGCTCCTAGAGAAAATGCAACCCCAGACTGTAGTGGAGAATTTATGCCTAAACTTTCTTCCAGAACTGTATGTGAAGAAAATTATCTTGTTTCAAGTCATTTGTTACAGCAACTTGGGAACTCGTGCATATGAAAACGGCTTTGGAATTAGACAGTGAGCAGAGACTGGAAGAACTGTGAGACCCTTATGGTAGAAACCTAGTTGGTCCTAAGTAGATTATTGATAGAAACATGGACATTAAGGGCATTGTGGTTACATCTTAGAAGGAAGAAAGGGGCACAGTGTTGGAAACTGGAGAAAGGGGCTTTGTTATGCCATGACAGAGTACCAAGCTACTGGGAAAGCATGACTCCTCCATTTTGACCTTCAATGTTCAGCTAGAGAAATTGCTAAGCAAAATTTCAAAACTGCAGCACTGCTTTTTCTTATTGTTTATAGGAAAACATGAAGGGAAAGAGATCAAATAATTCCTTTAAGCAGAGAACTTGATGATCTGGGAATTTCTCAACCTATACAGACTGTTGAAGATTTTAAAGGAAGCAACTGTTGTGAACCCATGACCTGCAACAAGGTCAAAAGGGTCATGGGAATCCTTTAGTTGACACTGGAGAAATTAGGCATGATCAGAAGTTCCCCAACAACCTTAAAGAAACCCCCACACCCAGCTGGCTTATCCTGGAAGAAAAAGGGTGACGTGAGAGGAGCACGGGCTTCCAGAACTCTACAGTGGGAGGCAGGTTTACAAAATTATTCAAACGTGTTGATTTTTGTTGCTTTTGTTTTCAAAAAGCTTCAGAATAGCTCATTCTCAAGGTCAGCTGGATTTAGAATCACTTGGGAGACACAGTTATAGACGTACCTGTGAGGGTGTTTACACAGAAGCTTAATTTATTGGTACTTTAACAGGGTTTCTATTGCCACAATGAAACATCATAACCAAAAAGCAAGTTGGGGAGAAAAGGAATTATTTGACTTACACTTCCATATCATTATTCGTCACTGAAAGAAGTCAAGACAGGGACTCAAACAGGGAAGAGAAGTAGAGGCAGGAGCTGATGCAGAGGCCCATGCAGAGGCTGTGGAGGAGTGTTGCTTACTGGCTTGCTCCCCATGGTTTGATGGAATCACTATGTGGACAAGATGAGTTTAAACTGACCCTTTGGCCTCTTTGGCCCCAGCACTGAGGCTGAAAGTGAACACCACCAGGATAGATAAAATTCAGAACTCTGAGGTGATAAGGTCTAGCTGAGATTTCTCAACCACAACAAATGTTGCAGTAAGACTGTGGGAGTGTTGGATGGATTTGAATCTTTGAAGATTAAAGACTAGTAAACTGCAAACCTGAAAATGCCCTTTTCAAAATATCTTCCTATTCCAATCCAGAACCTAAAATTATTTTCTGTGTTGTGATTTGAGATGGATGAATTTTATGTGGCCTCCACTGACTTGAAACTCACTGTATAGCCCAGGCTAGCCTTGAACCTGTAGTGATCTCCTAGCCTCAGCCTCCTCAATGGTGGAATTACAAGGAGACACAAATATACCCAGCTAAAATGTCTTCTAATTGTTATTTAAAAGGAGGATTGATAAATTAAGTACCTTGAGGTAAAGAGATTGCCTGAATTATCCAGCGGGCTCTAAATGCAATTATGTATATCATCTTAAAATATAGTAATCAGCCAAGGGTGATGGCCACCAAAGCCTGACAACTTTCTCCCCACATGGTGGAGAGCAAGGACTGGCATAACCCCTGACATTGTACCCTGACTTCCACAGTTACGCTATGACATGAGTGTACCCCCAAGTGTGTGCATGCACATAGACATGCATGCCTGCTGTCCTAGTTACCTGCATTTCTCTCAACACCCTTATAGTCCAAGTTCCCACAGAGCAGCTCACCAAGCTTTGAATACTTTATGGCTATTCTCACCCAAAATTACAAAGGACTTCCACAATCCTCCCCAAAACAACAAGGCCAGGACTGTCACAGCGATACCCCATCATCCTTGTACCAACACCTGTCCAAGTTAGGGCCAGTACTGCTGCGATGAAACTCCTGAACAAAACAAGTTGGGGAGGAAAGGGTTTATTCAGCTTAAACTTCCACACCATAGTCCATCACTGAAGGAAGTCAAGAAAAAAACTCAAGCAGAGCTGGAAGCAGGAGTAGATGTAGGGGCCACAGAAGGATGCTGCTTATTGGCTTATTCCTCATGGTTTGTTCAGCCTGCTTTCTTACAAAACCCAGGGCCATCATCCCAGGCATGGCACTTACCCACAAGAGGTGGGGACCTCTCCTTTGCATCTTTAAGAGAGAGCCCTACAGCTGAATTTTTTGGAGGCATTTTCTCAGTTGAGGGTCCCTCCTTTCAAATGATGCTAGCCTTCAACAAGTTAACATCTAACCATTATACAAGCAAATCAACAAGCCAACAACTTTTTAAAACAAAAAATAGAAAGCAATCAGAGGGGAAAATAACTACAGTGGAGGAGAAAATGTGGAAATAGAACCAAGGAAACAGAATTTAAAATGCTACAGGAAACTGAGGTACCCAGAGGCCTATGCTTAGCTGTTGGCTAAGTTCCGGGTTCCAATGCAGGCAGCCTGGTGCCTCATGCTCCTTCCAGACTACCCTGTGATAGAGATGCCTGGAGATGGGAGAGGGGCCAGCAGCCAAGGAACCTTTGCTTCACTGTAAAATAGAGTGATGGCACCTGGTTTACTTTATTCCATGTCTCAGATTTATGTGAAGAAAGCATAGAATTGGCGTTGTTTTGTGAATTAAGTGCATGATGATTATTTCAATAAATACATTCAGAAGAGTCCTCATGAATTCAAAGATAAGCATAAAGAAGTACAAAAACAGAGCCCCCAGGGGTCACCCAACAAGAGGAAAGCCCCAACATTAAACTGCCACATCCTGAGTTCTCAGAAAGGATTGATTCATTTTCTTCATCCCAAAGCCAGCTCAGCCGTGTCTACCAGCCAGAAACGACACCCCCTCATTCCAAGCTAAATGTGCTGAGCAACAAAAGTCTAGACACAGTATATCACCTCTACCAAGTGGAAAAATGAGACACAAAGATGCATAACTTTGAGAAGTTAGATCCATTCAAACGCCACTCTTATCTTCAGAGCATTTACGGGATGGCTCTCTGGGAATATTTTTCGTCGTCAATTTCCACTGCCCAAAAAGGGAATAAATAAACAATTCAAACTCAAGCTTTGACCTCACTTCTAGAAAGCATCCCCAGCTCACTCACAGGAACTGACGTTGAAACACTGCGGGCTGTTTTCAAAACCGAAATCTCCCTTCAAAGGACCAGCATCTACTAGCATCATTTTCTTTAATGTTTACAGAATTATCTAAGTACCATTCTAAAAGAAGTTTTGAGAACTGATCAAAGACACTGTAAGCCACTCTCAGAAGTTTGGTTCCCCAGGGTCTAACTGTGAAGGGGAAACATTTGAAGCAGAAAACTCTAGAAGAAATGACTTGGGTATTCACAGGCTGACTTGGATTAGCACTCAGCTCCCTCACCCACCGCCTAAGAAGAAAACTTACCTTCCATGTGCCTCAATTTTCTCCTTCACCCTCCCACTCAGGGTGCTCTGGGAATTCTCACATGATGTTGGTAAGTAGAGACTAGAGCTGTCATGGGCAAATAACATGGTCTGTTCATTCTAATTCCTGAGCCCTTTTAAGGATTTATGTGAAGATTTCTACAATACAATAAATTCACAGATCATTTATTTAAAACTTACATGCTAGCCCATATTCCATCACTTGTTGATATCAGCTTATTCTAGTGGGTCTTGCTGCCACCCTGGCCTTCTTTATCTTTTTCAAACACACCAGACTGCACTTGCCCCTTTACACATACTGTTTCTCTACGTGAAATGCTTCTTCCCCAGGTACCTCCTGACTTCTTGGAAATAGCGATGATCCTGAGTCCATCCCCATGCTGGCACACGCTAATCTCCCTTGTCCCTTTTTACTTACTTCTGACTGGCAAGTAGTCTCGCTTATTTATTTTTAATAGAATCTTCCAGATAAATAAGAAATCAGGGCTATCTTCCATATTCCTTGTGACCAAAACTTTGTATGTTTGAGTCCCTTAAATATTTGTTAAAGAAATAAAAGAGAAAGGGTAAGGGAAAGAGAGATATATCAAGGGGAATCTCATCCATGAGCCGTTGAAAGGTATATGGGCAAAGAGGAGCAGGACAACCCAGCTTGATTCCAAATTCTGCTCACTCCGTGGGACAGCCGTGTCCCGGTAAGGACGGCATAGTTGAACAGTAGGGTCTGTGCCCCTGGAGCAAGCGGCACTCTGCCTCCTTGCCTGGGTTCACTCCAGGTGCTCCCAGCTGACAATGAGAAGGGCAGATCATAAGCATGGTTACAATAGCTAACACATCTGGTAACCACTGGGGCAGCAGCAACATGGTGGTGGGTCTCCAGGGTACTGAGTTGATTGTAAGGGTATAACAGCAGCTTTCTTCTCCCTCAGCAAAGATGGGAACCAAGAAAGTGCCCATGTCTTTGGAGAAAGAGCGATCCAACTTCAGACACAACAGCTGTACCTGGCATTGGGAGACCTACACAGTGCTACAGCGATCTACCAGCAGCCATAGCAGAACTCAAGAGGGAGGGTACTGATCACCAAGGTTGCTCATGAGCTCACCCAAGTCTCCTGCCAAGACTCTTGGGAGTTGTTGTTGTTTTGTTTTGTGTTTGTTTGTTTGCTGCTTAGGAGCTCTAAGAGTAAGGATGAAGGACAGGGGCAAATTACAGATGCTGCTATTGCAATAAATCGCACTTGTAATATATTAAATATAGGATTAATATTTATTGGAGGGTATTTTAACATTCGCAATTATAAGCAACCTGCAGGCTGATAATGCTGGGCTAGGATAGAACTCAAAGCCTGCTCTGCTCCAGAAGAAGGATTCCGGATGCTCTCTTTTGAATAAAACTGGAGGAAGCAATTTACTCACCTAATGCTTCCCCCACAATTCCAGCCCTCCTATCCGCTTCCTATGACCCATGACCCAACAAGTGAAGCTACAGGAATAGCCTCTGAGGGCGTCAGTTAAATGGCCGCTTTCTATCTCAGCGACAAAACGGACATAAATTGACTTTCCAATTAATTGCTATAGTATGATTCAAATTCTTCATCCAGGTGAACGTATTCATTGGAAGCCTGGATCCCATAATATTAAATAACAAATGGCACTAGATCCAACAAAAGAACATTTTGTGGTTTGTGAGGGCCCTCCCTGATGGCTAAAGGTAAGAGGCAAGATGGAAACCCTGCATGTGCTGACTTCTTCAATTGGGTATCAACAACATCTCTAGCAGCAGCATCTAGAGTACTGGTACTCAGGCTGCGGGTCACAACCTCTTTGGGGTCGCAGATCGTAAATCATGAATGTCAGATTTTTTTTGCTACTTCATAACAGTAGGGTTATTGTTGGGCCAGGACTGTAGCATTAGGAAGGTCAAGAATCACCAATCCAGGGATTTAGCCCGTCAAGAAACCATCCAAAGAAATAGAGAAGCCTCACTGGGAACTATGTGAGCGCTGTAAATGTACACCCAACTTGTGTATTTTCAAGTCCAGTTTTACTGTGACTTAGGAACCACAATCATTAAAGAAGCATTTTTAAGTTGAACTGCCTCCTGAGGAAGCCAGCTGCCACCATTAGACTAGCATTGTATTGGCTACATGTGTCAATCAAAAATGATGTCTGGATTGATTTCCAGTAGGCAAGGGAGATTTCTCCACCTTGAGTATATCTGAGTCTGCTTGCTTCCTTCTCTATCACCTCACTTCCAAAAGATCAGAGCAATCCCAGGTCCCCACAAATCTCTCTCCCACATCCAATAACTAGGATGATAGAAATGGGGAGATGGTTTCTTTTCCCTGCCACAATAGACAGTAAAATCATGAGCCAAAGTAACCCTTGCTCCATTTATTTAGCATAACAAACCCTCTTCCAGCCAGATTATGTACTGACTGGAGTAAGGTTACAGTTGTTGGATCTCTGTATTTTCTCTGAACGCACCCATTTTCTCCCATCCACATTTTCTAAAGTTGTCCTAGCACTGTTCTGCACCAGAAATTACACACACACACACACACACACACACACACACACACACACACACACGCACGCACGCACGCACGCACGCACGCACGCACGCACGCACGCACGCACGCACAGGCATACAACATGCAAGCTGACATGTGCTATGTGTTTCCACTCTCGTTTTCAGGAACAGATTCACAGATGAGAGTTGAGAAATCCCCGTACCCTGCCTTTAGGGTGTGTACCATGCCTATGTCAAGGAGCAATGGAGTGGATGATACTGATGGCAAACATGTCTAGTTATGGGTATAAATCCCATGAAAAAGTGTGCCCAGCTGGTGGCTGATATTGATACTACAGAGAAACTAGATTTGTTAGACAGTACAAGTCAGGTCTTCAACAAAACACAGAGACTTCTCCAACGGTTTTAAGGATCTCTGTAAACTGAAGAAGGCTACAAATTCTGCAATGTTCCTACCATCAGAGGGGAGCATCTAATAGTATGTGTATTTTACATAATAACCCGTTTAATTATGATATTTTCATATAGAATGTATTTTACTGGATGAAGCATTCCTTTAATACCAATACTTACAAAGTAGACTCCAAGACCAGCCTAGTCTAAACATGCAGGTAGTTCCAAGTCAGTTGGGGCAATATAGAAAGACCTTGTCTCAAAAACCAGTGTATGTATAGAGTTCAAGGCCAGCCTAGTCTGCACATATAGTTTGAGGTCAGGCAGAGCAATATAGAGTTTATCTCCAAAACCAACAAATTTTGAGCAAATTCAGCATCCATTATTCTCTACTTATTCCTCCTTTAAAGAAGAAACAGAACCGCCCTTGGATGGTCAATAGGGTTGCAGTGACCATATATCATATCTGTGTCTAGGTATTAAGGAAACTTGCAGCTTCTACCCTGATCTTTGCAAATCAACAGCTTCCAAAGTAGGACATTATAGTACTCAGAGACCTCTATGGCTTCAGGAACCTAAACACCAGACAAAACTGAGAAGAGATCTCTCTGTGAAGAAGAGAGACAACCATCACCAGGGATCTGTAGTGAGTGTGAAGGACCACCCTGCACACAAACGCTTCAGCCTCAGTTTCCCTCACCAGTGCCAAGACGATCAAAAGAAATCACAAAGTGACAAAATTGGTCACTATGGACTCAAAACTGCTTAGTTTTGGCAACCAGGCTAGGTAAGAACTACCCGACACCCAACACATGGCAACCTTGCTGTCCACTGGAAGAATGAGAAGCCCCTTCCAGCCATTCAGTTTGTTGGTCAAACCCATCCAGCTTGGAAAGTTTTTTGCTGGGGACCCATCATGAAAGTAGCTCCCAACAAAATGCACCTCGGTCACGCCTTACCCCACTCCCCAGTCGAATAGTTGTGTGGGTTTGTTGCTCTGCTAGTTGGCAATGTGTCTTCCTTTCCCTTGATGATAATAAGCAGGTCTGTCTTTTCCTTCAGAACAGTGTGTGGCCCAACTAAGATGTACTGGCTAGCAAAACTCGGTGCTTGATAAGTAACGTTCTTATCAGATATCTCTCTCCAAACAGAAACCAAAAGCCATAAGCAAAACTTTCCAGGGTACTTGGTGAAACATAAATCTATCTTCAAGAGAAAAAGTTATAAATTCGTCTAGGGCCGCTGTAATAGAGCCGGGAAAAGCTTTTATCTCTCATTTATCTTGTTCTTAGGGGTCTCATTTCTGCATTAGAGTCTAAATGAATGTTTTTATATTTTCCTTTCCAATTCTCCTGAGAAAGACCCCGGAAATTAAAATATCATTTACAACAGATATCATGCCATGATACAGCAAGGCTCTCCTCACAAATGCAACCCACTTCCCCCACCTTAAGCTTCAGCTGAAAGGTGCACAAAGGTACAGATCAGGTCAGATTCCCGAATCAAAGCTGTTACCGCACTGCCCCCTTGTGGGTGATGGAGATTCTGCAACTCAAGTTCCAAAGTGGCGGACATACATCATCAAATTTGCAAGTCTACAATTCTGAAGCAGGTAATGTTATCCTCCTCGGTGTCATGGGGGCTGGAGATGAGGAAGAACCGACGAAGATACGCAGAGTTTCATTACTTGCTGTATGATACAAACTCTTGTGAATTTTTTTTTTCATTTAACACTTGAAATTCGAAGCCAGAGATACACACTAGGAAAAAGACAGCATCTTCAACATTTGGTGCTGGTCAAAGTGGTTATCTTCAGGTAGAAGGATACTAACAGAGCTACGCTTATAACCTGAAACAAAACTCAAGTCCAAGTGGCTTAAAGACATCAACATAAAGCCAGATATATTAAACCTACTAGGGAAAAAAAAGGAAAGACAGCCTTGATTGCTTTGGCACAGGAGATGACTTTCTGAACAGAGCACTAAAAGTGTAGGCACTAAGATCAACAATAAATAGGACTTCACAAAACTGAAAAGCTTCTGTAAGGCAAAGGACACCATCGATTAAACAAAGAGGCCTACAGAATGGGGAAGATCTTCACCAACACCAAATCTGAAGGCTACTATCGAAAATATATAAAGAACCAATAAACTAGAAATACAAAACAAAAAAAAAATCCAATATAAACAGAATTCTCAGTAGAGGACTCTCAAATGGCCAGGAACACTTAAAAAAATGTGCAACATCCTTAGCCATCAGCAAAATTGACATCCTTCTCATACCTGGAATTTCCATCCCATTTCCGTGTCCACTCTGTCTAACTTTCTCAATTTACTGCCCAAAGCCCAGGGAACACCAAAGGAGAGAGAGAGCAGGAAGAAATTAATATCCAGAAGACAGTGAGAAGTGTTTTCAAATGCTGCCATCTGCATATGACAAGCTCTTTAAAAGCATGAGCACCCAATAGGAAGAGGTGCTGTTTCTCTGCTGATAACCACTGTGAACCTGGGCGGGATGAAGGGGTAGAGGAGGGAAGGAGGAAAGATGCCCCGGTGCAATTGGGGAAGTGAATATAGTCATAACACTTATGTACTTATGTATGAGACTCAAAAGTAAGGGGGGAAAGACCTGAAATGGTTGTAGGATCCTGATTCTTCTTGCATTTTTGTGTATAGGCAGATATGCACGTGGTGGCCTAAAGTGTCTTGTCATCTACCTAGTAAATGAAGGTGTAGCCTCAGCACAGCGGTCCCCCAACTCTATAGCATGTTCTTGTCCTGTTGTGCAGCTCTGCATTTCCAGATGGCTGAGACAGCACCATGGCTACTGAGCTGGTACTCACTGTGAGTACTGCCCTGAGCTCTAACTCCCTCCAGAGACTGTACTAGATGTGGACCCTTGGTGGGAGTGTTCTGCTGGATTTGCCATGGTTACCATTCTGTCTTTTCTGTAGGACAGGGCAACGACACAGCTTTCAGAGGATCCTGTACTGCCTCAGCAAGTCCTACCATTTCTTTCCACACTAAGTCATCACATCAAAACCCACTAGACTCTGGTCAACTCTGTGTGTTTAATAAACATGTGCCATTCACTCACTTATCCAGCAGGCAGATGGAAAACACCTTCTGAAAGTTCCACTTCAGGCTCCCAACATCTTAGGATTTTTAGCCCAGTCAGGGATGCAAACATTAATCAGACAATCAAAAGCAGATGCAAAACCCTTCGAGTGGTCAGGGCTGCTCAGGAGAGGTGTGCTCTCCATAAGATGGTGACCAGGAGAGTTTGAGAGTTCAGAAGGCTGGAAGCTATTCTCCAGGCCAGTGGAATGAGCTAGAATCGTGCAAAGAGAAGATGGGATCCTGTGTACAAGGGTAGGACGGGAGGGCAAACATGCCTGATACTGACAGGGAATTCCATGTGTGTGATCCTAAAACCAGCTACCCACTCTCCTGGATTCTGCTTTATCTAAGAAAATGAGCCTGTCAGTCATCCAACTCCATACTCAAGGATTCTACATCCATAGATTCCACTACTATATATTGAAAATGGTTGAGGAAAACATGCATCCGAATGGAACATTTCACAGTTGTTTTTGTTTGCCATTATTCCCTAAATTATACAACATGACAAATATTTACATAGCCTTGTCTATGCAAAGCACAGCTTTCATCTCAAAGGGAACAAGAGAGGGTTTGTTCAGAGCCACAGATGGGTGAGAATAGCCTGGAAATGTAGACTCAGGATGCTTTTCTAGACACAGAACAAGAGAAAGTCATATATCAAGATAGTTCCTAAATGTGTTGGTAGAAACATCAGGTAGGTTATTAAAAGGACCAATGATAACTGTAGGTCATCGGCAACATTCCAACTCTCCATGATCCTGATGTTCCAATCGGGCCTTGTAAATCCCTAGCGTAGGCTTGGCTTTTCTCTTTGGGAACTTCAGTTTGGTTCACAGAAGGCACATTTCAATAGGTGTATAAGTAATCTGCAGATGTTTCAAGTGCATGGGAGAATGTACAGAGGCTGTATACAAATGCTGTGCAATGTTAAATAATGGTGCTGAGCAGCCTCAAATTGTGGTGCTCACATGGCCATGGGTATGAAGATGGTTGTGAGTTTTTGTCACTTCCACACACTGCTCAGCAGACTTATGGTTGTTTAGGTTTTGTGTGTGTGTGTGTGTGTGTGTGTGTGTGTGTGTGTGTGTGTGTGTGTAGCATACAATCTTAGGAAGGAAATCAAGAGAAGGGTAGTTTTGATGGTGAGGGAAAATGGCAGTTGATAAAGAGACACAGGAGAGAATGAACATGGATCTCAGGGAGGGACTATAAGGGGGAATCAGGAATGTGGGGAGCGTGGAGTATGGGGATGTTTCAAATTTAATAAAAACCAGTCTTGAATATCAGAGGACAGATCCGCTTCCCTCTTCCAGTCTTTGTGGGGGTTTTTTTGTTTTTGTTTTTTTTTTTTTTTTGCTTTGTTTTGTTTTTCCAAGACAGAGTTTTTCTGTGTAACAGTCCTGGCTGTCCTGGAACTTGCTTTGAAGACCAGGCTGGCTTTGAACACAGAGATTCTCTTGCCTCTGCTTCCCAAGTGCTGAGACTAACAGTGTGAGCCATGGCTTCTTCTGCCTGCCTGTCTTTCTATGTCTACCTTAAATACCTTCTTTAACCAGTTGTTTCACATTGAGGTTAAGATTAAAGGTGTGGCAATCACCACTGCCTGCCTGGGAGCCTGGATCTCCCTCTATAACCTAAGATGACCTCAAACTCAGATTTGCTGGGATTAAGGGCGTAGGTCACCTGTGCTGGGATTCAAGGTGTGAGTTACCACTCTCTGATTCTCCTGGACTGGCTGTGGGCAGATCCCTCTGACTGGTTTTTATTAAATTTGAAACATATCCTCCTCCTACACACACACACACACACACACACACACACACACACAAAACCACTTTGTTTGAAAATATCTAGCTGTATCTAACAGGATATAATTTTTTTTAATTTTAAAAAATGAAAATGACTAAATACTTTAAAATTGAGTGAAAGGGGCTGAAACGTGGACGTTCCTCCCTGGGTCCGCCTCACTCCTCATCACCCACCAGAACACATACTAACCCTCCTCACTGTACAAATGACAGTTTGACCCACTGTCTTTTTGTGTTTTCTACAGTCCTTTCTCCATTGTGTGCATTCAAGACATTTTACAACATTGTGACTATTTCATAACTTGCTTCATTCATTCACTATTATAAAGTAAATCTTTTATCATACAAAAACCCCATTTACCTATTGAAATTGCCCCTAATGCAAAAGAACTAATTTAAAAAGAACCTTAAGACCCTGAGTCCCTAGACCCCCACATCCAATGTCACATCCTAATTGCCTTTAATTCCAGACCCAGGGAGATGATGGCTTTGGTCTCCATGGCAATCTGCATTCACATATGTGGCTCTTTCTTTGCCTTCTGTTCTCTCTTCTCCACACCACTAGAGCAAAGCATGGTGGGCGGTGGTCTTGTATTCAACAGGAGAGGGGCGCCCAGTCAGGCCAAGTGACTTCTGCAGCTGGCTACAGTACTGAAAGTCAGTTCAATAACTTGCCCACAGTCCTCTGCGTTGTCTGGGCCCTGACCGCCACTGATTACCATGTTGCTATCAGCAACTGAACACTTGATATCAAAGTCAAAAGCACATCTTATTCCTTATGACACATCCTCCCCTTTGCTGTAATGGTGCTGAGCACTGGCTTTTGAGGCAGGAGACCTCTGGTTAATGCTTTGGGCTTAAAACTGATACCAATCTTGTATTTTCCTGGCTATCAGATCAAAGCTCAGCTGGGGTATTTAATCAACACCTGATCAATTCAAACTGCCTTAATTAATTTTTTTCCACCAAATTGCTCTACTCTTTAGTGGATTTTTATCAAATTGATCAGTTGTTTAAAGTTGAAAAGATATAATGGGATAATTCCATTAGGTTTAATTTTAGTGCAAAGATGGGATTTGGGGAGTAAGAAATATCACTGGGGATTGTATAGATAATTTTAAACCTGAGGAAATTGAGTTCTTTAATACGGCTACCGGAAAAAAAAAAAAAATCAATTCATTCAGCCATCATGTTAACATCAATGTTGTATCCAGTGAATGTCAGAACATGGGATACTACAGAAATGATTCCTAATACAGTACAAAATTGTGCCCCTGAGCAGTTTGTGCCTTTTTGCTAGCTGCAAATCTACCCTGCTTTACCTGCCCTGGGAAGTTCTGATGGGGGGAGAGGGGGCAACGGGGGGGGGGGGGGTGCTGCTTTGCCAATAGAGGGCGCTGCAGAGACGCTACGGGCCTCCAGTCCCTTCTCCCCTCCCCGCCCCTTTCCTGGTGTCCAGCTAAGGGCTGCTTAGCAGCTGCAGGGAAGCCAAGAGGGTGCATCAATCTTCTCAATTCCCCACTCCCAGGACGGCTCGGGAAACACTCACCGAAAGCTCAGTGGGCAAACGAAAGCACTTGATGGAGCTCCCGGAGTCCGCCAAGCAAACATTTTGCTAGCAAAGAAGCCAAAAGCAATGTGGCTCTGTAAACATCAGCCTATCAGCCTATCAAATCCCCCTAGCTTTAGGATGCAAACCCCACTTTGTGGGAAAACCTAAGTATTGCCTTCCCAAACTTGTATTTTTACTACTAAGCTTTTTATATTATTATTCTGAAAAGTTATTAAAACCTCTATGGCACCATCGGATGTCACCCCAGTTGTGTGGGTTAAGTTAAACCAATGTAGACAGAATGACTCTCATTTAGTGATGCCTCCAAGACCAGCCACATGGGAGCAGTGAGACGTTAGCATCACAACCCAAAGGCTGAAAGAACCGCAGCAGGATCCATCAAGGAATCTCTGGGACCAGACACCAGCCCTTGTGGAAAGTGAGAGAGTCTGGCTGTCATGAAGATATCCAGAAATGGAGCAACAGCAGCATGCACCTGTGATTCACACCTATTCGGAGGCCTCTCCGTGGATGCTTGCTCAGCTGGCCCAGCTCTGGGATAAAGAGATGAGGTCTAAAGCTAAGTATACTAGAGATATGCAGCTTAGCAAAGTACCCCAAAGCAAGATGGCTGGAAACAGTGTCTGTGCATTGCTAGACCTGGGAGGGTGGGTGTGCTTGTCTGTGATGGGAGAAGAATTGGCACCTCCCTGTCATTACCGGTTCACTGGCACACAACTATGAGGTTCCTCCTGTTGTCAGCCTATCTGGAACTAAAAGGCTGGTCTGCTGGGCACTCCAGTGAGGAATTTTCTTGATTGGATATTTGAAGTAGGAAGACCCACCATAAATGTGGGTACACTATAAGTGTGGGTGCTTCCTTCCAGTGGCAGCCTAGACAAGGAGACAGGAGGAAGACGAGCCGTTGTCTTATGCCTGCTGGCTTCCACTCAGCCAGCCTGTTGCTGATGCTACAACATTCCTACACTAATATTCAGACCCAGCTTCAGACTTCCAATAGGGACTGAAGACCAGTGGCTCTCCAGGACTTCGGTGCCAGACTGGGGCTTCTGAAACACTTACCTCCCGAACTGAGCAAATACTGGTGGGTTCCCAGCCTGTCCAGCATGAGGTGATCACGATTAGATTGCCTGGACCAGTTTAATAAAAATCCTTTAAATATGTGTCCACCCTGTTGGTCCTGTTCTTCTGGGAAACCCTAACAGCACTGTTAATGTAGCTTTTTTGTGAGGTAACTTTCAATGCAGGTGGTATGAGTGGTACAATGTTGGCAATGACTAGACCATATTCTAAGAAGCACCTCACCCCCAAACAACCAGAAAATGAGGAAAGACTTCAGGGGATGATAATGAGACACCCTTGTCAGTGGCCCATCCCCTGTCCAGAGGGCCAGGCCTCTATTCTTGAATAAATGGCCTGCTTTTGTTCCCTCCTGCAGGCTGGAGATGAGAGAAGAATGTGGGTGTACCGATCCCTTACCTTCTCAGACCAGGGCTCTCTGGGTTAAAGTACAACTTAAAGATTCAATTCCTCTCTCTGCTCATGGATGGTTGTGACAGGTAACATGAGCCCTCCAGGACCAACAAGCAACGTGGGTCAGAAGATTCTTCAGGATTCACTGACACTGGTTGGTGAGGGACTCTGCTTCTGAGAGCTGACTGGAACTCTGACTAAGGTGATGTGGGGGAGGGGGACACCACCAATACAAGAGATGATACTAAGTCAGCAGTGTATCTGCTCTGGAACCGTCAAGGGTGACAGAACCATCTAGAAAGTAGAAAGTGAATAGGTGAGCTCAGACCAACCTCCACAGACTTCCCTATCTCAGAAGGGGCCCCAGGAGCAACCATCTTCCCCACACCAGAAGACTGTGGGGACCACAATGGATCCAGAAAGATGTAGACAGATCTTCTCACATTTTCTGAGTCTTCTTTTACAACTACATAGGTAGGTGGGGCTCCCCCAGACTAAACCAGGTAGAATTTCTATATGTGAACATGTATTTTGTGTGTCTCTGTGAGTGGGGATACACACATACCAGCACCCAGGTGTAGAGATCAGGAGTGAACTTTCTGGATTTTTCTTTCCATCCGGTTGAAGCCAGGCTTCTCTCCATCTTTCTGCAGCCACACTATGAACTCCACACTAGCTGGCCTGGGAGCTTCCAAGTGCTCCTCTCTCAGTGGGACCACTGGACTGCAGATACAGAGCACCATGCCTGGCTTTCCATGTGGGGTTTTAAGAACGGACCTCAGACTCCAGTGGCTGATACCTTTGTGCACTGAGCCATCTTTGGGGGCCTTTTGGTACCATTGTTCTGTTAACCCCTTCCATCCCACCCCGGCACCTCTCCTCTTTATCTGTAACTTTACCCCACATGTCATCAACAATCACCTTGTAACTTCACATCCAAAATGTAGAAATGAGTCTTAAAACAGAAAAGCCAAGTCTCAGAGGCCCTCAACCTCAGCTTCTTTGCCTACAAAATGGGGGCAATAGGTGTCCAGTGCACCCAGGTCAGCACTTCAAACACTGCTCCCTTCAATATCTTTTTAGTCCTTCCTAATAATTTTGCCTGGTTTTCCCCTAGTCTTCCTGGGAAGACAGCTTTTCTCAATGTGCAGTAGATCCTTCAAGACTCTAATCTATTTTCACTTGTTTTGCCATTATAAAAAGTAAGGCATTGTAGTCACCAAAGAGAATCTAAATACCACCTCCAACTGACTGCAAACCTGGAAGTCTCTAAGGCAGCCACAGCTGGGGGAGGGAGGGCAGGAAGGGAGGTGCTGGAGTCTTCAGGATAGCTGGCAAAAGAAATAGCAAGAAATCACCAAGAAGCATCCTGAGTCAAGCTAGGAGCCACCTAGGAAGGGGAATGCCCAGGGGTGGGGGACACTGACACAGGCTTGGAAAGAAGGTTTCCGTGGATGAAATTCAGGCAGAACTGATGTCTTGATTGTGCTGCTGACATTTTTCTGTCCTGGAGCAGTTTCCAAAAAATTTAAAAGCAGGCCTAAGACTCCTTTGCCTACCAGCACTTAAAGGGATTTCATCCAGAGTTAGCCATAGATGTCAGGCCATGGTGACACACACCTTCAAACTCTGGAAGCTGAGGCAGAGATCTGTCTGGGTTACATGAGATTAATCCAGTCTAAAAGAGAAACAGAGCCAGGCAATGATGGCACACACCTTTAATTCCTGTACTTGGGAACCCATGCCTCTCCTCCCATTACTTCAGAAACACACAGGCCTTTAATTCCAGCACTAGGAAGGTCAAACAGGAAGTGATATGGCTGGGCAGAGAAAGGAATACAAGGCAGGAGGAGGAAGGCCTGGAAAAGTTCTCCTACATGTAAGACCCATGGTCGAGCCCATCATCCAAGGCACCAAGTCTGGGCCGCCCCATTGGTCATCATGAGCACAACTTCCATGTCGGACTTGGCCTTGGGCCTTTTCAGCCCCTGAATGCTCTTGATCTTTAACTTGAGTGGTTCTCCGTGCATTTGAAGCTCCACACACCTGCCACCATTACTACTACAGACAACGCATTGAGAAGAAGGAGCACACAAGGCTCCCCAGTGTCCAGACAGGAACTTAGGAGCACCTGCCACCATTACTACTACAGACAACACATTGAGAAGAAGGAGCACACGAGGCTCCCCAGTGTCCAGACAGGAACTTAGGAGCAGGCATGTGCGAAGCTTTATCTCAGGGAAAGACCATTTTTCTAGACCATCGAGTGCCTGAGGGAAGGGCTCAGGTCTAAGAATAATCTAGGAAAAAATCCCAGGAACATGCTTGATGACCAATAAATTCAAAATTTGGTTTCACGCTGAAACTTTAACAAATTGTTTACAAGAATTACTCTACCTCATACCCCTTTACCCAATCCTGAAATGCAAAGATATGTAACACCTCACTTATGCATGTTTTTCCTTTAAAAAAACCCTTTCACGCCTGAGCTTGGGGCCAAATTCCATTTGCTGTGTCAGAAGATGGGGTTTCAGCCCAGGTTCAAACCTGTCCCAAAGAATAAACTACCTCTCATGTGTTTGCAATGGAATCCAGCTCCCTGGCGGTCTTTACGGGTCTCTCAACACGGATACAACAGCATATGCCATGTTCAACACTGTGACACAAGTCTATCATCTACAAAGTTTGCAATAGAGAACTGTAGCAAGCTTTCCTGTCAGATTAACTTTGGAATTCCAGCTCCCAAAATAATGACACAGAAACTTATTATTATATTAGTCTACCTTCTATCATATGGTTCAGTTACCTCTCCTCTGTGCTGTATGTCCAACTTATTTTATGTCTTCCTGGTGACTCTCCCCTGCCTTTTTCTCCCAGCATCTTCTCTCTCCCCAGAAATCCCACCTATTCTCTCCTGCCTAGCTATTGGCTGTAGTAGGAGGTTTCTGGTCCAGACTTTCGGGCCTAGCCTCAAGGTTTAGGCCCACAGACCCACAGACCGGCAGAGATATGCAGAGGCTTACTATATAGTTTTAGGCTGATTGGCCTAAGGCCCAGGCATACAACTTGCTAACTCTTTACCCTTAAACTAACCCATGATTCTTATCCTGTTCAGCCATGTGGCTCAGTACCTTTTCTTAGAGCAACATAGTTGTCCTCTGCTTCCTCCGGCTTCTCTCTGGAGTTCTGCTCAGTGCTTCCTGTTCTCAAAGATTTCTTAGTCTGGTAGCCCTGCCCACACTTCCTGCCTGCCTTTGGCCAATCAGCGCTTTTTATTAAACCAGTGGGTGGGACAATTATTTACAATGTAACAACATAATTTCCCACAATTGGCCACTTAGCTCTTTATTAAACCAATCACAGTGACTCATCTTTACACAGGGTACACAAATCTTCAGAAACAAAGAACAACAAATCAGTTACAAAAAAAGAAAGAGGAAAGGGAGGGAGGGAGGGAGGGAGGGAGGGAGGGAGGGAGGGAGAGAGAATATTTATAGACAGGGCTGCAGGGTCAGCTCAGTTGGGAAAGAAGTACTCATCTTATGAGCATGAGGAGCTACCTGAGTTCGATACCTTGAACCTATGCAAAAATACCCAGGTGTAGTAGCCTGTCCCTGATATCCCAGCACTAGGGAGGCAAGGGCAGGAAAAACTCTAGAGCTCACCACCCAGCCAGTCTAACCTTTGAGACCCTGTCTCAGAGATGGCAGATAACCTTCCTAAGGATGACACTTGGGGCTGTCTTCTGATCTCCATATACACATGCACACATATACATGCACACTTACATACATGCACGCAGTCTGGACAAATTGTGAAACAAGTATTGTGAAAATAGAAAAATCCTGTAACTCTCTCCCCCTTGGCCCCTTCCTGAGGTCCCAGAAACTAGCCAAAGTTGAGAGAGTTTCAGCTCCATTGTTAAATGGCAGCTTGCTCAGAACAGAGTTTCGGCTCCATTGTATCACTAAATTAGTTTGTTCAGGGCTCAGATTCTCAGAAAAGCTTTGTTCACAGGATTTATGGCAGCAGCTTGCTCAACTGCTCAAGATATACTTCCTGAGTTCTTGGGACCTACCTGGTCAGCAGCTTGACCTTCTGGACTTCACTCCAGATAAGGCCCTGGGACCACATTCCTGATATAACAACCTGGGTGGGGCCACCCAGGAAAGCCCTACCATGAGAACTGTTAACCATGTGCTGTTTTGCCGAGGCAGGAACTTTCTGAAGCTTGCACAATGTGCCCATCATGACCATTGCTCCAGGAAATGAATGTCTTCAGGTGATCCTATTGTTTCATAGGAAATAGCTTGCCTGCCTGTCTGCCTGCCTGCGGCTCTTGGCTTCTACAGTGCCTTGAGCCCACACATGTGTGTACCGGTATATCATTCATATTCATTAAACTCTCTTTTTCTTTAAAGTTAACAGTGGTCATTAGCCATGGTCTTACAGTGTCTTGGGGTGTTCTAGGGGCACCCGCCTATTACAGTATCAATGTTTTAAATAATTTTCCAGTTTTGTTTTGGGCTGGGCTTATGGTTATGTATAAATAAGAGGCGGAAGTTGGACATGCCTCTGAAAGCATGCATCTATCTCACTAGCCCTGTGCAGGTTTAGTCAGAATAGGTTTGGATTCATTTTTCCACATGTGGCTAGCTTGGCTAATTGCTCATACCCAAAGCACCCTGAACCCACAGGAACCCCAAAACCCTTCAGAAGAAAAGAACTTGGAACTGCAGACTTTGCTTAGAAGTCCATGCTCAGCTCCTCAGCCCTCTCCCTACAGAAGCAGACCTGCTTCCACTGCCCTCTTACACAGCACTGCTGGTATGTTGAATTCAGACAGAGCCCGGGTTGCTGGGAGGGCAGGGAAGGGAAACAGAAGCCAATTAGGGAGAGGTGGTCACCAGGGCAAACAAGCAGCCAGTGATCGATGTGTCAGAAGGCAGGCTGGGAACTCAAGTGAAGCTGCTGCCTTTTGAAGCATTTATCTTCCAAGTTGAGATGCCCACACACATTCCTTTGGGAGAACAAGTTTGCATTTAAAAGAGGCTTCAAGGAGAAGTGATACCCCAGCCTGCCAACAGGGGCTTTGAATGTTCATAATCCTTCAGCACCTAACTAAACAATGCCTCTAGAAGTGTGGTTTAACTCTGGAGGAGGCAGAGCTGTGTGAGGGTGTGAGGCGTCCTTTCCAGTGATCTTGGAAGCTTCCACGGCCCCAGGTTTAAAGCAGGAAATAGAGAGGAGGTAATAAGGGCAGGAGTGTGTAAGTCTTACGAGAGATTCATCAAAGACCGAAGGACATTAAGGAATATCAACATAGTCCCCACAAGAAACAAAGTAATAGAAGAATCCTGGGGTGTTTTGGCCATCCGAAGAGGTGAAGACAGTGTGTACCTAAAAACTGTCTTTGGGGCACTGCAGCCTCGTTGAACACGTGCATGCCGACACATGCACCTGCCAGCACATGCTAGCACACAGAGGGAGAGCAGCGAAAGTGAAGCAGATGCTGAGCCTGGATTGGAGAGAGGCAGGTGAAGAAAGGTAGCTGAGGCCACAGGAGTCCGGTGGCCTACATGGCTAGAGGGTGACCTGCATTCCTGGCCAGCCAGTGAAGAGACACCATGTTTACTGAGCAGCAAAGCATCCCGTATGGCCACTGTTTTCCGTTCGTGATTGGCTACAGCAGGAAAATCCAGGACTTAGAACTAAAGAGAAACAGAGATGCCAACAGCGGCCACCAAGAGCAAGAGGGCGGGGCTGGGGAGGCAGCTCAGCTGGGAAAATGTTAGCTATCCAAGGGTGAAGACTGAGTTCAGGCCCAAGAAGCCGTGCTTACAAAAAATAAAAATAAATGAAAAGCCCAAAGTGGTGGGATACTACTGTAATCCCAGACACGGCCAGGTCCCCAAGGCTCACTGGCCAGCAAGCCTATCCGACTTGGAACATTCTAGGCCAGTGAGTAAGAGAGCCTGTCTTCAAAAAATGACAGCCAAGGTTATCACCTGACCAACATACACAAAGACATGTGCACCTGGACACACACACACACCAGCACACACACCAGGAAGGCAGCTCAGCAAAGCTAGAGAAATCTCTGTCCCCAACAGTGACACAGATTAGGGCCAATAGCACCAAATCCTGAATCTAAGGCATCAGATGCAGCATCCCCAGTGTCCCAGGAGCACATTAAAGTGAGCGTTAGATGAATCATGGCCCCTTCTCTCTAGGCCGACCACCTGACGTTTTCAGGTCCCAGCAGCTGAATTCTCTAGTACCAGTGTATGTTGCTCTATCCAGTTGCTACATGACAAATTGCTGTGGGCTTGGGTGGATGCTTATAACAGCAAAAACACTGCTCTCAGTGCAGAGAAGTTAAAATCTGGAAAGCGTATTTTTTACCGCCTACAGAATTTCACTTCCTGGTCCACAAACATCCCCTTCCCTCCATGTCTCCAGATGACAGAAGGGTTCTCTATTGGATGTCTTTTGTGATGACACAAATCATAAGATGTTATTCACATACACACACCTCCTATATGGCAGTCAATCCTCATGGTAAATTTGATTGGATTTAGAATTCTCAAGGACACACATCTGGATATGCCTTTAATGTATTTCCAAAAACATGCACTTGAGAGATGATGAATCCTGGATGTGGGTAGCTCTATCCCATGGGCCAGAGCACCACACTGTGTAAAAAGGAGAATATGTGACCACATATACTAACTATGGTGGCCCAAGAAAGCCACAAAAGAACTGCAAAAGATCCATTGCCTACTCATACGGATGGCACTTACCACTGTGCTACCATTTCCTCCCATTTCAGAGCAGTAATATGTGTGGGTTTGTAGCCTGGGCAATAACCTATGCCACCACAGAGCCTAGGTACACAGAAAACCTTTTCATCCAGATTTGTCTAAGTACACACTATGTCTGCCCAGTGATTACAAATCCTGGCAACACACCTCTCACGACATATCTCTGCCATGCATGACACAAGGCTATAATATTGTGACTCAGCTCACTCTCATTCACGTATTCATTTCAGTATTAATGAGTGTGTCAATCACCAAGGTCTTCCAAAAGATTCTGAGCAAGACAAGAAGGGCATAGTGTGGTGGTTTGGATGAGAAATGTTGCCCACAGCCTCAGGTATTTGACCACTAGACCCCCCATTTTGGTGGCTCTGTTTAGAGAGGTGATGGGCCCATGAGGAGGTGCAGCCTTTTAGAGGGAAAAACAGAATTAGAGTCAGATTAGAGGAGCGTATAGCCACACCTCCTTTCCTGCTTTCTCTCTGCTTCTTAGGTGCACGAAAGATATGACCTCTCAGCTTCCTGTTCCAGGTGTCTGTTGTCATGCCCCCCCCCCAACACTGTGAACTTCTTCACCAGGATCATAAGCCAACGTAAGCTCATTTGCTGTAAATTGCCATGGGTGATAGTATCTGATCACAGTAATAAAAAAGAAACCGATACAGTCAGCTAACTGTTTGCGAAACACACCGTAGAGGCTGAACACAGGTGCCCACACAGTGATTCGCTCCCAGTTTCACAGACAAGTCCAGTAGGTTCTTGTCCCATTTTTACAGACAATAAACAAACTGACATAGACTCGGGAAGAACCATAACATCAATGTACATACTGCACATCTGGCACTGCCAACCCCTTCACAGTTGCCAATTCCTGGTGTTGACTGAAAAACAGAAGCCCTCATGTGTAGGCCATAGTGCCTGAGCTGGCAAAGTTTAGCAGGAATTCATTCCCTTGGGTCTAAACACAAAGTCCTCTAGTAAAAGGTACAGCTTCTAGGTGAAGACAGGCCCTCTAGTGATGAAGACCATGCCTCTTTAGCACGGTGAAGGGGTGGAAAAGAGAGTTGAGAGCAGAAGGAAGAACACCCGAGAGTGAGCCAGGAGAGAGACGCAGTGTTTATGGAGTGTCTTCACTCACACGTTTGGGGACTACCATCCACAGATACCCAGAACTTTCTAGCTTCTTCAAATGCAAAGTTTTCCTGGATAAAAATCATGAACAGAGTTTCCTGAGAAGAGCGGTCTGTAATTAATCCCACTTATGCCATTTCCTGTGACCTCACAAAGTTTTCCATCTTGGAAATCTGGATTCGAGGTCTAGGCTTCCTCCAATCAAACTATGACAATCAATCCACTGACTTCATACTTGACCCAAATGCCATTTCTCCTTTAAGCATGTCAAGAACAGTCCTACAGGCTGGCACCCTGTGAGCATGGTTGGAGCAGAAGAAACCTTGCTTGGTGCCTGGCACAGTATAAGTCTCAATATCAGCTACAAAAGTGACCATTCCATTGGAAAGCTGCCACCTTGTTCCCTTCTGTAGCATCAATTTCCCACAGGAACCTCCTCACTTGATCCAGCCTGGCTTGGTAGGTGAACTCTGGGCCAATGAAAAACCCCATCTCAAAAAATAAGCTGTATGGCTCCTGAAGGGGGCAGCAACTTTTGGTCCAATTATGTGGCTGCCTGTCTTGTCACACGGTCTTAAAATGAACAAGTAGCCACAAAATGACATGCATTGTATTAGTTTGTCACATATGCAGCTGCCTGAGGTAAAATTTGAAAGATACTAAGCTAATTCCAAACTGCCAGAAGTATTACTTATCACAAACTTCAGAAAAGGGGAGGGGAGGGTCATAGTTTCCCTCAATTATGCCTCTTTTTTGTTTAATACTAAAAAAGAAGATGTAAAAATGTATCACTTACGAGATGGTGGGTTCCGGTCATGTTAACTGTTCAAATTCAGAAGATGGAACCTGGAATAGAGGAGAGACCTGCAAGTGGGGCTTTGCCACCCATTCTGACAACTACCTCGTATAAGCACTAGATGGCGCCAAACACAAACTGTGCGGACTATCATGAGGCAGCCTGGGAATCTTGATGCTAAAGAATTTCTGGACTTAGCTCCTGGAAAGGCTTTAAGCTAAGCTAGGTACAGACAACTGCAGCCCAAGCAGAACAGATTTTTGTTTTGTTTTGTTTTTTTTGGCAGCCACTAAAATGAAAGTATTTTTCCTTTTACTACAAAAAGAGGACAAAAAAGAAACACTTAGAAGACGGTGACTCTGAGCTATGTGTTGACTATTCAATGTAACTCTGGTGTCCAAACACCTGTATCTTCAACATCTCCCCAGGACAACCCAGTTGCTACCCTCATTTTACAACTGAGCACACAGAGATCTGAAAGACTGTCTCCTGCTCAAGGTCATTCAGGTAGGAAGTGGCTGATCTCGGATTGAGCCCACATCACTCTCATCTGCATCGTGAGACACACCCCAGGGATGTGAATGAAACCCACTGTGCCCATAAGTCACCACCTCAGAGCTCTAACAGATACATGTCTTTTCATTCCCAAGCTCCATTATTCTAACCCTCAATTTTACAACAGCAAATTCTAACAAGCTAGTGGAAGGGATTGTAGCATGTATTTCCCGAAGAAGCAAAGCGCTATTAACAGTAAAGGGGAGCTGATATCCTGGAACTGTAGTTACAGATGGTTGTGAGTGACTGTGTGGCTGCTGGGAATCGAACCCAGGTCCTTTGCAAAAGCAACAAGTGCTCTTAACCACCGAGCCATCTTCAGCGCCAAGATTTTGCACTTTTTGACGGCCACAGCCACTCATCTTAAGCCCCTCTCCCCTGCTTCTGCATCTGCTGCTGAGTTCTATTGCTTTAGATTCCAGACAGAAGTGGGAATGCGCCATATCTGTCTCCTGTGTCTGCCCAGTATTGTCATGAGTGGCGACAGCCCCTTCTCTTCAAGACGAGGTAGCAGTCGGTCATGCACCTATGTCACATCTGTTCCATCCTTTGTGCATTGATGAACACTTCTGCTGCTCCCATGCCTAGCCTTCATGAGAATGGCACCAGTGAATGTGAGAACGTAGACATCTCATCAACACGTTAATTTCTGATTCTGTGGGTAAAAGTCAGGTCTCGCTTGATTACTTTGACTTATATTTTATAGGCTACATTCTTTTGAAGGGGTTGTACATGATTTTTTTTTCCTACTTCTCGACGTCATTTCTCATTGGATACCTTGACTCTCTGCTGTGTAGTTATTTCTAACAAATTAAAACATCCCCACCTAGAGGAAGATGGGAGGGTCATAAGACTCAATGAGATAAAGAAGCTTGCGACGCTCAAGGAGCTGGTGAATGGGGCTGGAGAGATGGCTCATATGTTCAGAGTGTTGGCTGCTCTTGCAAGGACCTGGATTCAGATCCAGCACCCACATGACTGCTCCCACTGCCTGTTACTCCAGTTCCAGGAGTTCTGGTGCCCTCTTCTGGCCACTGGGAGGCACTAAGCACATGGGCTGCATATAAAGACAAGCAAGAGACACACAGAAGTATACAAGTAAATGTTTAAAAATAAAAGCAGCTCTTTAAACTAGGGACTCAGAAAACTCTGAGACTTACAAGGCTCTGACACACTCCACCTCCCAAGACCATATAGGATGTAAACAATTATTGTGGTTCTTCTCTCTTCCATGCAGCAGCCTACAAGTTTGGCAGGAAGCTCCAGGGATGTGGCTTCTTTGAGGCCTCACCCAAGCTGAGCTTTTGGTGACACAGTTGGCTTTGACACTCATGCTCATGTAAATAACCCCTCACCCATGTCCCTGAAGTTACCCTTGATAAAGTCAGTTTCACTGCACTAGACTTGGGTAGAATCCTGGACTTGGTCAGCCGTCTATGCCATATCTGGAATAAAGAGAGACTTGCTCACATCTCCCCAGGAGAAATCACATGATACTTTGTGTATATTTTGTCTAATTTAGGAAGTAAGGGAAAATGAGGGTACAAAGAAAGCATGAAGAGACATAGCATGCCTCCCTAGGCCACACTTGGTCACTGAGGGCGGGAAGAGAAGACGGTGGTAGTGTGGGGTGACAGAGAATAATCCTGACTTCAGAAGGAAAACTGCAGCATCCCAGCACCAAATCAGCTCTCACATCACTCATCCGGGCAAGAACTCCCAGGGAGACCCGAAATGGCCAAGACATGAGGCATGGACTTGCTTTTATACCCATTCCTGTAACAGAAAAGACCTTGCAAATGAGTCATGACAGGCAGACTTAGGGCTATATCCAAGATTAAAAGAGATAGTGGGGTGTGGGGGGGGGAGCCACTTGAAAATTTATGTCACAGCATTTAAAAGACATTTGGAGAAACACATGCCAAGCAACAGAAAAGCTAAGTACTAAGGCAAGGGCACAAAAGATGTGAATATCCTGCAGGATGTGGGGTGCCGAGTACCCGGGAAACTGAGACAGTGCACCAGGAGGAAACTGGAAAGGTATTTCAGGGTGGACTAGTCCGGGTGCCAGGAGCCACTTGGTGATGTGGCTAGTCTAGACCAAGTCGTGTGCCAAGTGTAAAATACCTTCCAGATTTTGGAGACTCAGTGGGAAGAGAGAAAGTTAAATGTTTTTATATTGTTTGCCTGTAGAGATGATAATATTTGGAATATATTTAGCTCAATAAAATATACTGTTAAAATTAATGTCCGCTGTTTGTTTTTACTATGAGAAAGTGGCTACCAGATGATGGAGGGCCACACAGGTGGCTGGTATTTTATCTCCACCAGCCACTGATGGGCCAGAGTGTGTGGGGGACATGCAGGGACACCAAAGGGACTCAAGGCCTAGCCTGGGATGAGAGAGACACCAGAATTTCTGCCAGGGGAGAAGCTATTTTGTTCCCTGTACATTTAGGATCGCCCTGGAAAGGGAGAGCTGTGGGTGAGGCAGAGACGGCAGAACTTTCTAAATCACAAACAGGAAGGGAAAGGTGAGAGTGTCTTCAGAGAAGGAAGAGAGCTGGGATGCCAAACTTGCATTGCTCCACTGTAAACCAGTCCAAACCACAGGATCCCGTGATGTTCCTTTGAGGGTTTCCCTTCCCCACCACCAGAAAAAAAAAATGCAGAATCCTAACCTTCCTGCAGGACGTAAAACACAAAGCCAAGCAGACAGGAGAGGAGAAGCTCTAGAGAAAGCCTTACTCCTCTTGTTAATAAGCCCTGAGGAAAACTCAAGCTCATTGGCCCACAGGCAGCAGTCCTCAACAGTGTGATCCTTTGTGCCTTCCCTCAAACCCGCTGACAGGAAGGGCCGTTGCCATGGAAATGGGCCCAGCCAGGAAGCAACACGGAGCAAACACAGTATCCCTGCCTGTTCTGCCCACAGTGCCGACCAGTTGGTAAATATTACACCAGGCACATACCAGAAACACAGAGCAGGGTGTCATTCCGGAGCTGCGCTGGCATGATCCGAAGGCAGTTACACTGGGAAACTGTGAAGCTTAGATCCCATGTTACCAGGGGCATTGCCCGGCAGGAGGGAGGGCCATCTTAAGATGTACTGGACTACATTACACTGGGGATCTTGTAGAATGTAGCCATGTAGGTTACTGGAGGCTAAAGAGACATCAATTCATTCTAACAAAAAGAAGGAAGAAAGTCCCTTTCTGCTCAGTTTTACTTATTGTTAAGAGCACTTGCTGCTCTTGAGAGCATTGGGGTTCAGCTCCCAGCACCTACATAACAGTTCACAACAGTCTTTAACTCCAACTCCAGGGTATCTGGTGCCCTCTTCTGGCCTCTATGGAGCACTGCATACACATGGTACAAATGCATGCAGGTAAAATACTCATATACATATAAATCCATATTTTAAAAATGTGTATCTTCTATATATCACAAAGTTTGAGTGTTTAACAGACTAATAATAATGTGATCTGGTATATAGTAAGTGCACAATGAAGATTACTTTTATTTTCTACTGTAGTATACCCATGGACTCCAAACAACAGCACAAGTATAGAGCAACATCTTGCTTATCATTTGCTATTTTAAATTTATTTTACAGTGCTTAGAATTGAATCTAGGGCTTCAAGCACTCTCCCACTGAGCTACATTTTCCCATGCTCTCTCATCTTAGATAATGCTACATCTTATGAAGAAGATTAAGGCCATCCTGACTTCCCCACTACAGATCGCTGGGTTAACTAATCAGATGATAACACCTTTTCTAAGCCAGCTTTAGTGTCCTCTGCCTCTGGAATTGACAGCCTAGGTGTAAACCCTGCCCATGTCACTCCATGGAGTTCATCTAAGCTGAAGCCATTGCTATAATCCGGCAAGGTCATGGGAAAGTCGTCCTTTGCTCTTGGAGAGCTTATTGTTCATTGTAATCGGGATCAAAAGATGCCCTCACCATAAATCTACATGTTCAGCATCATTCCTAGAAAATATCTATGCCCAGATAACTCTCAAAAACTCAACCCTCCTGTATCATTTCTGTATTGTTTTATATTTCAGGTTCTTTTTCTACTTGTTTTTTTGCTCAGTGGATTTGGTTCTGTTTGAGACAAAGTCTCACTAAGTTGCCCAGGTAGGCCTTAAACTTGCAAGCTTTCTGTCTCAACCTCCCTTCAAAACTAAAATAAATTAAAAGAAATGTGACTCTTTTGAAAAATTAAGACTCTGCGTTGTGGACAGAGTTCAAGGCACTTGGTGTTTAACTTGGAGGCTAACTTTGAATCATTTAATTAAATAATTGCCTATTAAAATTCTCCCATCCCTTGACAGGTGGTGGTGGTGCATTCCTTCAATCCCAGCTCTCAGGAGGCAGAGGCAGGTGAATCTCTGTGAGTTCAAGACCAGCCTGGTCAACAGAGCAAGTTCCAGAACAGTCAAAGATGTTATACAGATAAATCCGACTCAATAAACAAAACAAACAAAAAGCAAAAATTCTCCCAACCCAGTAAAGTTAGTACTGCCCTTTAGAGATCTGGAATGGCTCTGGTATTGATATTTCCAATAATTGAAAAATATGTTTTATTTTTAAGCATATATTACCTACTGATAGAATGGGCAAATAATCAAATCCCCAAGTGCCTCTAACACAATGAACCAAGGGAGGGAAATATTGAGTCTGAAAGAAAGAACAATGACAAGCCTAAACTCCTGGCTTTGTAACCACATGTATCCCCTGACTTGCTCTATCGCCTCTTAAAACATATGTCAGCCAAACAAAACAGAACTGCAACAGATGGCTTGGAACAGTCCTTGTCTATGCTACCAATTTAAGGTTTCCACTTCAATTGCTTCTTCCTTTATTCTAAAATCAATCAAGTATCTTGCTTCGTGACCATTATTTCTAATCCAAAGGGTCAAGTATGTGTAGTAAGAAGTTTCTGGCCCAGTGTAGTCCCAAGATCCAGACCAGCAGTGCGAAATAATCACACAAACTCTTATATTAATTACATGCTGTTTGGTCTATGGTTTAGGCGTATTACTTGCTAACTCTTACTCTTAAACTAACCCATGATTAGCCAAGTGGCTTAGTATCTTTTCTCAGAGCATTTTCATCTTCTTCCCTCTATATCTGCCTGGCATCTCTGCTCTGCTCTTTTTCTTACCACAGTTATCTTAGTCCGGTAGCTCCACCTATACTTCCTGTCTGCCTTCTGGCCAATCAGTGTTTTATTAAATCATTATGAGGGTCAAATATTTACAAAGTACAAGAGCATAATCCCACAGCAAGTGTGAATAAACTTAGCAACTATAATCAAGTGGAGAGTGAGTGTCTGCTATGTGCTTGGGGCTGGTCCAATGACCAAGTTCAAGGATGGAGACATAGGAAAGTACAATCAGCTGAAAGCATGTCCAACACAGCTGGTGGACAGCATTGTCTTGGTAGAAGTAACATGATAAATATTATTTGTAATTTATGCCCTATTCTTCCCTGAAAGAGCTCTGAGATAGCTTATATTTTTTAAAAAAGCATAATGTTATTAATAAAATATGTTGTATCAATGAATTCAAAAAAGGAAGAGGAATTAAACAAATGTATAGTGGAATAGATAACCAAGAATCTATGAGTAGCTACAAATCTACCTAAGATCTTTCTAGCAGTCTAGGAAAACACACTATAAAATTATTAGCTTCAGAAATAAAAGAGCTTTTTTTTTTAATGAAAGAGCTTTCTGAATAAAAGATTTTCAAAGACCATTTTCAACAATCTCTTATGTCTCCTAACAATTCCAACGTAAGAATCTGGTGTTTCCCTGAATACTGACAGGCTGTTCCTTTTGCTTTGGTGGAGGACAAGCCCCATGAGAAGCTGGAAAGCTACACATCATAGTTAGGAAGAAGGGGCACATCAGGAATGTGCTGGAAAGAGTGTGGGGACTCAGCCTTTAGGCTTCAAACACTCTGATAGAGCCATCAGCAATCTCAGCAATAGTCTTTGTTACACATCCCTGAGAGTGGAACAATTCCAGGGTTGTAGATAGCTTTCCAGGAAAAACTAAATGGAAACTCTCCAAGACCCAGGAAAAAAAGCAACAATTCCTTTTTTGGAGAGGAAGAGCTACACACATGTGAAACATGGAGAAATGCAGATCTGTGTCTTATTATGAGTTGACGACTCCTAAGGCAACAGATGGTCCCTCCACCAACACCCAGAGAAGTCACAAAGCATGGAGTTTTCCTCAAGAGAATCGCCAAGGGGCTAGACGAGGACTTGGTGTTTGCTATACAAGCAGAGGGCCTGAGATCAAGTCCCAGCACCCACATAAAAGCCAGGCAGGGTAGTATACATATGTGATCCTACCATAGTAGAGAGAAGCACATGGGACCTTGACTCAAAAACTGAAATACAGAACAATCAGAGAAGACATTCCATGTTGACCTCTGACCTATACACATGGGTACACACACACACACACACATGCACACATGCACACACTCAAGTACACGCAAACACACACATATGTAAAGAAGGGTGGCTGGGTATTTTATTTCACTAACTCAACACCCCCTGGAGTGACAAGAAATTGCCTAAAAATATTTACAAATGTGGGAAATAGGAAGACTGGGAACTTAGATACAAAGAGAAGCAACCACAGTCAAGAGGAGTTCTCCCCTCTATTCTGTGTCTAGAAGATTTTCCAGTCCCGGATGACTGTTGCCAAGCCATAAAACTGAACAGATTAATCATTGTGTCTGGGAACTTCTTTCATGGGAGACAACAGAAACAGATTCGGGTCAACCGAAGCAGAGAAGAAATTTATTAAAGGATATAGGGTGGCTGAGTCTGAGGGCTACAAGAAAGCTAGAAGAAATTAAAAGGACTCAAAAGGCAGAGGCCAGGGCATCTACAGTTTGAAAGCAAGCCCACGGTCAGTGTCTTCAAGATTCAGCTTCTGCAATAATCGGCAACTTTGGATTTTTCAACTCAAATAAAACTCTGCAGCACAAATGCTTGATATTCCAGTGTGGCTCTGAAGTTCACCTTCTGGTGGGGAAGACTCATCACCTTGGGTGATGTTCTCAGTGTGGTGATTTACCTGCCAGGAGACACCTGATTCAACCTGAAGACATTTTTGCTCAACATACATCAGGGACATTGATGGGTTGTCACCACCAGAGATACTGCTAAATATCCTACAGTGCACAGAATAAGCACCCCTGTCCTCTGTTAGAAACAGTAGGAAGATTGAAACCTCTATGCCGACCTAAACTGAGCACATAAGAGGCATCTACTTATTAGAAAGCCAAGGTTTGCAGTAGACATACCTATGCTCTCCCTCTCCAGGCTCCCTGGAATCCCCATGACCCTGGAGTCACTTTCCCCATCCACCACTTAGCTTTCGATCATTTTCCCTTCTCCACATAGGTTTTAATCATTTTTCTTCCATAAGTTGTCATCTACAACTTCCTTCAGAGGACAGTCCTGAACTGCCAGAGCTACAGGCTAGCCTACAGAGCCGAGTTTATACCTACATGGTGAGCCAGTGTTAACCCAGGAAACCCACTTAATCTTTCCTCAATCCAAGGATGGTGTGTATGCCAAAGCCTCTCCATCTGAGGCTGGGACTTGACCAAAATAATATCCATGTTTGCTGTTTACTTGCTAGTTCCTTCTATCAACTCTCTCTCCTTCTTTCCTTCCTTCCTTCCTTTTTTACTTTAAGACAGTGTCATGTAGTTAAGGATGGCCCTCAACTAGCTATACCTTGAACTTCTGATTATTCTGCTTCTGCCTCCCAACTGCTGGAATTGTAGATACTGACCACTGTTTTTGGATTTCTATTGCTATGAAGAGACACCATGACCATGACAACTCTTATATAGGCAAACATTTAATTAAGGCTAGTTTAGAGTTTCAGAGGTTTAGTCCATTATCACCAGGATTCAAGATGGCAAAATGCAGGCAGACATGGTGAGTTCTACATTTTGATCTGCAGGCAGCAGAAACTCTGAGCATATCTATAGCAAAGGAAACCACAATGCCTATGATGACATATTTAATAAAAATAGTCTGGGATATCAAAGGACAGAGTCACCCACAATCAAACCATGAAGATCAGGGAATGGTGACACATACCTTTAATCCCATTACTCAGGAGGCAGAAATCTTTCTGGAAACCTGTGAGTTCAAGGTGTAATAGTCAGGCAGTGGTAGTACACATCTTTAATCCCAGCACAAGGAAAGTTGATCCATGAATTGAAATATCTGGGCAGGGAAAGAACGATAAGGAGAAGAAGGCAGCAGTTCTTCCCCTCTCCTGCCCAGTCAGTCTAAGGACTCATGGAGCTAGGACTTAGCCCATTTGGCCTGAGGAGTTGGCTGGGTAAGAATTGACTATGGTCTGGTCCCCTTTCTCTGATATTTAAGCTTTTCCTCAATGTCTGACTCTGCTTTTTCTTATATACCAAATAGAACTCATGCAATGAAAGTCCACTGTATACAGTGACACATTTCCTCTGACAAGATCACACCTACTCCAACAAAGCCACAACTCTTTTATAAAGGTTTATTCTGTGTCTTTTACATCATGTATCTTGATCCCATGCATTTCCCTGTCCCTTTGCACCTGCCCTCTGCCCATAAAACTCCTCAAATAAAGCAAAATTTAAGAGAAAAAAGGAAAAAGAAAGAAAAGAAAACTAAAAAAGAGAAAAAAAACTTAATAATCTCATCACAGAAGCTGCAATGCACCATAGTGAGTCATGCCGTGAATCTCTTTGTCCCTTTATATTAACTTGAAAACATTCATTGCAAAGAGTCATTGGTTTGTTTTGAAGCCTCTGCTTTCTACTATCCTATTTATGCTGGGCCCTTGCTTGGGCTCCTCCTGGATATCCTATTGTTGTTCTGTATTGTGTAGAAACTTCATCTTTGGGTCTTCAGGTCAGGTCCCTTCACATTCTCCAGAAGATCATAGATAGGGTAGATGATGGGACAAGCCAAGTCATATATTTGGGTCTGGGTCTGGGCAGCTGTAGGGCTGGTGCACCATATGTGAAATAAATAAGAATAATATTCCCATGCTTACAATTTCATGGCTGGCTCACTCATGCCTGTGCTAACATGGTTGGCTCCGTTGTGCTGTCCTGGTGAGTCAAAAGGTTCTTCCAAGTGTTGTAGCTAGTAGGGATCAAGGAGATTCTCTTATGACCACAGGACCAGTTCTTCTACCTGCCCCAGGTATTGATGAGCAAGGAGGTAGGGGTAGACCAGCTCTCCCTTACCCATGCTGCTTCCAGACAAATAAGTAATGGGAACAGCTCTCCCATGCAAAGCCACAACTCTTAATAGTGCCACTCCCTATGGGAACCATTTTCTTTCAAAACACCACATTCCACTCCCAGGTCACCATAGGCTTATAACTATATCATAAATGGAAAAATGCAATCAGTCCAACTTCAAAAGTCCACAGTCTATAATAAGTGACTTAAACTTAGTTAAAAGTCTAAAGTTCCAAGTCTATTCTGAGACTCATGCAATCTCTTAACTGTAACCCCCCTATACCATCAAAATCAAAGAGAAGATCGCATACTTTGAACATACAATGGCACAGGATTACATCATGGATTCACAATGGAGGAAAAGGAGGATAATGAGAAAATACTAGACCAAACCAAGAACAAAAACCATCTGGGCAAACTCTAAACTCTGCACCTCCATGCCTGAAGTCAAACATTCTTCAGATCTCCAGCTCACAGCAGCTCTGTTGACAGAAGCACACTTCTTTCTCTTGAGCTGTTTCTACTCCCTGTTAGCAGCTCTCCTTGACTCTGGCATCTTTAACATCTTGGGGTCTCCAAGGCAATCTAGGCTCCAACTGTGACAGCTTCACACAATGGACTCTTTGGGTCTTATTGGATGCTCCTAATACATGCCTGGCCTCAGTGGCTTTCCTTAGTCATAGACAAAGATTCTATAGCTCCTTTATTCTATTCTTTACTCTAATAGCAGAACCACATGACCAAAGCTGTCAAGTTCTGCTGTTTGCTGGGAGAGGAACATGGCTCCTTTGTTCAGTTACGTCTTCAACTTTCTGTTATTGATCGTTTCCTTCACTACCTAAGCTTGATTATCCTGAAACTTATTCTGTAGATCACACTGGCCCCAAACTCAGAGATCTGTCTGCCTCTACCTCTGACTTGCTAAGATTAAAGGTGTGCACCATCACACCCATTTCAAACTTTTCTTTGTTTTCCCAAGTTGGAAATTTAGCTGGGTATGATAGTGCTCTGAGGTCACCAGTCCATTTACTTTCTTTCTTAATCTGACTGTCTCCTTGAACACAGGATTTAGCTCTATTTTTATTTCCTCGTGCTCCTTTTCTCCTCAAATTGTGTATTTTGTATTTTTATCTTTTCAGATTGTTATTTTTTATTATAAATCAAAGCAGAGTTTACAGTAGGCTGTTTTGGGATTTCCTATGCCAAGAGAATTAAGCCAAAACTCTTCAGTTTAATTTCAGATATGTAGGGGGATTATGTTGTTCCATTGTAAATAATTGTTCCACCCACTGGTTTAATAAAAAGCACTGATTGGCCAAAGGCAGTCAGGAAGTGTGGGTGGGGCTACCAGACTAAGAAGACTCTAGGAACAGGCAGAACAGAGCAGAATGCCAGAGAGAAGCCAGAAGAAACAGGACAAATATGCTGCTCTGAGAAAAGGTACCAAGCCACATGGCTGAACAGGATAAGAATCGTGGGTTAGATTAAGGGTAAAGAGTTAGCAAGTTATATGCTTGGGCCTTAGGCTGATCAGCCTAAAACTATTTTAAGCAACTGTGTGTCTCTGTGGGTCTGTGGGTCTGCAGGTCTGAGGGTCTGCAAGCCTAAACCTTGAGGCTAGGCTCATACTATACAGACAGACTTTTCAGAGATGAGCAAAAAGCAGCCATGTTCCTCACCAAAATATCACAAGGATGATCTCTAGGCAACATACTAAAATTCTTCTGAAAGTTCTTGAGCCAGGTCATCACAGCTCAAATCTCTCTCAGCACCACTGTCTTTCTTGTTCCTACAAGTATGGCCCATTAAGTAGCTCTTAAAGCAACCCAGTACTTTTTTAATCCAAGGTCCTAAAGCCCATATCTCTTCAAACAAAAACATGCTCCAGCCCATCATAGTAATATCCCAGTTCCTTGTACCAACTACTGTCTTAGTTGGGGTTTCTATTTCTGTTAAAAGACACTATGACCACTGAAAGTCTTATAAAGAAAACATTTAACTAAAGTTGGCTTACAGTTTCAGTTCAGTCCATTATCATTGAGAGAAATATCCAGACAGACATCGTGCTGGGGAAGGAAAGTCCTTCATCTTAATGTGCAGGCCACAGAGGGCTCACAGAAGGAGAACTGTGCACTACACTTGGTGTATCTTGAGCATATGATACCTTAACATCCATGCCTGCAGTGACACATTTCCTCCAACAAGACCACATGGATTTCAAAAGTCCAGACCTCCTAATAGTGCTACTCCCTATGGGAACCATTTTCTTTCAAACCACCATGACCAATTTATGTGGTGTTGGGAACTGAACCCAGGGCTTATAGTGCAGCCCAGGCAAACACTCTACCAACTGAGCCACATCCCCACCAACCTAACACTTTCTAAAATGATTCATTTGTACCTCCCATTTCAGCATATACTTTTAGGGAATTAGGCCTCAGACAAGAAGTTATTACAAAAAAAAAAAAAAGAGTTGAGGAGAGATTGACAGTTAAAACAAGAGACACCCACCATAATGAACTTTCCCGCCTTGATTTTTATTTCTCCCCTGGATCCATGAAGAAATACCTTGAACAGCTACTATCCAGAGCCAGACCTTCACTAGAACCAGACTTGGGCTTTATAGCAGAAGCCAGCAAGAAATGCTTTTTAATTATTTAAAATAGGTTAATGGTTCCCGATCACTAGCGTCATCACAGAAACCATTCTGCCCACATCAGCCATTCAAGTGGCTGGAGCCCAGTCACCCAGGGAGAAGCAGAGATGACACAGAAAAGGAATTATACTTCAAGTCTCAAGAGACACGAAGAAAAACAGAAGAAATACCTGGTGAGATAGACTGGAATTCCTCAATAAAACAGCGTCAGAAGATTTTGATGACTACCTGGGGAATGAAATTAAGAGGAGGCTAGTCTGTGGATAAGGACTTAGATGTAGACAAGCAGCAGAGACCAGCAAAAAAGACTAAGCCATCTTCATGAGCCAGTGAATAAGTATCTCTACATGAAGTAAAACCAAAAATATTTAAAGAGATCAAGAGTGGGGGTCTCAGAAAACTGACCTGGCTGTGAGAATGGAAGGGAAGGTTTAAAGACCTATATTCATAACTTGTTTATCTGCCTTCTCTCATCCTACATGGAGATGAGATAAGGACTATTCAGATTTCAGGATAGTCTTCTAAGACTAAGAAATTATTTAATGTATGCATTAGGTTTGAATATTTAAATGTTTTAATGTACATGTGTGTTTGCATGCATATACACATGCATGTGAGGCCAGAGGACAATATATGGCTGCTGTTCTCCCTACCACCAATCTTATTTCTTGAGATGCTGCCTCTCACCAGCTTGGAACCCACCAGGAAGGCTAGGATGGCTCGTCAAAACATCTCAGAGAACCACATGCCCCCACCTTCTAAATGCTTCAAGCATCCTTCTCATGTTTGCAAGGCAAACACTTTATGGACTTATCTCTCTTCCCAGCCTGGATATTTACAGTTAAGTTACTTAAAATGTAAGATAATTTAAAACTCATTGGGTATTCTTGCTGCTCAGTGACTTAGGGGAGGATACCCATTTAACCCAGACCCCCAGGTCTCTGATGATAAATATGTGGGTTCTTAGAGCTCTGGGAGTTGTTGTTCTATGGCATAGAAAAAAAAAAAACAAATCTAGAACAATCTTCAATGGGGCCTTCAGACCCAACAGCTGCATAGGCACACATCTCAGGGGTTTGTGGTAATCTATAATCTCCATCAGAGGAGGAGAGTCTTCTGACTCTAAGTCTTGGGGTCTGCATGAGCTGCAGATTTGTCCTAGCCATGGTCACAGCCCTTGGAGATCAACCCATAGCAAGCAAGACAAGCCTGGTTACTTCTGGACTATTTCATGGTGGTCCAGGGTGACTGATTCCAGGATCAGTTTCTCTGGATACCTGAATCCTAACATATTTAAATCCCTCATACACAATGGAAGATATTTGCATGAAACCTTCACATCTTCCCAAACACATCAAATCATCTCTAACTTAGAACACTTAATATAATGTGTTACACAAATAACTGTTGCACTATGTTGCTTAGAGAATCTGATAGGAAAATGTATCTTAATACATTCCATATGGTTGCAGTTATTCTCTATTTCTGACCCAAACTTGGTTGCATCAGTGTGCACATTCTGCAGATATATAGTCCCTCCACTGCTTCTGACCCTCCCAGTGGAATGAGAGGTCTTTGTTAGACATGCAAAACAGCTCACTCTGTATTCCTTCATACTTTTTCTGTGGGGTTGATGCCTAACAAAGGAACAAAGCAAAAATCCACACTAGGGATATGCTTCTAGAAAGCCCACATCATGACAGCCTGGTGCTACAGGAGCTTGATAAAGCATGGTAGG
Organism: Phyllotis vaccarum; assembly: GCA_033318265.1. Classification (NCBI taxonomy): domain Eukaryota; kingdom Metazoa; phylum Chordata; class Mammalia; order Rodentia; family Cricetidae; genus Phyllotis; species Phyllotis vaccarum. Next base: position 101,191,261 of record JARWLC010000011.1, on the reverse strand, counting down.
CAGAACAAAAAGATACCGTGAGTATTTTATTGCAAAATTATGCCAATTAGTAATAATATTATTTGCTGGAGATCAGAGGATACTAACCACACATAATAGGCCTCATATATTAACTCATTGGAAGCTCACAGAACTCAGTGTTTCAGGGGCCATGAATACAGGTAAAGAAACAGACACAGATGCCTTGAGCAACTGGCCCAATGTCCCATACATATAAAGTATAATAGAGATCCAAATATTTGTTGTCTGGCTGCAGAGTCTACATTCTTTATTAGCCACCCATTCACACCATCACTACCCCACTGGTCTAAAGTGATTATCCCCCTAGCCTTTGGTTTCTTCTCTTATGTGATGTTTGGATAAGACAACCCTTAGATCTCTACAAAACCACAGTTGGATGTTCTTTCTCAGTACATCCATAGTAACAGAGTGAGTAAAAGCATTAGGCCATAAACTCAGAGGTCACTGCTGTCACTATGCCTAGAAATCTTTATGTCATTCTGGTCTGGCTTCACAGGAAGAGAGATACAAGAGAACTCTGAAGGAGGTTCTCATCCTGCTTCACACTCTTTGGGAGCAGGAGGAAGACACTCCAAGTATTCCCAGTGCCTCCTATAGCATGGAAAGAAGGAAGACACCCTAAGCACTTTACTCCAGTGCCTCCTCCAGCATACAAAGGAGGAAGACACTCTAAGTACTCTATCCCAACGCCTTCTCCAGCACACAGTGAGTTGACTTTTCCTAACTTTATGATCAGCCAATTAATCAGGCATTGGATGCTTATGCAACCATTGAGTCCAACAGCAGAGGCTTGGAGAGATAGAGCCACTTCCCCAATGTCACAAAGACAGTCACAGAGTCAGCATGAGCTCATAGCCCAGTAGGCTCCAATATAAGTGCTCACCATCACTGCCATCTTTTGCATAAGGTTTGCGTTTGTCACCCAGGATTTAGACATAAAAAGTTTGGTCCTAGAGATAGTGTGTTTAGAAGTGGTACCTTGTAAGAGGCTCTTAGATCATTAGGGGTATTCACTTGGGGAACATTTGTAATAATATGTTTCTGGCCTGTCCAGCCTGTGGTCCAGACCCACAGACCTACAGTCCCACAGAAACACACAGATGCTTATATTAATTTTATGCTGATTAACCTATGGTTTAGGCATATAACCTGCTAAGTCTTAATTCTTAAACTAACCCATGATGTGGCTGAGTACCTTTTCTCAGAGCAGCATGGCTGTCTTCTTTCCTTTGCTGCTGGTGTCTCTGCTGGTGTCTCTCCAGGTGTCTCCCTGGCTTCTCTGCTCTTCCTGTTCCCAGAATTTTCTTAGTCTGGTAGCCCTGCCCATATCTGCCTTTGGCCAATTGTTAAACCAGTAGGCAGGACAATTATTCACAATGTAACAGAACATAATCCCACTACAGACATTAAAGTAGAGCTCAGGAAATTCTTCAGGCAATTACATCAAGAATGCTTTTAGAGATGGCTCGAGCCTCTGCCTACCACCCCTTTTGTTCTGGCTCCTGGATTGGCTACATAATTGCTCACTCTTTCAGGTGTTTCTACCATGATGGCATCAGGATTAGGCAAGTCCCTTTCTCATCTATAGAACGAGATGATGTTAACTGAGGCAGCTACTAGTAGGATTAGAACACCTGTGAAGACAGATGATACTGACAGCACAGTCCCAGCATCATACAGCTATAAGGAAAGAGCACAATTAGAGGCAATGATGCAAACAGCCACAGAAGTCTTGGGGGGTCACATAAAAGGAGGGGAAGAAAGCAGGGATGAGGAAGGGTGAAAATAGGAGGGGGAGGAGTGAAGGAAGAAAGGAAGAAAGAAGAGGAGGAAGATAAGTCCCAACACACAGGGGAGAGCTCCTGTGAATCAGTCACTGCAAGGAATGCGTCTTGTAGACTCAGTCCTCACATACATCTTGTTAGGGAGCTCTGAATCATTATGCCCATTTTACAGATAAGCAAATTGAGAAACATAACCCTGTGTCAAGAAGTGGTAGAGCGTAAACCATGGCATCTCACACTCCCAGCTGCCACACTATAGTCAGCCACACAGCACTCCCACGGGAATGGCCATGTCCTTCCAACTTTTTCAATGCCCATTCCAAAGGCTTGCTGTAGCTAATGAGTTGACCCTTCTTCCTCTGAATTAGAAGAAGACCTAGAATTAACCTCCCTCAGATAAGACCCTTTATAAATAGTTTCCAAGGAATGGCCTCTACTTTATTGGAAAGGTCGGTGTGGGACTGGTTGTCACCCAACTCTGTTGACATTTCCTTTTTAAAGAACATAGCATACATTCTTGGGCAAGACTCAAGCATTCTTACATTTTGCTTTCTTTTTTTGAACTATTTATGGCAAAACCACGATTATTAGAAACCCTAGGTGAAAGCCCAGAGTTCCTTCTCTCTGTGATGAAGGCATTAAATGTTAGGCCTCTATAACCTCTGAAATAACTTCTCTCTACTGGTCCTAAAAACCTCACAAATGTTCATAATAATATGTGAAATCACAGAGCAGATAGTTAGAGCATGATGAAGAGCAGAGGAACTATGCAGAGTATTCCACATGCACTGTGCATTAAAATTTCACTATTACCTTATGACCCAAGTCATATATTAATCATATTTATGAAGGTAAGTAGGTCAGGAGGGCTCTGCCCTTACGAATGGATTTGTTCATTCATGAATGCATAGATGAATGAGTTCTTGACAGAATGGTTGTGTTATAAAACCAATTCCATATGGCCCTCTTGTTCTCTGTAATCACATGAAGTCACCACTGTTAAGATGTTATGGCAGGAAGACCCTCCTCAGACACTGAGGACATGATGGCTCTAGTCTCTTGGACTTTCCAGCCTCCAGAACTGAAAACCACATGAACTTCTTTTCTTCATATACAGCTGAGTCCAGGTATCTTTTTTATAGCATTAGCAAATGAACTCTATCACCCAGTAAATGAATGTAAGGGGCTCTTAAGCACAGCTCTGTAAGACTCCAAACAAGAATCCCCAGACAGACTGGGAGTAGCTAGAAGACGCTTGCTGAAGGAACCAAATGCATGCATGAGGAAGCCAGAAGAGGGCATTGAATCCCCTGGAACTAGAGTTACAGGCAGTTTCAGGCTATCATCTAGGTGCTAGGAACTAAACCCTGGTCCTCCACAAAAGCAATAGACACTCTTAACTGCTGATCCATCTCTCTAGCCCCTCATCTGAGAAATTTTTATACAAACCTAAATATACAAGCATATAAAATAAGTATGCACATAAATCATCAATAAAATCATAGATAATTTTATTTTAAAGCCACATTTTGACATACATATAATTGTAGCAATTTTTAGAGATAAGTTATAGACAGTTGGGTGGTAGGGATGAGGGTATGCAGGAGAAGACCTAGGAGGTTTGTGGATGCAACGAAGACAATAAGGTAAATCAGTATTAAATGTCATGTTCATCTTTTAGGGAATTTTATAAGTAATAATTGTTTTGTAATAAGTTAGATTAGTCATTGTTGGAATGAGTGAAATTGGGGGGGGGTGATGAGACATTTGAAAGGAGATAAGCAATGAAACAGTAATGATTGGAAGTCCTATTATTGTAGGGTAAGAAAGAGGCAAAGACACTATTTACTGTGATTTTTATGGATTATTGTCTTTAGTGATTCTTTAAGTTTATTAAGTGGAGAGATTAGTAAATTTGGGAAGACATTTTTAATTGAAATAAATAAAAAGTATAATAATTGAGAACAGGACAGTAAAAACTAAGGTAGATGTGTCTAATTGTGGCATCCTATGGAGAATTTGTGTCTCTAACTTTGCACACTAGTGAGAAGGATATGCTCATTTATTTTTACATAAAGAATTAAATCTTGGCCCGACATTTAAAACTGGAGGGCAGGGAGAATCATCAATTTTTTCATAGTTGATAAACATCTTTATTTTATAACTATCAATACCTCTTTACATAAAAACATATTATGCAATGGCCAAAGCATCTATAGTGCCATTTCAGACATTGTTGAAAATTCTATCTTAATCCCAAGCCAAAATTTATTTTGTGATTGGTTTTTGTGGAGGAGGGGCTCAACTCAGTGACTTAAACAGTAAGTACTAAAATAAAACATTTTAGCACAATACGATCCAAAGATGCACTAACTTGATCCTTACATGGTAAAGAATGATAGTAGAGAACATTTTAAAATCTTTTCTATAATTAAACCATTAGGTTTCTGTAAGCTCAGAAATCTTTTTAGGTACAGTATAAAAGCCTGAAATTTATAATAAATGAGAGTCTTGAACCTGAGCAGAGACCTTCCTTTCAGTCAGCATTCACTGTCACATGACATGATGGGCACAGGAGGTCCAAAGCACACTCATTATGCACATCAAGGCTGTAGTGAGTGTGACCCTTTTGATTTTGAATCAAATTTTGATTGCTGGGAATTCAAGAACCTTTTATTATTGCCAAATTTGTTGTGACCACCTGACATTCAGCTATGCAACCCCAACTCAGGGTTACAAAACACAATTTTAGGAAGGTGGGGTACAGAGGACCTGTAGTATATGACTGCAGTAAAACTCAGTCATTCAGTGCTGCCAAAGCTGCCAGACTTTCCCTCAACTATTGTTATTTTTCTTTTTCTGAGATAGTGGTAGGCTCAGTCATACTAGGCAAGCATTCTTCTACCGGGCCATATCCTGAGTTGTCTGCTTCATGTTTTTTGAAACAGGTCTCACTACATTATCCATGTTGGCTCTGAATCTCTCTTTAGTCCAGGAAGTCTCTAAAATTTGTGATCCTCCTGCCTCTACCTCCCAAGTAACTAGAGTTACAGGCTTGTATCACCAAGCCTGGCTTCCCATGTTTTTTTAACCTGATTATGCCTTGCTTTGGTTCTTGGGTATCACACAAAACTGATAATCACTAGAGCATTTCTGTCTTGTTTTGTTTCTGATAAAGCTCTTATCCTAGCTCCAGTAACTTCTCCTCACACTCCACTGGGAAAAAAAGTGGAAAGATGACTCTTTTAATTAGCCAAAACTTGATCATTACGGTATAGTTTACTGTGGAGAATAAAGTTTGATCAGGCCTGACAATGGCTCTATGGAGAGTCCAGCACTGAGCATCAGAGGCTCTGCTGGCCAGGAAAGGGATAGAAGGAGGAGAAAAGGACTTGTCCACTGTGCTCTCATGACTGTACCTGACTCTCAGCAGATTTTCTGAGTCAAAAGGAAAATCATAGGTGGAAGCTGCAAGACACAGCAAACCAAACTGGCTTCAGAGACAAGCAAGCTCTATTAACTGCTTCATTTAGCCTGATTTTAAGCTTTCACTAGATGACATTTGGGTCAACAACAAACAATATATGTAACACTGGTTTTATAGATGACATCATCTAATGACATCTTTACTGCCTTAAGCTTTATAAGCACACTCAATGACATTCACACAAAGATTAAGTAACCATGCAATGCATGTCTTAGATGCATCCCCATTGTTAGATCTCTAAAACTTTACTTAAAGAAAGAAAACCTTCAACAATTACTCAGTGCATTCCCTGACTCTACTTTAAAGAAGACAGCCATCAAAAACTGCAGGCCTATATCCTTTCCAGTTAATCAACCTTAACAGAAAGCAAAGTCCGCTTCTTCCATCTTCCAGCAGAAGCCCTCACCCCAGGCTCTACAGCCTCACATGGAATACCTGCCCAGGTATCCTACACAAGCTAAGGCCAGTAAGGTAGTATTGGCCAGCAGTTGATACACATTCATAAAATCTGGCACATATGACCTCCAATGACAGAAAAGAGGAGAGTTATTGAGAGTCAAGGCAGCAGGGGTCCTGTGACAAGTCCTAGGACACAGAGAACCTGGGAATGAGTTGTAACTTGGCTCTGTCACTTCTTGATTCCTGGTGATTGTTCTTTGGCAGGTAGGAGTCAATTGAGAAGTCTATGCAATTCTGTCATCTCCTCTCCCTGCTAAACAAGAATCCATTCCAAGAATGGTAGACCAGGAGCAGGGTGGGTAGATGCAAAAAGATGTCATGCTTTGTTAATGAGAGCTGACAGTCTTGAGATGATCTCAGTGGAGAAAACTTCCCCCAACCTTGGGAGACTGTTAATGAAGTTTTACTTGTCATCGCCCCAGTGAAAACAAAACAGCAGCATAAAATGGCATCCTTTGTTTAGAAGGTCACATGTCCAGATAGGGCAGGTTGGCATGGGGACACAGTGGAATAAATACGGCAGGCACAAAGACTGGCTTAATCAAGCATGCCAAGTTACCGAGAGCTTGGAAGAGTAGGGTTGAGTGCCTGAATGGTTTTGTGAAAATGAGAACCCATCAGACAACCCAATTATGACATAACACATCACAGCCTCTGCAAAAATCATATAATAAACATAGGAGCATATACTATGAACATTTGATTTGGGACTAATCTGTGACACAGCTGCCTCAGTCTCCATTTTCAGATCCCAGCTTGCAACTTTGTCAAAGAGGTCAGGCCCATTATGGATTTCATAAGGTCTTTTGTATTAGTTGCTTTTCTATTGCTAGATAAAATACTGTGGCCAAAAAAAAAAAAAAAAACCATATAGAAGGAATGGCTTGATTGGTCTCAGGGGATTGGAATCTACAATGGCAGAGCAAAGGCATGGGGACAGGAAGGTGGAACAGTAGCCAAGAACTCACATCTCTGACCACAGACAGGAGCAGAGAGAAAACTGAGAAGTCTGAGCTCTGAAAGCCTATCCCCAGTGACATACTTCCTCCAACAAGGCCACACCCCTGAGCTTCCCCAAAGAGTGCCAGTCTGGCACCAAATAAGTAGATACCAGACTACAAGGAACATTTTATCAGTCTGATTTCTCATAAGACTTCCATTTGATATTTGCTTAATGACATATGCACAATGTGGTTCAAAAGGAACTCTATAAGGATTCCCTGTTCTAACCTTAGTTATCAATATATGGCCAGCAATAGATGCTCTTTAGCAGCAACCAACCCTCAAATATTTGCTGTAAACATAATTATTTGTCCCTGGCCTCTTCTTACAGATGCTTGAGCTACACTAGACTCTTTACAAAATATTTACTTTTGTTTTTATTCACATTTATGTGTGCGTGTAACCTGTGTGAAACCACTGCTAAGAATGACAAGCAGCTATGAGCCACCAAACATGAGTGCTGGGAACCAAACAAGAGTTCTCTAGAAGAACAGCAAGTTCTCTAGTCATCTCTCCATCCCCCTACAACAGACTCTGCATAGGCTACAAACCCTTACAGAAGCTGTTCTCCTATCAAAGGTAGACGTGCTCTTCACTGTCACATGTCTGGACCACCTGGCCAGTTACATTCCTTCTTCAAGGATGCTGTGGCCTTGTTTCTATAGCCTACCTGGATTATCAGTTCTTCCGTAAGAGTAAATGATAGAATACATGTCCTGGAGATAGACAGCACATGTTCAACCTTTGCTCCAATATATAATGATGGGAACTTAGGTGAGTCTTTGGACTTTCAGGACCTATTCATGTAAAAAATGGTGATAATAATAACATCAGCTGATAGAAGTTCTGTGAGAATTGAATGGGACAAGGTATTCTGCTCCAGGACCTATGACATGGGAGGATTCTGACATTAATGGCAGCCCATATCTCAGCATTATAGCTAAAGGGACTCCTTACATTCTCTAGACTTTCACTTTGCTTAACACATAATAGGCTCTCAACAAGTGAGCACTGAATTACATTGGATGCCATTCTAACACTATGCAGGCACTCTATGCCCTTCTATTTATCTCCTTATCTACAGCTATCCTGAGAAAGTATCCCCATGCGGCTCATGTCTTCCACTGGAATCTAAAAAGATATGTCACCCGTCACAAGAATATAATCACACCCCATGTTCCCACTGTGAAATAGATTGCTTTCCATTGACTTCTAGCCTGTGCCCTCTGCCCTTCAGACCCATGTTTGTTAGGGTGAATAATCAAGAGCAACTACAAAAGACAAGCAGGAAGTAACCCTGGGATGGTATCCATCTCCCTCTTTCCCAGATGGGCGTTTCATATGCAGGAAGTAACACTAGGACAGTATCTGTTACTCTCTCAGATAGGCACTTCACAGGCTGAACTTCTCAAGTTGTTCAGAAAACACAAGACCTAATTCCTCAGCCTTTTGCTGTCTAAAATTGCCAAAGCCTCCCTTTCTTAGCCTCAAGTACTGTGTAAGTTTAAGGTCATGACCATAGGCTATAGAGGAACCAGACATCCTAACAAAATACTATTTGTGTCTCTTGTTTCTGGTGCATTCAGCAGGAGCCTTCAGTCCCCAGAGGCCAACGGTACTAACTGGTTCTTGTACATCACTAGCACCCCAGAACTAATCATTTTATCAGACACCTAGGTTGAGTCCAACATCATTGTCTGAGATATGACTCTGCTTTCCTTATTCCGACATTATGAATATGTTTCTTTTTAAAACTGTGTTTTGGTTGGAAAGCTCTGTATGTACTTGTTAAAGTCTTCCAGAATTTACTGGCACCCAAGGAGGCCCCTTAAAAAGTCAATGGCAGCAAATGAGATATACCTGAAATGGATACAATCGACAGGCAGAAAATTAGATGAACAAAATCGAGCAAAGTAGAATGGGAGAAGAAAATGGCAGATGTGGCACTCAAGAGGCCACTTCTCATTCAGCAAGTGGTTGTTTACTTGTCCAGTCCTCCATTCCATGGATTTTAGGCATGTTTGCACACTCAATGGAAAATGGAAGAAATAGGTCATTGAGACCTTTCATTTTTCTCATTCCCCTCATATAAACATGAAGAAATTAAAATGCTGCTAAGTTAAGGAGGCCCAAAGATAGTTCAAGCCCACATTTTGGCCATTTTTTTTTTCTTTTTGATGCAGTCTTTTGCTCTTGCAACAGATGAAAATAGTTCTTTCCATGGCAACACCACGTAGAGATATGAGAGGTTTTCTTTAAAAGAAGAAAGAAAGAAAGAGAGAAAGGGGTAAGGGAGGGAGAGAAGGAGGGAGGGAGGGAAGGAGGGAGGGAGGGAGGGAAGGAGGGAGGGAGGGAGGGAGGGAAGGAGGGAGGGAGGGAGGGAGGGAGGGAGGGAAGGAGGGAGGGAGGGAGGGAGACCATATTGTTTATATTGAATCTAAATCAGACTCTTCCCCTTTGTCTCATTTATATCATATCATTGTTGGCAAGTTATCTCAAGGGCATGTGAGGATGCTTAGTTACATTTACCAAGAGATTTTGGTTCTTTTTCTCTATCCCCCCCCATATTATGCTGGTCTTTATGACTTGAAAATGCTTTCAATATCGGGTACTCGAGGCCAAGTTCTCAGCTAACTGTTCATGGCTCCCCACCATTGTCACACCCCTTGCTGTATCTTCATATGCTGCAATGGTTCACATCTTACCCTCCATGCTAACACTACTGAGCTGTTTAATATAGGCACATTAATGTATTTGGCTTTCATGTCAACCTTCTGTTTTATTACAGTCAAGTTCAACTTGACTTCGTCACTGCTTCCATAAGCTGGCACACATATATAAAGAAGTACATAGACACATATGTCTCTTCCCTATAAAAGCATCTGTACAATACAGTCAAACTTTACTGATGGTCTAAGAAGAGAGTACTGACAAGAGGGTTTCACTTGTCAAATGTACTTTACAAATTTCTCTCAAAATAGTTTATCAGTTCCTCAGAATTCGCAGGATATCTGACATATCTCTTATCTTCCTTTGCAAAACTGCTGTCTAGTTGATGTCAACTGTTTTCCTAATCCCTTCCCCAGTCCCATAGCCCACTGAACAAAATGAACTTTCCATGACACCAGATGGCTAGGCAAATTCTCACAGTTCATCAGCCAAAATCAGAGAAAGATGGACAGTGACTTCAATTCATCTGAAAAGGTACTCATAAATATACTTGGCACTATCAGCTTCATGGGGAAAGATGCTAGTTTCTTCTTTCTGGAATATTCTTCACCACTGCTTAAGTGATGTAAGCAAGCAGAAAGTAAAACACAGCTGAGAATTCTTGGACATTTCAGATGTTGGTTGTTCAAGGGGGACGAGAAACACTGTTGATGCCTCTGGGCTGCACTGTTTGAGATTTACATAACACACACACACACACACACACATATGCTAGCACATGTACAAATACATCTTAAAACAATCACTGCTCATCAATCTTCCCTTTGTAACAGATATAAATCACCACAAAAAATTACAGTCAATAAAAAATGTAGAGTCATAGATACCAGTCCTAGAGGATACACCTACAACACAACCACTGTACCCAAGGCTCAGGGGTCATTGCTGAAGAATGGGCAGAAATATTGTAAGAGCCAGACAGTAAGTTTTCTGTGAGATTGTGTCTCCTGGGAATGTCATCAGCTACATCCATAAGATCTCATCAACATGACTGCCTAATCATGAGCTGATCGCAGATGATAATAATAGTCGTGCTAATATGGACAGGGGTTGGGGAAGCTTAAAACCTACAAAAAGATCTATAGGCAACTAAGGAAGGCTGAGAGTAGAAAAATGGTATTCCCCAAGAAAGAACTCATCAATTGGTTATCCAACACCAAATGGTCAGCCCTGAAATAATGCATACAAGTATCAGAACAAAGATTAAGCAGATTTTATGTATGCATTTGTGTGTATGTGTGTAACAACAATTAATGTAATAGGTAATTAATATGAAAGATAGGAAGAAAGGGTATATGGTAGAATAAGAAAGAAAAATGATGCAACTATATTTAATCTCAAAAATAAAATAATAACAATAATAATGTTTTAAAAATTATCAGCTTCTTGTTGGCTCTGTCTTCTTTCCTGGAGGTCTAAGAGTAGCTTCTCTTCCATCATCATATGGCCCAGAGTAGAGATGGTGAGGGGAAGAAATAAATCTGACCCTTCAAGCTGTGTATCACTTTATTCTGCAAGCCACTGAGGTTTCGAGGTTATATAATACTCATCTCAGTAAATTTAACTGACAACTTAACATAACCTAGAATCATTTGGGAAGAAAATCACATTTGAGGCATTGCCTAGATCAGGTTGGTTTGTTGACATGTCTGAGGGGAATTGTTTTGATTATTAGTCATTGTAAAAAGGACCCAGCCCACTGTGGGTAGCACTATTCCCTAGAAGAATGGTTCTGAACTATGTTAAAAAGCTATTTTGACATAAGCCTTACTTCCAGCCTCCATGCAACACCCTCCATAATTTCCTGCTTTGTCTTTGTGTCTTTGGCTGTGAAGTGAATCCCTTGGTTAGATTTAATGATGTGTGGAATAACAAGCAAGTCTGCCTTCCAGTTCTTATCTTTGCTTCCCTCAGCAATAAACTATGACCTGGAATTTTAAGTGAAATCGAATGTTTCTCCTCCAAAATCTCTTTACCCCAATAATAGAAATGAGGCTAGAACATTACATTGGCATAATATAGTCTAAGCAGACAAATGAACTCTAATACACATCTGGTCTTTTTGTAGTGCCCAAATGACAAATGAAAAGATTAACATCTATCTATTAACACATTAAGCATTAAACACATCACAGCATCAATCATGTTATTATGGTGTTTAGAAGTTATTAATGCCTCCCAGTTGCTCTAGTTTGGTAACAAGGTCTCCCAGGACCTGACTGCGACTTCCTCACCAATTGCTTCTTGTCCCACCTCTTCATTTGCATTCAGTAGTCACCTATGCTAATCTCACTCTCAAACAAATCATGTTATTTCTAACCTTCAGGTTTGCCTATGTTCCTATCTGGGATTCTCTGGCATACCCATCTTCATCCTCCATTGTATTATTCGAATGGCACCTCTTTGTTGAAACCTTTGGCACCTCTTATTGAGAATTATGGTTAGCTCCACTTATTAGGTGTGTTCTTTGAAGCATATATTTTCTTTTTAATAATAACTTGTAATATTAGATGTGTTTATTGGGTTGTTTAATGAAACCACTTCCCCAGCTAGACTATATTTCCTGGCAATGAGACTCACATCTAATTTATTCTACCACCTAGTCAGCCAATTGCTTTAACATTGTAGATATTCATAGTACTTTATGGATGAAAGAACAAGTGAATTATGAATGAAGACCTTTTTCTAGTCTGTGGCTCCTTGCAAGACTTGAGAAATTAAGTTGCTGCTTCCATTAAGCAAGAATTCAGAAAACTCTCCTCATTCAATCTGTTAAAGCAGAAAACTCAAGTCATTATATTACTGTCACTATTTATACAAGTACCTCAGGATGTCACCTCATCCACTTATGCCTTCTGGCCATACAGATTAAGAAGTAAGACTGAGAACTTCTTTGAACACAGGCTCTGAATCAAAACCTTGTAATAGGACTGTGAATACTCAACAAGCAGAGCTGGTTTTCCATGGCTCACAGTTAACACACTCATGAGCTAAAATGGACTGTTTGTGTTTTGGAATGTGTCCAGATGGTGACCAGAAAAGAAGTACTGGATGCTATTTTCTCTCTACACCCCACTATGGCTTTAGGAATTCTAGGGGCATGGTCTGAACAGTTCCATATAAACAACCCCAAGGCCCAGAGAAGGGTTCCTCTGTTTTTCTAGGCCACTGGTCAAAACATTGGCTGTGCCACTGTTCTTATGGCTAGGGGTTAGAAGGCAACGGCTGGGCCAGTTGCCATGAGATGCACTGTGATCAGCAAGCCTCTACTTGTTTCACAGGACTCTAAGCTGAGTATTAAATAACAGCCTCTTCAAAAGTCACAAGAAAAAGGAGCCCAGATGAGACAAGATGGTACCACCAAGAGGCCACATTCTCTCAGTTCTTTGGGTTCAAATCCAGTATAGTCAGAGAGAAGTTGGGCATGTCACCACACTTCTCTCAATCATATTATCTTCAAATAGGAGCTGAGGGGGTTGAGGAGATAGTTCATTCAGTAAAATTCTTGCCTTGAAACATGACCTGACTTCCATTACCAGAGCTCATGTATAAACAGTAAGGCATGGTAGCTTGAACTTATAATCACAACACTGAGTAGGTGAAGACTGGAAGATTACTAGGTTTACAAGCTATCCAGTTTAACCAATTAGGTGAGCTTCTGGCCAATGAGAAACCCTATTTCAAAACTCAAGGTGGTTGGCTCCTTAGTAAATTAATTAGAGGATATCACACACACACAGACACACACACACTAGCAGGTAAGCAAAAATCCTTTCTACTTGCAAGCATATTAAGTGATGCAATGTTTAGAAAACACTTAGCATATAGCAGGCTCTCAGTGACAGTTCCTATCTCTCCACTTGTGTTTGTGACTCTTCTCATGGACAACAGCAGCAACTTAAAAGAGATAAAATGTTTGCCCTTGATATCAGAAGGAATAGTTCATCATAGTAAAGAAGGCATGGTAGCATAATGGATCTGTCCATGGTGGCAGAAGCATGTGGTGTCTGCATATTAAAGCCTGGTAGATCAGGAAACAGAGAGTTCCCTGCAAATGGATATAAACTTCAAGGCCTATCCACAGCTGTAGCATGAATTTTAATTGGTCTTATATTAAAAACCTGGAGCCAGATATCAGGGTAAATGCTGCAAGATCAGAAAGGCACAGAAAACCAGCCACTAGAAAGACTTCCCACCTCTACAGAATTCTCCGGTCGAAGGGGGGAGATACGGAATGCCCTGTGATCCTTTATCCTTCTTATATTCCTTTCTCTACCCAGCCATATTCCTTTCTGTTCCCACCTTCTTAGTGCTGAAATTAAAGGCATATGACTTCCAAGTACTAGGAATAAAGGTGTCAGTAGTCACCCCCAGCTTTGTTTCTCTTTTAGATTATATTAATCTCGTGTAACCCAGGGTGGCCTTGAACTCACAGAGGTCCATCTGCCTCTGCCTCCTGAGTGCTAGGATTAAAGCACTGCCTGGCCTCTAGAGCTAACTCTGGAGCCAGCTCTGCCATCTGATCTTCAGACAAGCTTTATTTGTTAGAGCATAAACAAAACATCACCACACCCAACAACCCAATTCTGCTAGCTAGAGCCTATTTCCTAAAGGTCCAAACACTTCAGAATCTGTAGTATGAGGTTTCTGGCCCAGGTTTTCAAGCCTAGCCTCAAGGTTTAGACCTACAGACCCACAGACCTGCAGAGACACACAGATGCTTACAATAGTTTTAGGCTGATAAGCCTAAGGCCCAGGCATATAACTTGCTAACTCTCTACCCTTAATCTAACCCATGACTCTTATCCTGTTCAGCTATGAAGATAGAAAAATCCTGTTTGATTCTTTCCCCTCGACTACCTTCCTGAGGTCCCTGAAACTAGCCAAAGTTGACAGAGTTTTGGTTCCATTGTTAAATGGCAGCTTGCTCAGAACAGAGTTTCAGCTCCATTGTATCACTAAATTAGTTTGTTCAGGGCTCAGATTCTCAGAAAAGCTAGCTTTGTTCACAGGATTTATGGCAGCTTGCTCAACTACTCAGGATATACTTTCTGAGTTCTTGGGGCTCCCCTGGTCAGCAGCTTGACTTTCTGGACTTCACTTGAGCTGGACCATCCAAGATAAGGCCCTGGGACCGCATTCCTGATATAACAACCTGGGTGTGGCCACCCAGGAAAGCCCTACCATGAGAACTGTTACAACTTCTATCTCACGAGCCAGATGTACCCCCTCCCCTACCCAGAGTACAGTATAAGAATTCTACTCTGAAAACATTTGGGACTCTTTGCTTCCACAGTGCCTCGAGCCCGCACATATGTGTGTACTGGTATATCATTCATATTCATTAAACTCTTTCTTTAAAGTTAGCAGTGGTCATTAGCCATGGTCTTGGGGTGTCTTGGGGTGCTCTAGGGGTGCCTGCCCATTACACAGCCATGCAGCTTGGTACCTTTTCTCAGAGCAGCATAGTTATGCTCTGCTTCTTCTGGCTTCTCTCTGGCATTCTGCTCTGTTCTTCTAATTCCCAGAGTTCTCTTTGTCTGGTAGCCCCACCCATACTTCCTGTCTGCCTTTGGCCAATCAGTGCTTTTTATTAAACTCATAGGTGGGGACAATTATTTACAATGGAACAACATAATACCCCTACAAGAATCAAACGATAAACTATCCTTAATTCTTCTTCTGACCAGGCAATAGACTCAAATCCTCAGCCTATCTCAGTAACTATCAGGATGTTCTAATTTAATTCTGCTACAAAACAAACAAACAAACAAACAAACAAACAAAAAACCCTGATAAAAACCAGTTTGGCAGTTTGGGGAGTAAGGTTATACTTTCGGGTCACAGTCGGTAATTAAGACAAGCCAGGGCAGAACCTCAAAAGGGAACTGAAGCAGAAACAGTAGAGGAATGCTGCTTACTAGATTGCTCTCTGGTTCATGCTCAGTAGCTTACTTATATAGACTAGACCAACCTATCTAGGGATGCTGCTGCTCACAGTGGACTGGGCCCTCTCACCACATTTGGAAATGCAGACAATGCCCCACAGGCATGATTACAGGCCAATCTAATTGAATTAACTCTTCAATCAAGGTTCCTTCTTTACAGATGATCCAGGTTATGTCAAATTAAAAATAAAAACCATGCTTTAGCAGAAGGGATATTTAGGGGTGAATCTATTATGTGATAATCAATATAACATAATATAAGTGTTCAAATTTAATCAACGGCCACCTTTGCAAGAGTATCCCCCAGGGACCAGGCACTCTTCAGTGCATTCATTCCTGTTGGTGGTATCTCTGAGTAAGTTGTTTACCTTTAAAACTACTCTAATAGTCATAACGATACCTTTATCATTTTGGTATTTTTTATGTGTGTATGTACAATTAGATGCCAAAGATAAAGCTTGGTTATTATTCCTCAAAGGTCATTCACTTTGTATTTTGAGACAAGGTGTGCATGAGATGCCCGCTATAGCCTCAAGCTTTGATTATGGGAAAGATAAGGAAGCAACTTCATCATGAACATGTATTATGGTATAGATATGAAATGTTCCCCTAAACTCATGTGCTGAGTTTAGTAGAGTTGTTTTGGGAGGTTCTGAAAATGTTAGGATATGAAGCCTAGGTGCAAGAAATAAATCTATGTGTGGTCCCTAAACCCTTCCTCATCCTCTGACTCTTGTTTACTCTTTGATAAACAACTTCCTCCTCCACAACTTCCTACCACCTTGATGTTCTGCATTCCCATAAGTCCAGAATGAGGAAATACAAGAACATAGACCAAAATATCCAAAACTTTGAGTCAAAATGAGTTTCTTCCCCATTATGTTATTTATGTTGGCTACCTTGCCAGGTTTTGTATCAGTTACTCAAAGATTAAAACTTTCTGTCTTGGAAAGAACTAAATGAGGTGTAAAATGTTTACAGAAAGAATGTACTAAAAGAAGATGATACAGTCTGCCCTTCAAGGAAGCTCCTTAAGCCCAGGAAGCAAACAACTCAATCACTTCAGAAATTCCCTGAAACTGACCAAATTCATTATGCCCCTCCCCTTCAAGCACATATTAGTATTAAGGACAGCTGAGAGACATGTTCTGACAAGCTGAGCTGCTTTTAAGAACTGTCCTGCCTGGAAGGGGCTCAGACAAACTGATCTATATGGAAATAATACTGTACAACCTGTTAAGCTGCCGAAACTGTGCAATATGTTCCAGAGTTCCTGTCCTCATGACCCATAATCTGTTGAGGTAGGCTTTGGTGATGTGGCTGTCTGAGTCATTTCTGCTCATTTAAGTAACCCCTCATCCACATTCCTGTAAGTAACCCCAAGAAAAACCAGTGGTTTACCAAGTTGAAATTTAATGATAACCATATTTTGATTTGTCATTGGTTCCCTACCTGAATATTTTTTTGTTTTGAGTTTTATTTTAAATGTCATTTTATTATTTTTTGTTTAAAAAATGTCTTTTTAATCCATGTATCCCCTGTGGGGTCACTCACCCTTGCTCCCCCTCCCTTCCCTCTTCCCAATCCTTCCCAGTCAGCCTTCAGTCTCCTCCTTCTCCATCTCTCCATCCCCTACCTTTCCCCCAAAGGGCAAAAAGTCCCAAGGTGGGTCAGCTCAATGTGGGACATCCACTACAGGTAAGTCCAATTTCCTCATCCCACAATCAAGACTGGGTTAGGTGTTCCTCTGCAAGGAATGGGTTCCAAAGCACCAGCCCACACACAGGAACAGTCTGGTCCTACTCATTGAGGCTCTACATTCTGCGCATGCCAATCAACAGTTGCCTACCCTTGGAGGGCCCAGCTCCAAATTTGTTTAAGCCTCCCTGGGAATAGTGTCACAGAGCATAACAGAAAAGAAAAACCCCACGCATCAGGTTTCTTACATCTTATAAGAATCTCAGAAAGAATCGACATGTCTGACTTGTTCTGATATTGATAGATATCTTTATAATAACATTTTTTCACTCTCTCATGGTGTTTTGCCAGTGCCTAATGACTTCCCAAGAGGTAAAGCATGACTGTACAACTTTAAAGATGTGGCAACTGAGTCTGATGGAAGTTATATGATCACATAGCACAGAAAAGTCAAGTCTGTGATTTCTACCTCCAGCCACTACATTCTCAATCATGGTCAAAGACCATGTCTCCACGATAGCCAGTATTTGCTCCAGCTTTCAACACAAGATCTGACCCCTCCTTGGCTCTGGGAATTTAGTGGCACATTTTCCAAATATTTATGAACAGCCTAAAACTTCACCATGGGAGCAGAAGCCAGCTTGCACATGGGTCCAGCACGCGGGGTCACTCAGTAACTGAAACTATGATCATCTCCTGAGACTCCCCTTCAGAGGAGCTGAATGTTGATAGATAAATTCCTGAGAAGGACAACCCAGACTGGTGTGTGGGAAAGATCTACAGAATGGCTTTGAGTTTACAAATATTCAGGCATTTGAACATTGAATAAACTTATCATTATTAATTTAAGAACCAGTTTCTTATTTCTCCCTTTTTTTATTTTCCTTATTTGTTATTTTCTAAGAAAGTGGTTCTAAAATGCTATGTAGCAGATGTTGGCCTCAAACCCAGGGTTCTTCTGTCTGATACTCTCAAAGGCTTGGAGTACATACATGTCTCATCACACACAACTAAAAACTGAAACCCAAAATGTTTTCAGTCCACACAAAGTCCACAAAATGAGATAAGACCACAGATGATCTAATTCTAAACACTTCTCCAGCCTGGGTCCAAGCACATAGCATCATCAGAAACCTGTATAGTCTTTGAGGGTCTTCAGACTTTTGCTCATGTGCACTAAAGTCTGTTCCCTACAAAGAAGTGACAGTTGGCTTAGCCAAGTGTAAATAGTATTCAACTGAAAACACTGTGTGGCTTTTCAATGGTGAAAAATTATATCCATGCTCTTTAGTGCAACCCATAAAGTTTGTGAGCTCAGCTCTTGCCTGTGTTCTCAATATCTTCTCCCACCATCTCTCCTTAGTTTCACATACACATTCCATTAGAAAGACAAGTTCTGGCTCCTCAAACAGAACAAGTTATTTTCCTGTTTACCTACTTTCAGGGAGACTTCAGGATCATCCCCATTGAATACCCTCTTCTTCCTGTTCCATCTATCATTTAGACTCCACAGCACTAGCCACTTATGTGGTGCATTTTTTGTTGGATGCTTATTGTCTCTTTCATCTTCTAGAATGTAAATTCCAGGAGAGTAGTGAGTGGCTTTGTGATACCCATGAGTGTCTTGGCATGTAGAATGATATACAACAAGTGTTAAGTTAATGTGCACTGAATGAACTAATGAGTTATGGAATTCCAACACACAACCCAGGTGTGATGGTATACACATGTAATTCTAGGGTTTGGGAGGCTAAAACAGAGGCAATAACAAGATTATGCCTAGAATGTATAGATAGAGAGAGAGTATCAGGCCAGCCTTAACTGCGTAGGGAGACTTTGTTGAGAGAGAGAGAGAGAGAGAGAGAGAGAGAGAGAGAGAGAGAGAGAGAGAGAGAGAGTTAGAGAAAGGAGAAAGAAAGGAAAAACTAAGGGAGGTTTTAACACTAGGACTTGAGAAAAAGGTAAATAGCAAACCCCAACTTTCACAGTGTGCATCCTAAGTAAAAGGAGTATTTGGCAAAGAAGACGTTGGTGGTTGCTGGGGCATCGTGCAACCTTATTTCTTTGCCTCTCTTGGAATGACCTATAAGTACCTTTACAGCATCAGCTGCTTAGGACAAGAACAGGGTACTCTCTGGTGTTGCAGCTCAGCTACTTGAGCTGAGCTCCCGGTAAATCCTACTTTGGTCCTAGATCCTGCTAATCCTGAATTAAACTCTAAGTGAGCTGGGTCTGAAGTTGCCATTCATCAAATTCCTTGTTAATTTTAATGACACACAATGATTCTAAAGGAACATTTTCATTTTGTATGAATCAAACTAGTGTCTTGTTATGGACACCTCCAGGTATACACTCCTTTTTAAATAAAAGTTCAAAGATGTAGGACAGATCCCAAAAAATATAACCTATCAGGAATAGCCAGGAAAGCTATATTCTTCCTAGAATTTATATTTATATGGCCACTCATCTCCACCCAGAGTATGGAATGCTTGACATTGACATATTTTCAGTGCACCCCACCACTGGGTTCTCGTACCATCTGAAAATAAGGAGACAGGAATCCAAGATAGGAAGAGAGAAGTTATTGGGACAGGGTGGAGTAATGGAGATTTTTACAGAAGAAAAAAAAAACACGTAAAAGGAAAAGGGAAGAGCATTGTTAGAACAAGATAAAATGAAATGAAAGAGAGGAGACACAGTACTCAAGCACTTGGGCAAGACCCATAGTCTCTCTCCAGTAGCAGTCCTTTTCTGCAAATGTATCTCCATGCATGGTTTCTGCATGAGTAACATCAGTCCTACCTATAAATCTGTTGAAAACACAAATTTTCAAGTGCCACTGCAAACCTAACCTACTGCATGAGACCACCAGCAGGTGACATATTAATTACTTTTCTATTGCACTGATGAAACACCATGACCATAGCAACGTAGAGAAGAAAGAGTTCACTGTGGCTGGTTCCAGAGATAGGATGAATGGTCATAGAGTATAAGCATGGAGCTTAAGACTGATCAGGAAACAGAGAACTAAAAATTGTGCAAGTCTTTAAACTTTCAATGTCCTTCTTCTACCCATGGCATAATTATTCCTGCAAGGCTATACCTTCTAACCCTACACAAAGCATCACCAGATGGGCACCAAACATTAAAATATGTGAGACTATGGGGGACATCAAACCACCACAGTGGAGTTCATTATTGCATTTTAGTCCTACAAGTGATCCTGATGCATGAGCAAGTTGAGGAATACAGTTCATGTCTCTAGTACCTTTATATAGTCCCCAACTGTCTAGCTTACAGCCCTGTCTAGAGAATCTATTGCCTTTGCCTATATTGTTTTTGTTTGTAGAAAGAAGTTTCTGGCCAGGATTAGCCCTGCTATCTATACCAGAAGTCCCAAATAAACTGCCCTCAGCTGGTTGGTCCCAAATAATCATACAAAGTCTTATATTAAATGCATGCTCTTTGGCCTATGGCTCAGGCATATTATTTGCTAACTCAACTCTTAAACTAACCCATTATTATTAAAGTGGCTTTAGCACCTTTTCTCAGAGCAGCGTTTTGTCTTCTTTCCTCTATATTTGCCTAGTATCTCTCCCTGTTCTTCCTCTTCCCAGAGTTTTCTTTGTCTGGTAGCTCCACCCATACTTTCTGTCTTCCTTCTGACCAATTCGTGTTTTATCCAACCAGTAGGAGGAACAAAATTTTACAATATACAAGAATATAATCCCACAGAACACTTGTCTCTCTTCATGAATCTTCTGAGTCCTGTTTTCTAGTCCCCCTTCATCCCTGCCATCTCATCGATGCTTACATGTTAATGGTTGTCATCAAGGGAATTATTGGCCCTAGTTATTTCCAGAGCCTTTTTCTCATTGAAATCATGAAGTTCTTTCATAAAAGGCAGACTGGGCACTGCTACTTTCTCAATGTGATTTGCTTTGGCAGATGTGCCATAAGCAAGGCCTTGACATGTGCTTACCCTTGTGCTCTGCTATAGCTTAGTCATCCCTGTACTTCTCCAGGATATGATTCCCCTTCAGCCTGGTCCCAGAATGAACCCAGGTAGAACAGGCCTAACTTGCCCACACAAGCTGATGTACAATTACCAGTGAATGAAACGCTTCTTGTTGCAAACCATGAGACTCTGCATTTGTTACTCAGTAATAGCAGACAGGTGCATTGAGCATCAGTGGGCTTTGTTTGCCGGAGTGGACTATTTCACTTACAACACAGGCCTTCTGATATCCTGGTGCCTTATGGTGAAGGAGAACTTCCAAATATTTGCAATTAGAGAGAGGGAAATATATTTTTTGGGAAATCACACTGGTGAAGGGGAGGGTTACACTTCTCTTCAGCAAGTCTAAGCATCAGTTTGGTTTCTGAAGTCATTTGATAGATAAGATGCTAGGGGTAGAATGGGAGATAAGATGTGGGAAAGAAAAGGAATTTCTTTTTGAGCAGTCAGGATCAGAAGATAGAGACATGGTAATGGGCCCGGTTAATTGGGGCTGAGAATAAAGGATAAATTGTCAAATTAGAGAAGCCCCTGCAGTGGAAGGTGATGGGATGCTGCTTACTCATAGGGAGTAATTTCCTTCAAGCCCAGATCATCCACCCAATTTTACTGTGCAACTAGTTGCCCCATGAGTACTTTCTTAGATGGGGATCATGTCAGTAAAGTGCCACATGTACTTCCAACCAGCTACATGAGGACCTGGAGACAAGGCATGGGAGATACATGCTATATCGTCATAGGGAAGGTGTACGCTATTCCTGGTCATCTGGCACTTGGCCTCCCCTTGACATCCAAGAGGTATGTATCTTCTAGGTTGAATGCTTTTGAAAGAAGAAATTAAGGCAATTTCTGGGTAGTCAGAAGTAGGTATATAGATATTTTTAGTGCTGGGGGTCAGAGACTTAGACGTATAGCAATATACTCTTCATTCTCAACCCCAATTAACATGGCTTGTCTGGGACACAGCAGTTCTATCCTCCTCACCTTCAGTGCCATAGTCAGGACATTCCTAGCTATAAGATAAGAAAGGAAAAGATGGCATGCAGGAGGGAGGGAGGGAGGGAGGGAGCGAGAGATAGAGAGAGAAAAAAAACTGTTGTCTGATGCTGTACACTAGGCACTATGGGTAGTGGTTGACATAGGTCACCTTGGTCATATTCCTGATGCAATATATTTACACTCAGTTTACAGATAGAAATCTTAAAACTTGGGAACATAAAGTGACTCCCCTGTACTAGTTTGCCTTCTGTTACTGTGAGAAACACACTGACCAAGAAAAGTTTATCTGGCTTGTACTTCTATGCCACAGTCCATCCTTTAGTGATGTCAGGGCAGAAGATGAAGCAGGAACCAAAGCAGGGGTTGTAGAGGAACTCTGCTAAGTGGCTTGCTCACTATGCTTTTCTCGGCCTTCCTGCTTTCCTGTATATCCTGGAACCCACAGAGGGCTGAGTCCTCCCCTAGAAATTGTGGTGGGATTCAGGTGTCAGCTGATAAGGTCAAAAGACACTTATCCAGGATCCCGGGCCCCTGAAGGGGGCGTGGAAACCCCATTGATAAGGGGCTTCTGGAACACGAGACGCTCTCTTCCTGGTTCCTGGCTGTTGGAGAGACATGATCGGAATCCATCATCTGTCCATCACTCTTCCACCGTTCCAGACTCCAGTCCCTGTTCAGGTGCTACTATAAACTGTTACCTGTACCGGGAGTGTTGGTTTATATTTTAAAAAATATCTATCTGGTATTGGTGCCTTCTAAGTACACTCCGCCAACAAGAAATCATTAATCAAGAAAATTCCCTATAGGTATACCAATAGGCCAGTCTGGTGGAGGAAATTCCTCAATTGAGGTTCATTTTTCCCAGGTGACTTCAGTTTGTATCATGTTAACCAAAAGTCCAACTAGCACTAACTACAGTACACAACTGTTGAGCAGGGTGCCCAGAGTAGAATCCAGGCTTACCCAGAAGCCAAGGTTCACACTGGTGTTATAATACACAACAAAGGCGTCTTCATCTTATTTATTTATTTATTTATTTATTTATTTATTTATTTATTTATTTATTTATTTATTTATTTATTTACTTATTTACTTACTTACTTACTTACTTACTTACTTACTTACTTACTTACTTATTTATTATTTTTACTACTGATTCCTTAAGACAGCAGGGTTGCTCTTGTCTCTCCTGGGTTAAGTTTTATAAATACCATCTCAAGTGTCTTTTCATAAATAGTGTCAACCTCATCATCTTATACATGGAAGATAATAAATCTGAAGAAGGCTGAATAATTGACCTACTATATACAATGTTGTCTTTTGAAAGAAAATGGCCCCAAGGGGAATGGCACTATTAGGAGGTGTGGCTTTTGTTGAAGTAAATGTGGCCTTGTTGGAGGAAGTGTGCCACTGTGGGGCAGGCTTTGAGGACTTCTTTGCTCAAGATTCTCTCAGTGTGACACTCAGTCCACTTTCTGTTCGATCAAAATGTAGTCAGCACTATGTCTGCCTGAACATTGCCATGCTCCCTGCCATAATGATAATGGACTAAACCTCTGAAACTGTAAACCAGCACCTCAATTAAATTTTGCCATGGTCATGATGTCACCTCACAGCAATAGAAACTCTAATGAGGACACATAATAAGCAACAGAATCAAGATCTAAACCTATCTCACTTCAGAACCCATATTGCTAATCCGGAGGTCATCCTTCATGCTATCAGTATCCACACACTACCGTCTAATCGCATTGGTCAAAAAGTGATTATGAGGCATGAAAAGAGTACTCTTAAAGAATATGGTCTTCATGGAGACACAATATACACCAAAAATCTCATAGATATATGTGACTTGGTAACATCTATGTTTACAGCAACCTTGAGGCACTGACTATACTTTGGAAATAAACTCTGCCCCAAACACTATGTTGTATCAGTAATGGAGCTTATTTCTGTAAACATCAATCATGAAAAAAACTGATGGTTTCTGGGTGTGTCAATGTTCCAAAATGGTCTCCCATTTAGTAGTTTTGTAGTCTTAGGGCATGTAATCATAGGCTTTTGGTCAACTTAATGCAAGTTAGTGTTATCAGGGAAGAGGGAACCCCAGTTGAGAAATTGCCTCTATTGGTAATGCCAGAACACCAAAATGACCTCTGTAAAACAAACAACAGTTAGATAGAGTGTAATAGGCCTCTCATCTCAGCATCAGGAGGCTTAAGCAAGAGGGTTACTAGTTCAAAGCCAGTTTGAGATAGACAGAGAAATCCTGTCTGGGTAAAGCAAGGACTTAAGGTATATAGCACAGTGGATGAATGCTTGCCTGACACTTGCAAGGTGCTGAGTTCTATTCCAGAAAAAATAAACAAAAAATCAAGTCATTCTTTAGCTGAGAAGCAATTTTAAAAATCTATTTCCAAAGTCCCTGGGAGAGTTATGTTCACAGGCATGACCCAGGGTGGTGATTGCTCGGGACTAGAAGGGAGAGGGATAGAAAGCTAGTGTGTAATGCACATGGAGGTCCAAGTTGGGAAGATAAGGCAACTTCTAGGTATAAATAGTGCTATATGACACTACATATACCTAATGTTGCTGAATAGTAAGCTAGAAAACGGTCATTGTGAAGGCTGGAGAAAAGGCTTAGTGGTTAAGACCACTGACTGCTCTTTCAGAGGACCAGGTCTGGATCCCAGCACACATATGGTGGCTCACAACCATCTGACACCTTCTTCTGATGTCCACAGGCATTGGGCATGCACAAGGTACACATCCAAACATACACATACACACATACATACAAGCAAAACACTCACAAAATTCACTAAATAAGTCTTTCAAAATTTAGGAAACAAGAAAATCTCTTGATATATCTCCACTTCTGCATGTGGCTACCCTGAGCTTATGAATAAGTACAGTTTCTCCATTCTTGTGGGATATGTGCTTTTAAACAGCGCTTGGCTCTTGTCTGGTGGATAACAGGATTCAGTTGCTTTGGGAGCAGGCTGTTTGAATAGGGAGTCATGAAGCTGCCTAGATGTGTGGGACCTCCCCTTTCCTTCCTCCCACATGCCCAGCCTGCTCTCTGCCCCAGTCTCCTGTGGGATTTGACCTGGCCTAGCCTCTGGCTTCCACCCAGCTGCTGGTAAAAGTTTTCTTACTCCTCCCACGTGACCTCAGGAACAGAGAAGTCATTTAAGCCTTATAAATACTGGCAGGCTCAAAAAGTAAGTCTCCAGCCTCAAAAACATGTCTCTGTTTTCTTTGGCAGATTGGCAGATCCAGTAATATTTTCAGATAAGAAGGTAAACAGTGGGTGGAGGGATTAAGGCATCCTAACAAGGCCAGTGAGGAGCGACGTACTCAAGTCTTTACAGAAAAAGAGAAAGAAGAAACACTATGCGAGTCATTTCCTTTGAGAAAAAAAGGAAAGAGCTAAATCCATCAGAGCCCCCAAAGCTGGAAGACGTTGGGGGCACTAAGTAGACATTCCTCTCTGTGCTTTCAAGAAAAAATGGGGACACCCAAGGACAGACTGGAAGATAGAATTGTACTACATTTCACCCTAAGAGCTTACAGACAAGGAACAGGGTGAGAAAATTTATCCAAAGCTGGGCAGAGGTGGCACACACATTTAATTCCAGCAAGGCTGGCAAATCTGGTCTACATAGTAAGTTACAAGACAGCCAGGTCTACACTGAGAAACTATCTTGGGTGGGGGGGGGGGGGAGCAACTGATTGAAGCCCCAGTCTGATTTCTGGAGTGTGGTGGATTTTGAGAATACTAGCAAGTCCCACTTCTCACAAAAAAGAGAAAGCCAGACCCTTGCTTGGTGTTCAGACCCCGGAAGCTGGGGACAGAGGGAGATAAACTCCAAGACAGAGCAGCAACATCTGCATAGCTCAAGTGTGGCTGCATGCAAAGCTTCTATGATAGTCTGGAAGAAAGGTAATAAGCCACAGAAGAGAGACTATTTTCAGGGTTTCTCTCCCCAAATCCTCACTCCCAAGCCTCCTATGTGTCACTGAATCCAAACTCAGGGAAGCAAGTGTTTTATAAAATGTATCAGATACACTCTAACTGAAGGGAGGTCTAGGGAGGAGGGCAGTTCTGTGTGTTCTATTTAGTGTCTATGTGCTTTTACACATAAGGATACTTAGAAATGTATTTATGAAGTAGACAAAGATCTGTAACTGGAGCCCTGGTCTTCAATCTGATTTTTTTTTGATGTGGTTTGGTATAACCCACAGATGTGCAATGAGGCACCTTAGGAAACATACATCTTTAGATCCTACCTCTACTAAACTGATGGTTAACCCTCACTTCATGTTAGGAATTCAGTGTTTTCACACACACCCCACAGCAAGGACACCTTCCCCAGTATAGAAAAGAAGGCAGTCACCATGGCTCTGAAAGCCAGCTTTATAAAAGGCTTGCCATGTCCTGAGCTTGCAGCCTTTCTGCTATTGACATTGAAACATAATTGTGTTGACCTTGGTCTCCAAGGTAAACAAACTGTGCAGAGGAAATGTTTGGACCTGAAGATTCCTGTTTGTTTCCAGTTTGGCCTAATGGCTGACATCCTGAATGGTTCCATTTTATCCCTTTCAAAGTGCTTCTGGTATATAGTAAAAGGGACAGTCCCAAACAATTGGTCCTTTCCAAAATCAGGCTCAGACATACAATTAGGACTCCCCAGACTCATGGAATTCCATTTACAATGAGACACTAGGAGCTATGCCTCTCCAGGGGCCCCAAGATGCTGAAGAAGAGCTAAAGGGAGATGAAGGGGTGTGTTGGTCAGTAGTTGTAGATCTATTGTTGAGCTTTTGTTTGTATTTTATTTATTTAGTGTGTATATATATGTGCCATATGCATGTGTACATGTGTGTAAAAAGAGGAGCAAGAAGTTAATGCCAGGTGTCTTCCTAAGTTGCTCTCCACCTTTTGTTTTTGAAATAGAGCCAGACACTCACTGATTGGCTAGACTGGGTAGCCAGTAAGTGTCAGGGATCCACCTGATCCCCACCCTCAGCCCTGCAGGTGGAGTTACAGACTTGCATTTCTGGGCCTTGGCTTTTTATGTGGAAGGTGGGTATTCAAACCTGGTCCCTCTGGTGAGGTAAGCACTTCATCCGCTGAGCTACATTCCCAAAGCTCTGTGTGTGTGTGTGTGTGTATGTGTGTGTGTGTGTGCGTGTGCGTGTGTGTGTGTGTGTGTGTATGTGTGTGTGTGTATGTGTGTGTGTGCATGTGTATGTGTATGTGTGTGTGTATGTGTGTGTGTGTGTATGTGTGTGTGTGTGTGTGTGTGTGTGTGTGTGTGTGTGTGTGTGTGTATGTGTTGGCAAATCTGAACATTGATAACATACCTGAAGCAAAGTTAAGACTTTCAAATAAGTGATTGCACTGAATTCTTTCAACAAGCCCAAGGCAAAGACTTCATTTTCTCCACTTTACACATGAGGAAACCAAGGCCCAAATGGTCCAAGGACACACAGCTGAGGTGGGAACCAGCATATGTCTTGGTATCAAAGGACACACAGCTGAGGTGGGAACCAGCATATGTCTTGGTATCAAAGCAAAAATAATTTGCCTCTCCAGGCTTGTTCCCTTCCCTGAGACGATAGTATTTCTTCTCAGGAGTATGAGGGGTGTGTCTTAATTAACCAGTCCGACCTTGGACTTGGAGAGAAGAGACAATGAAGAGCTGGATGAAGAACCTCCTTCTTAGAGATTCCATCCAAGAGGCAGAAAATGGCAAAGGGCAAAGCTGAAAGTGGAGTTTGGAGACAAATACTCCTGACCTTCTCCATAGGACTACAGGGACCAGAGCAGGGTTCAGATCGGGGAAGGTCGTGTGTGTGGTAGAAATAATATACCAAAAGTGGAGTTCCAGGCCTCCTGGTGTCCCAAGCAAGACATACACTGCTGAGCTGAGGAAGTCGTCTCGCCCACAACTGGCATTGTCGGAAGGGACCTGCCTGGCAAACCATGGCCTCCTCATAACCCAGTCTGGAGAGCAGGCTTCTGTTGAATTTGGCAGGGAGCCCTTAATGAGCTAAGTAGCAGAGAATGTGGAGTGTCACTGCTTTCCAATGTAAAAGGCTCTGCTCAATCAGGACCACAGCTGAACCATCGTATGGGGGCTTGGGAATGTGTCCAGAGCCGCCTGTGTTTTTTCACACATGTAGTAACAGATGAGTTAAAGTCAGGCACATCCTTGGCACACAGGATCTTAAAACTCTGAGCTCGGTTTCTGGAAACCTCAGTATTCCACATGTGATCTGGGTACCAATCTCAGGGTCATCTCCTGCCATTCATCAGAAAGGCTGGTGAGATGGCTTAATGGCTTAAAGAGCTGGCTATGCATGCTGTGGACCCAGGACCTGATTCCAAGAACCTATAGGAAGTCAGGCATAGTTTTATCCACCTGTAATCCCAGCACTCCTGTGGCAAGACAGGCACTGAAGACAGGAGAATCCATGGGAGCTTTCTGGCAAGCTAAGCCACTACACAGAGCAGAGAACAAAATACTGCTTCAAAAATATGCAAGGTGAGGGTTAGCACCTTACACTTACATACACACACATCACCACACATGTCAGCCTCCCCCCCCCCACACACACACATACACAAAGATAAATTACAAAGGAAAGAAAGGAAGAAGCACAGACTTTGGCCTCCAGATGGACCACTGAATCAA
This sequence comes from Phyllotis vaccarum, assembly GCA_033318265.1. Taxonomy (NCBI): domain Eukaryota; kingdom Metazoa; phylum Chordata; class Mammalia; order Rodentia; family Cricetidae; genus Phyllotis; species Phyllotis vaccarum. The sequence goes on along the minus strand of JARWLC010000011.1, from coordinate 101,162,411 downwards.
ATGTGTGCTATCAAGCTCCTCATGTGAGGGAAGTTTTGACTTGCTGTCCCTGGACCACGCCTGATAAGATGGGTCGGGCTTCCTGGAGCTGCACTTCTCCTGTCTGTGTCTTTCTGAGACTGAGCTGTACAGTAGAGTTTGATTACCCTCATAGGAAACCTTGGAGATACTCCAAAATATCAGTCATGCTACATTTAAGCAATATCTTGAATCTGCTTCCCACAGTCAACAGTGCCACAAAAATTCCCTTTGAAGATGTGTAGAAAGTATTATCAGATGATTTTCAACCTGTCTGATTCCTGCTAAGGCTTTGTGGCTGCCTGTAATCAAAATGGGTGGCCTGACAAGGAGAAGAATAAAGGTGTCCTGCTAAACTCCGGAGTTCCATTGCCCATAAATCTACTCTCATGGGAATGAAGCCTGCCGCCCTTTCAACTAGTTACCTCTGAGGTTCCTTTTAAAAATAAGTTGTGGAGGCTGGAGAGATAGCTCAGTTGTTATGGGTGTGCTCTGTTTCTACATAGGATCTGGATTGGGTTTCCAGTACCCTAACTCCAGCTCTAGGAGAATCTGACAATTCTAGACTCTAGATAATTGCACTCATGTACATAACTCCACATACAGACATGCATGCACATACATAATTAAAAATTGGGGGGAAAATCTTCCAATTAACTTGTCCTTTTGTCTGGGTGAAAAAGCATATTTGTCCCAAAACTAACTGTCTTAGTTACGGTTTTTATTCCATGGCCAGAAACAACTTTGGAAAGAAAGGTTTTATGCATCTTATATTTAGAGATAACAGTCCATCACTGAAGGAAGTCAGGCAGGAGTTCACGCTGGGCAGGAAATTGGAGCTGGAATGTACTGCAAAGTTCATGAAGGAACACTGCTTACCGACTTGTTCTTCAGGACTTATGCTACTGCTTCATTATAGCACCCAGAAATACCTGCCTGTAGGTGGACCTGCCTCCAGTGAGGTGGACCCTCTCACATCAACAAGCAAACAAGCAAAAGTCCCACATGCTTGTCAACATGGGTCAATCCAGTGAAGAATTTTCTCAGTTCCCTTTTCCCAAACTACTCTAGCCTGTGCTGTCTTTACATGAAACTAGGCATCACACTAAATCAGATGTGTATGTGTGTGTTCATTTATGTACGTGCATATAAAGTATATACAGGTACATGTGTGTGCATACACACGTATGTGGAAGTCGGAGATCAATATCCAGTGTCTCCCTCAGTGATCCTCTATCTACGTTTTTGAGTCAGGATCTCTCACTGAACCTGAAATTTACTGATTTGGCTACTAAGTTCTCTGTTGACCAGTAAGCCTGCAGATTCTCCTGACTCCTCCCCAGCTCTAGGATTTCAGGTAAGTACACCATACTTCACTTTCTTATGTGGCTTCTGAAGATTTGAGCTCAGGTCCTCGTGCTTACACAACATGCCCTTCACTAACCAAGCCATTTCTCCATCCCTGAGACTATTTTTCTTGATGACAGTCCCTCAGCCAATAGAAAAATCCTGATGACTGTTTTCTTCTAGCTTCACTGCCCACCACAACTGCAAGGCTCCCAACTGCTCTGCTACTGTTATGCCTGTTCCTCAACTCTCTTCTCCATGAAGCAATCAGGAAGTCACTGAAGAACAGAAATCAAAGATGTTTGAAAGTCAGTTGGAAGCTGAGACTAGCCCGGTCCAGTTTTCTTCAGCTGCATAAGAAATGACCTCGAACACAAGAGAATCAAGACAAAAAAATGTATTGTCTCCCAGATCTGGAAGATGGAAGTCTAAAATAAACCTTGTCAGGCTAAAAATGTTCTTCTTGAGGAGCCATAGCCTGTTGCTGACATGTCTCACCCTCTAGAAGCTGCCTTTAGTGACTAGCTTGTGGCTACAGCCCTCACCGCCTGCCTCTGTCATTATTACAGCCTTTCCCTCTGTTCTTTCTGTCTCTCCCACTGACAGGGATATGGGTGCATGATTACATTTAGGGCCCACGTGCTTAACCATCAGGGCTCCAAAGCCTGACTTTGTCTTGTCTTTTGACATTTATAGTTCCATAACTGTGGGTATCTTTGGGGGAAAGATACTTTCCATCTACTGCATGGTAATGTCAATGCACTTACCAATGTCTAAACTCTTTATTTACTGTAGCCACTAAGGTGACATGGCTTCTGCCCACCTCTGAATTCATCTTATTCCATCTTTTTCTTCTCTCAGACCATTCCTCTGGTCTGCTTTCAGATTTTTGAACAAGTGTGTGCCTGGCACAGAGACTTTGTAATATTTATATTTTGTAATGTAATATTCTGTTCGGAATATTACTGCTTTTGGTATCATTTCCTGAAAGAACACATGAATTGATGAATGAGAATGAATGAATACATGAGTGAATGTTTTCGTGTCGGATATATCAAAAATACAAGACTAGCTTCGTTTATTTCTTAGTTTTTCCTCAGTCTGAATAAAGAAATTTTCCAGCTAGTCATTTTTTTTTCAGTCATCAAACACTTCCAAAAATCTGTAAATCTTAGTCACCTGCAGACTGGCTAGGAAGGAGCCACATTCTCTCAGTGTGCTGAAGGAACCGAGGACTGACATTACTGATGTATAGCACCTTGCCCATCTCTTTGTTCTTGAAGAAGAAAAGTCCCAGGAGTAGAATCTTTTTGAACGTCCAGAAGTGGTTGTGATGGGGCTTTGTCCAGGGGTCAGGGAATACTCACAGCAGAGAAGCATGGATCTTTTGCAAACACCATTGGTCGTAGGCTTTATCATACCCTGGAGACAGGTTGCCTGGTTGTAGCCAAATGACCGTGAATTTCTTTCTGACTATCACCAGTGGAATTCTAATAAGATGCTAAGATAAAAGCATGAAGAGAATTTGTTGTGCTTCTATTATTATTGATGTTCTCCAAATAAGAATTCTCATGTCTAGATCTACAAATCAGTAGCAGTTATTATATTATAAATAATTTAGGGAAAAGAGTTCAGCTTCCTGTGGTTTGTCTGGAACTTTCTATGTTCGTATTTTAAATCCTGCATCCCAGGGAAAACTCCCTTAGTCCCAAATAAGCCAGGACAGCTGGTTACACAGTGGTGGCTTACAGGCCTATCCTTACCACTTGAGAGTTGAAGCAAAAGGATAGAAGTGGGAACGCGTATGACCAAATATGTACAAGTTGTAAGTCAAGCTAATGTACTGTGGAATAAAAATATGTTTCCTCTTTCTACTCATGACAAATGGTCTCTAACAACTTGGGGAATCAGATTTCAATTTCAAGTTTATGAATGTTTCTCTAGTTCCCATTTTTTGTTTTTCCCCTTTTGTTCCTACTTATAGCTCTGCCTTATACCTTAAGGGTGGGGACGTTCAGACTTCATCTACATGCACTAGAACAACCAGCTCTTGATTATCCCTTTGGTTTTAGGGCAAACTGTGGTGGACTTAGAAAAGAGATGTAGTCAGCTCTGAAGTGGAATTGCTATCCATCACACAGGGATTTGGTCCATCACTCAAAGATTCTAGAGTCCAAAGTGCTCAAAGCCTGGCAGAGAAGAGATGGAGAGCCAGATTGTGGTCCTCGGGACTGGAGAAATCCTTCTGAAGTCTCTTGGTCATACTGGTAAGTGCCACTCAATGGAGGATCCACACAGTTGGAAACCATGGGTGACTTCTAAATCCCAAATGTACCATCAGCTCCCCCACAGCCTGAGATCACAATTATTCAACTAGTAAAATGAATCTCTCAGAAAACCTTGCATTTGCCCCCAGGATATTCCTAGAATGAACTTTTTTTTAAAAGAACTAATGAAGTTATAATAATAAAAAAGTCATGTAGCCATCAAGAAGAATTAAATGAAAATGATTTATATTCCCTGGAAATTTATAGGAAAAGGACCTGCCATGAAGAATTGAGAACTTCCCCACTCTCTGTTCTGAGTCCGCACACATGCTAACAATTCCATTTACTTTATGGAATTTACTTTACTGGATTACTTAGACTATGGCCCACACTGACAAGCAAAAAGGACACATGATCAAAGCATCTGGTCTGCTTCAATAGCCTTGCTCCTTTGAGTTGATAAAATTAAGGAAATAAGCACACAGAAGGTACAAGATGGTAAAGAAGATGGTTTCTTAGAGTTTCTATTGCTGGGCATAACATCATGACCAAAAGTAGCTTGGGGAGGAAAGAGCCTATTTGCCTTATACTTCTGCATCATAGTCCATTATCAGAGGCAGCCAAGACAGGAACCTGGAGATAGGAAATGAAGTGGAAGCCATGGAGAAGTGTTTGCTTACTGGCTTGCTCCCCTCCACATTGTTTGCTTTATTATACATGTAGGACCACTTGCCCAGGAGTAGTACCATATACTATGAGCTGAATCCTCCTACATCAATCACTAATCATGAAAATGTCCCACAAGCTTATCTACAGGTCAATCCTATGAAGTCCTATTAAGGCAGCTCTCAATTGTGGCTCCCTCATCTCAGATAACTCTAGCCTACATCAAGTTGATTAAAAAAAACAAACAAATAAACAACAACAAAATCCAGGATAGATGTGAAGATAAGAAATGTGGATGCCAAGGTAAATAGCATGGAATCAGAGAAAGTGGTTTTAGATATTGCCTCTGAAATTTGTCAGCAGTGTGTCCCTAGGTGAGTTTCATTGCTTGTGTGCTCTTTTATTGTTTTCCTAAACAGCATATACTATATAGAATTGAAGGGAAGATTGGCAGAGATGAAATAGGCAAGGAGGATGAAATAGGATGCCTAATGGCATCAAGTTTCAAAATCTGCATCTTCATAGTATCAGGCATGCTGGTGCTGTTACTGGAGAACTACCCTAGCAGAGCAGTTCTAACTAGCATCATGGCATGCTATAGCCATAGATCTGTGAAGTAGATTAACTGACTCTGAGGCTTACCATTAAGGAGAGATGGGTTAAGTGATGACTGAGATGTAAGGTAAAGAAAACTTGTTAGGGCACTGAGGAACAGTTCTGTTGGTAAAGGACTTGCCTTACAAACACAAAGACCTGAGCTTGATCTCCAGAACCCATGTGAAAAGTTAGGAGTAGTGGTACACATCTGCAATTTCAGCTTGAAAAGGTGGAGATGGGACGTTCCCTGGGCTTCCTGGCCATCTAGCCTAGCCAAATCAGCATGCCACAGGTCCCTGAGAGAGACCCTGTCTAATAACCAATGTATTTAGTTTCTGAAGAATGACATTCAAGGTTGATCTTCAGCCTACATACTATCTACACATAAATATATAACACGATAATAATCCCCTCAGTGGGGACAGAATTGATAGACTAAGTCTTTAATAACTACAGGATGACCAAGAAGAACTCAGTGGGAAATACTTGGAAGCACAGATTGTTCACATCTTCCTTGAAATATGCAGTACTGAATGAGCAGTGCCTATGAGCACAGGCGATCTCCAACTACATGGGACACACAAGAGCAGCAACAAAGGGAGCTAACCATGGCATTCACAGTCACATTGATACCACCAGAGTTACTGTAGCCATTCAGTCGCCTCTCAAATAACAGAAAGGTCAGCCACTGGTAAGCCAGAGTTACTATCACCTTCAGTAACTGTCCCTAACTCTAGCCAGACATAGGCAACTACTCAGGCTGTGCATGAGTCATTTCTAAATTAAATGTGAATATCACCAAATTAGCTCAAAAAATGATCGAACATCTGGACTGATGGACCATATCACTCAATTGAAGGAAGGAGACATAAGGAATTAAGGAGAAAAAAATAGACGCCTACATTCTTTAAAAAAAAAAAAAGGTTTGTTTTCTTTTGAAATACACGACTATTTTTGTAAAAATGACTGACTCACTTCTTTTTTTATCATTGTAGAGGGTTAGAGTATATGTAATAGATTGCTTTACAACCAAATGAAGATGTCATGTGGACATTAAGTGCTCTAGTTTGGTTTATATTATCCTAGCGACATCCAAAATGTGAACATGAGCTTAAGATTGATTTGTTTCTGGGTTGGATTACTTAAAGCCTCTCCATGATTGCAAAGAACTTCCCGAAAAGCTTTCTCATTCTTTCTGGAGGCAGAAGCATGCTTACCCCCCAAATACTCTCTGGCCCAGTCACCTTAAGCTCTTACACTTGTTCTCGTGGGATTGCAGCCTTATGGGATTTGGGGAGTAAATCAAAAAGTTCAAACAATGCTTCTTCCCCTGAGTTCTCAACAACCTTTGTGGAGCTTTTCCAGTCGGGGGATGGGCACAGTGAGGATGTAGTCAGACTGATGAGGGCTCTGTCCTAGTGGACAAGCTGCCGACTCTCTCTGAGCTTCAGCTTCCTCATCTGTGAAATGGGGAGACTCAAGATTATTGAGAGGATTAAGTGTGACTATCTTTGTAGAGGCCTTGGCTCTGTGCCCGGCCACCTGGCACAAACTACACACATATCCATTCTTCTTTCTAATGTAGGAGTGTTTGGGGTTATTTATGTAGACACTCTAGAAGCTAAGCCACTGGAATCTCAACTTTGGGGTAATAGAAAACTTTTAAAGCTCTGGCCAAAGAGAGCTTTTGCTTCAAGGTTCTTATCCTCCCTGTCACAATCAATACTTCCCATTCATCCATCACCTTTTGTTGTAATTACTTGTTTACAGGGTCTGTCTTCTCCTGAGTAGCCAATCCTGTGTGTGCATCTTATTTTACTGCTTCCTGCCCAATGCCCAGCACAGAAAGGAAGCACAGAAGTTATTTGTCCAGTTAGTAAAAGAATGGTCAATTCACGGACCCATGAAGTGGCAGATGGAATGAAGCATTCTACAAGAACAGACCACATGAATGAATAGCTGTTTCCATTGATGGAAGCAATGAATGAACACGATAAGAGATTGAGGTTGCTCATGTGTGTATCACTGAGTCAGATAGAGGCATTTTGTATTCATGACATAAGATGAACCTAACTAAATGTTAGATCCAGCTTGGAAAGAGTGAGTTCTTCGGGGATAGATGATAGTTATTTTTGAATATCTTAAGGAGTTGGAGTCAGTATTGGGAGAGGTGATAATGCCCTACTGGAAAGCATGACTCACTCCATACTCACATGGTACACAAATTGCACGTCCCTCTCACCTTCCATCACAACCCAGGATCTATCTGGCAGCTTCTGGTTTTGGCACATCTATTCATATCAGATGACATCACCAAGTCATGTGTCTGGGGTTGTGACAACAAGTGGAGACATCAACAGGACTCCCCCCAGCCCCAGATTTTTGTAACTTGATTTCTGAAAACTAAGAATCTTTACTGAAATCTCTCACCCCCCCCTTCTTCTGGGTGAGCTAATCTGGTTTTTCCAGAAGGTTGATCATCGATGAAGCATTGCTGGACTTCATCAAGGGGATTTGGTGTCTACATAGCCTGTGCATCAGCCATGGACACACTCATCTTTCAGCTGCTCTGGAGTACTGCCCATGGCTGTCAGGGCATTCCATTGCTTCTCTAGCAATCTCTACAATGCCCAGGGCTAGCCAAAAGAGGTCTGAAAGATGATTTTTAAGTTGCTACTTGCCTTAAACTATGTGTTTAAAGTGATCATTGAACTATCCAAACTTCCTCCAAATGTCTGTGACTATAATGAGGTAAAGGAGATAATGCCACTTTATTATCACAAAGTAAGAAAGACTCTACACCCATGTTGAGTATATCCTTAAAGGTCACCAAGAAGATCTTTCTAAGGTAAACAAGCATGATGGCATTAGCAAATCAGCCATCACTTGAATTTCCCAGGCTAGGCATTAGAGTATGCAAGTATATGGGCACATATGTGTGCATGTGTATAGAGAACAGAAGACAACCCTAGGTTATTGTTTGTTGGATTATTCCATCTTTTTCTTTTAAAACAGGATCTCTCCTTGGCTAGGAACTCACCAAGTAAGCCATCTAGCTGACAGGTGAGCCTTAAGGATCTATCTATCTCTGCCTTCTGTCTCACCATCACTGGGCTAACATGTAAGTCCCTCCATGCCCAGTTATTTTATATGTGAATTATTCAGATTTAACTCACGTCCTTGTGCCTGCCAAGTGAGCACTTTACGGACTGAACTGTCTCCCACCCTGATCATAGCCTTCTAATAGATGCACTATCTTCACATGCATAAGGGCAAAGGCTTCCAGTTACATCATGAAGGCAGGAAAAGTATATATGAGTGACATCTTCAGAAAGACAGATTGTGGCAGAATATTTATTTAAGCAGGCAAAGACGTGTTACATTTGTTTATGATATGAATATTAATTACTTTAGCTCTATAAAGGTGTGTTAATTTGTTTTGCTGCTTGTACTTAGCAATGTAGGATTGCATGTTTAATTATGTACAGATGTATTGCTGCTTCACCTTGCTTGCCTAAGACACCTGATTAATCTAAGAAAGAGCTGAATGGCCAATAGCTAGTCAGAGAAAGAATAGGAAGGGCTGGAAGGGAGAGAGAATAAATAGGAGGAGAAATCTAGGCTGAAAAAGAAAGAGAAAAATGAGAGAAAGGGGGAAGAGAATGGGAGAGGAAGAGAGGGGCACACTCGGGGCCAGAAGCCAGGCAGCCACCAGCCAGCCATCCAGACATGAGAATCAGTGGAAGTAAGATCTACAGAAGGAAATGATGAGAAAAAGCCCTGAGGCCAAAGGTAGATGAAGAAAAAGCAAGTTATGTTATAAGAGCTAGTGAGACAAGCATAAGATTAGGTCTAGCATTCACAACTAATAATAAGTCTCTATGTCATAATTTTAGAGATTGTTGGTGGTCCAACAGACAGCCTTGTACAGTAGATCTCAGCCCATGTGAAAAAGAATACTTATAATAGTAAGATGTTATGTTTACCTTAGTTGTTCTAGTATTAATAAAATCTGGAGTCAGAAGATGAGATAAAAACCTGATATATCCAAGGACAACAGAGAAATGGTCAGCTGACCCTACTCTCCACATTTTGCCCATCCAAATGACCCCAGAAATCTCCATCAGGCCTTCTTGCCCTCTCTATCCAACTTCCTCAGTCCTCCAACATCTCTATGGCTAATCCTGGTCAGTCAGTCACTGACTACAGTCTTGATTCAAGGAGGCTTTACTGGCACAGCAGAATGGCAGAGTGCAAACAATTCTCCAGCAACAGTGAGAGACCCCGAATACCTGGAACAGGCTCCTGAAAGGATGAGGGCTCACAGACAGCATCAGGCAGAGGATGGCTGATGTTACTGAGGTGACATTAATATGGGAGACAGGATTTCTGAGCAGTTCTTCCTCCATCTCCCCTTTGAGCACTAAGCATCCAAGACAATGTATCCTACACTGCAGTAAACCTTGGCTTCCGCACAGCACTGCTTATTGCACACACAAGTACAGGGCATCTTGGGAAATCAGGCCAAGATTGCAGTGATAGATACTAGGGAGAAAGATAACACCAGATGCAACCACAATTCTAGACCTTTTGTAATCTAGGAATAACCGGGTGGACAGTAGAAGGGATTTGGGGGAAAGGAGTAAAATATGGTATCACTGTATGCAACCATGGTGGGGTACTTTATAAGTCACTCTCTTCTCAGCAGGCCTCCCCTCTCCAGGCCAGGCTCACAGTTCCACTTCACAGCTAGGAAAATCAGGATAAAGTGAAAATTTTCCACAATTGTATAGCTGAGAAGCAGAAAAACATGAATTTAGACTCATACATTCCTGACAGAGAAGCCACACTGTCCTCACCAGCTTCTGTCAGACCCAGTGGGAGGAAGACCTGAGAGGACCCAGGGACCACAGTCCTCAGGACAGTTTAAGAGTCAGAAAGAGTAAAAAGCAGCAAATAGGTCCCAGATGACTGATTAATGTGGGATGCTCAGGCACAGATTCTAATCCCCACAGAAAGTTGGGAAACAGGAAATGACTGAATTAGATGCTTGTCTCATCACTGTGTGACTTAGTTTGACTTCTGTGTACGTGATAAAGTACTGACCAAAAGCAACTTAAGGTGAAAAGGAAAGTATTTCATCACATAACTTGCTATTCACAGTCTATCACTGAAGGGAGTCAGGGAAGGAACCTCAGATGGGGGTCCCAGAGCTTAGGCTGGAAGCAGAGTTGACCATAACCCACAAAAGTGCATCTGCAATGACCTCCACCAAACAAGCCCTGCATCCTCCTAAAACAGCTGGGGACCAGCTGCATTTGTGGGGGACATCCAGAGTCAAGCCATAATGTGGACCAAATCAGACATCCCCTCATTTAAAACAGACTTTAATTTGGCACAGAAATGAATCTAAGTTATAAATGATGCCAGCTCATGAGCGAGACCTCACCCATTCTGATAGCTACAAAGTCATTCTTGGGACCAGCTAATACAGACAGACACTTTTATAAGCATTCCACAGGGAGATGTTACCAAGTAATAAGGTTTCAGAATGCCTTGGAAAATTAAAATGCCAGTATGGCAAACAAAGTAAAAAGTATACTCATGGAGAAAGCTATTAATGAAGACATCATCATACTGGTTTTTATGTCTTATATTTTCAATTTGCCCCAGAATAAAGAATGCTATAATATTTGCCTCTACCTCTCACTGATAGATATCTCCCGAGGAGCTGAATAGGCTGGATTTTCTCCATTACCTGTGTTCAGAGTATTTTAAAATACACTGTTATTTTAAACCATCCCCTAGAGCTGAATAGATAGCTCCACTCATAAAGTGCTTGTTGTGAAAGCACAGACCTTGTATCAATCCTCAGAATTTACATTCAAATCAAGCCATGTGTGGTGCTGTACTAGTAACCCCAGCACTAAAGATAGGCTGAGAGTTAGGCAGATTCCTGGGCAGCCAGCCTAGCCAAATCAGCAAGTCTCAGGCCTGTGAGAGACCCTGCCTCAGAAAAACAATGTGGATGGTGTCCCGAGGAATGACAGCTGAGGTCAACTTCTGGCCTCCACATAAATTTACACACATGTACATACCCATATACATAAACACATACATGCACAATCATACATGTACAATAATAAGTAAATGCTATGCATAATTAAGTAATTGAGAGACATATACAATCACCCACAAGTGTTAACAGTGATGAGGCATAGAGAGAGAACAATTTTTATTTCTAAGCCAGGGATATATATATATCAAATATATATATATTTGGCATATGGTCAATACCTCAGTAGGGGATGCTGATATCTTTAGCTGTGGTTTATAGTTAATCAGCATTAACATTGGAATATTGACACATGTAAACTCAAATCAAGACTTTTCAATCAGCTGTACGACCATGGTAAAATTACTTATTATCTCCAGGTATCCTGATTAGCATTAGCTGTCAATTCAGCATGCACAAGAATCACCTGACACATGTCTCCGTGGAGTAATGATCTTTACCAGGTTGGCCTATAAACATGTCTGTGATAAACTGTTTCTTTCAATAATCTTAATGAATAGAGGAGGGGCCAGCCTACTCTAGGCTGTCTATGCAGGCAGTCTGGAGCTTTATCAGACAGTGATCCAAAGAGCAATCCAGCAAGCACTGTTCCTCCATGATTTGTGCCTCATGTTCTGCCTTAACCATCCCTCATATGGACTGCAGCCTGAAAGTATAATCCAAATAAGCTCTTTCCTTATTCCTCAAGCTGTTTTTTGGTTTTGTTTGTTTGCTTGCTTTTTTGATAAGAATGTTTTATCACAACAACAGACATCAGACTAGAATACCAGGGCTCAATGAGATTGGAACTAGATCACATTTCTTAAGGATGTTCCGTAGGAAGATTCCATGAAACTTTGCATGGATAAAAGCTGGCCACGTCATTTCAGCATCAGCCCAGAAATCACACTTGTTCAAACTATCTTGAGGTATGTCATTTGAAGTTTGGGGGGTCTTCTCTTTACTATGCCACTGTAAATCTATGAGCCATCCCTTCTAAACTAGCCCATCTCTATCACTACCCTCCCCAGCCCCCAAGGCTCTTAATGATTCCTAGGCTAGGAATTTTGGATCTCTATCATTGAACTTTAATCCTACTGAATGTGCTTCTTGCTTGGTGAGTCATGGCAGCATCTCCCTCCCACTGGGTCTCATAGAACAAAAACAAGTATTTTCTACGTGTTGTTTGCAAATTGCATGCCAGCAAATCACACAGTGATTCAAGCTCGGTCTGTCAGTCCAGAAAACTCCTCTGATAGCCCCAGTGTCTCATACCCAAACCTAATCCCCAAAGAATCAAGGTGAGATTGGTATTAGCAAACTCCTCCACTGAGGAAGACTTTAAATGGAGAAAGAAGGATCATATTCCTTTAAACCACGGACTACTACAGTTTGATTATCTTCTTCATGTTCCCATGGTGAAAATTAAGCCCCCTAAGACATATGTTTATGGTGTGTGACAGTAGTGCCGTTGAGGAGTAATTAGGATTAAATGAAGTCTGGAGGACGGGACTCTGCTGATGGCATTATACAAGAAAAGGAAGAGTGAGTCAGTGAGATTGCTCTGTACCTGAAGGCACTTGCTGTGAAACCTGATTGTATGACTTGGATTTCTAGCGTGACATTGTAGGAGGAGAAAACCATCTCCTCCAAGATTCCAAAACTCCACACATAGGCTAAATAATTAAATATGATTACAAAGAAAAAAGAGGAAGAAGAGGAGGAAGAGAAGGAAAGAAGAGAAAGAAAGGTGAGTAAGAGGAAAAGAAAGGAAGAGGCGAGAGAAGTGGGGGAGGGGGCACATGATGCCTTCCGCAGTGTAACCGTGTATCCCTAAGCTCCCTACCCCACTATGTACCAAATACACTGCAGTTTCCTATTCCTGGATTTTCCAGCCTCCAGAACCATCAGCCAAAGTAAGACCATTCTTTATAAATTACCTTGTTTCACATATCTTGTTATAGGAACAACAAAAAAAAAAAAATGGACTGTGGACGCCAAGCTTTTATCTAAGCCCCACATTCCCACATCCACTCTTCAAAGCAGACAAAATTTATTGACAGTTATTTTAATAACTTTTTCCTTGTACACCCTCTGCTGAGTTTACACAGCAGTTCTGTGTGTAGGCATTCCTGAGTATAAGGTCAACGGCCTAAGATTAAAATAGTTGTCAGCTAAAAGAAAACTGTAAAGGAGAAAGAAAACCCCAGTGAGAAAGAAGACTTTGTATACCTGTGGCCTTATCACCCAGGAGCTACACACAGCCTGTGGGACCTGGTAGTACCCTGGTGCCACCCGCCATGCCTCATACAAACACTGAGGGTGATAACTGCCTGACTTTCTCACTCTCTTCACATTTCTTTAGTAGAGCCTCTGCACTAGATATGGTATATTTATAAATTAATTACTCTTTTTTTGTGACCCTTAGCATGGAAACCAGGGCCTCCAACATGCTAGGCAAAATGTTCCACCGCTTAGATATATCCTGGACCATGTTACCTTATTTTTAATATAGGGAGACTAAGGCACAAGAAAATTTGCATGCTTGAAGTCATACTCCATGGCTGAATAGCTTCACCGGTGGTTTCCTTGTGACCTCAGAGCAGCCAGCAGGTTAACCTAGAAAGTGCCTCATTTTCCACCTTACCTTCCCAGCATTTCTAACTGGTGTTTGTGTTCTAATTCATCATCAAGCCTCCCATCCTTAAATGGACTCACATATGGCAGAGAACACAAAGAATCAAGAAGAGATCATAGGGAGTCTGCTAATGAGCTGGCCGACACCAAGCCAAACAAGGAGCATTGCATCGTGTGGCTCAGGGTTACAGTTAGACATCCTGGAAGGGACCTGCTGATAGGAACTAATAAAGGGACTTCATATAAAGAAAACAGAGACCATACATTTCTTAAAGAAAATGGAAGGACCCAAAGCCAGCAATAACTAGAAACAGAAAACTGAAGTGACCAAGAGACAGAGCTGTCACTGTTCCATGGAACTGTGCTGTGTGTAGAGTTTCTAATTTCATTTCTGTTGTTGTGTTAAAGCACCCCAAACACAAAGCAATTTAGGGGTTAAAGTCTATGTCTTCTCAAGTCAAGGCAGTAGGAACTTGAAGAAGCTAGTCACCCGATGATCACAGTCAAGAGCAGGAGGAAATGTATGCATGTTTAGTGCTCAACTAGCCTTCTATACTTAGATAGTTTAGGATCCCCTGCTTAGGAAACGATGCTGTTCAAAGTGGACTAGGTGCCCACATGAATTATTATAAATAAGATAATCCCCCACAGACATGACCACAGGCCAACCTGATTCTTCATTCACACTCTCTCAGGCTATGGAAGACAGATCAGCCTTAATGGCTCACATCAAAACTTCAGTACTCTCTTACTAAGTGACTCTGCACTATGTCAAGCAGACAGTAGAACTAGCCAGCACAGGGGGATGACAGCCAGCACAAAATGCTTATCAAGGGAGAAAAAGAGGAGAGTAAATATATGCACATCTAATCTACCAGGGGCTAGACCCAGTGAGAAGACAGATAAAGTCCACACAAATATAGTGTGGGGATCTGATTAACAGAGAGCTAGAGGAAGAAGGGATGATGAAACTCAGAGCCTCGAGCATGCTTGGCAAATTCAGGTGTCTGAGTGTTCATGCACCCCTGTGTACATGTGTAGGGAGATCTTGAGGGTGATGTTGGTGTCTTTATCAATCATTCTCTGTTTTATTTTTTTTAACGGGGTCTCTGGCTGAGTGTGGATCTCAGACATTAGCTAGACTGGCTGATCAATGAACTCCAGGGCTCTTGTCTCTGCCTCCCTAGTATTGAGATTATAGGTATGTATTGCCCAGAATCTGAACTCAAGTTTCTCATAACAGTGAGCTAGATGCGAGGTACAGGAGAAATCCCCAGACACCTGCAGACTAGCTGGCTACAAACAAACTACCCCATTTCAACCAAGTTTATGAACTGTAATATCTTCTTTGTGTCTTCAGCTGCCTTTCCTGGGTATTTGGTTCTACCAATGAGATAAGTAACTAACACAGTAGCCTAAGGGCAAATGATGCTGTTTAGGAAGATACTTGGTGTTGGTGGTGTGACTCAGTGGGACAATACCTGACTGGCATGTGAAAGCCCCTGAGATTGCAACCTTAGCACAAACACACACACACACACACACACACACACACACACACACAGGAAAAATACCTCAATCAATCAATCAGTTGAAAGGATGGATACCCTATTCACATTTCTGTCCAAGGAAGTTACAAAAACTCAGAAAAGTGTCACTTTTAAAGAAACAGAGCAAAGTTGTTCATCCTAAGGAGTAATAGAAAAACTAAAGCTTTCACACAAATTCAATGATTATGGAATGATGCTGCTTGGATATTCTCTTTAGTGTAATAAATAAGCAAAAATCTGGTACCTTAATATTCTTCTCACCTCCAGACACCCAGATTTCCAATGGGGTGTATCCCTGTGTTGGTTACTGCCCATTGCTGTAAGCGCGACAGTTTTGTTCTGCTTTATGGTTGAGGAGATACAGTCCATCATGGCAGGGAAGGTTTGGTGCTAGGGGCTTCAGGTAGCGCTCACATTATATCTACAGTGCAGAAGAAGTGAGCAATGACTGTCAGTACTCAGCTGGTTACCTCCTCCGTATGAAGTCTGGGAGTCCAGTCTACCACATGGTGTCATCCTTATTTAGGGTGGATCTTCCCATCTTAATTCACTTAATCTAGATAATCCCTAAAAAACATGTCCAGAGATTTGTCTCCTAGTCGATTCTAAATTCTATCAAGTTCATCATATCAACTGTCCCAATCACAATCATAATTAAAATATCTTAAATACAAAATTCATTGAATATTCAAAGCAAATGCCCCAGCTCAACATTACAGCCACTTTGGAGTATCAGCTATTCACTCACTCTTGAGATTGTATGGCTGACTAAGAGCAGTAGGTTCCTGCCCAGCATCACCAGAAACTACTGAGCCATAGACTGATACTCTAGAAAAAGATAAAAATTCAAACACTAAAGTTAACTTCATCACTTTCATACTATCATAAAGATTTAAAGAGTGGGAGGAGAGGCTTAGAAGACGTCTCAGTGGGAAAAGCTTCTGCCACACAAGTGTGTGGATCTGAATTCAGGGAGACAGAACCCATGGGAGCCAGATAAGGTAGTGCATATCTGTAATCCCATTGCCTCTGTGGTGAAATGGATGGCAGCACTGGGAAAGACCCCGGAGGCTTGCAAGTCAGCGAGCCTGGTTAAGGATGGAGCAAACAAGAAGTTCTAACTCAAGTAGGAAAGTGAGAACTGATACATAAGATTGTCTTCTAACCTCCTTATGCTGTGTTCCAACACAAAGGAGCATACAGAGAGAGGGAGAGAGAGAGAGGGAGAGAGGGAGAGAGAGAGGGAGAGAGAGAGGGAGAGAGGGAGAGAGAGAGGGAGAGAGGGAGAGAGAAAGGAAGGGAGAAAGGGAGAGAGAGAAGGAGAGAGGGAGAGAGGGAGAGAGAGAGGGAGGGAGGGAGAGAAGAAGAGGAGGAGGAGGAGAAGGAGTATAAAAGAAGTAAGTCTAAATCATTGTTACAATAGTTTGGGGGTTCAGGCACACTTAACTGGTTAATTTGGTCCCTGGCTAAGGGCCTCACAAGACTGAGTTCCAGCTGGCAGCCTGGCATGGGGTATCCACAGAGACCTCCTCTGAGACAGGCTCCAGTCCTCTTCTAAGCTCATCTGCTGTTGAAAGAACTCATTTTCTTGCAGATGTAGAACTGGCAGGGGCCGATCCCTCAGATCCAGCAAGACAGAAAGGAGGGCTATTTCTGTCACCAATAGGCTCTCTTTTTCAAAGCCTCAGACCAGGTTAGGTGCACACAGGAAGACTTCCCCTCTGTAGCTTACTCTAGACCTTAATTATATCTGCAAGATCCCTTCATCTTTGCCAGAAAACACAGGAAATCACGTCGTGATTCTCAACACCTTCACCATCTTGTGTTCCTTAGAACCAACTTACAGGTACCAACATGGGGAATCAGTATAAAATTCTGTGTGCTGCAAGAAAACGGTGAGTGGTTGTCAATAAGTGAGCAACAACCATCATTATCCTCGGTTTCCAAAGACAACGGGATTCTCAAGTGTCTTCTAACCTCTTCATCCGTGGTAGAGCTGAAGTGAGCATGCCTGTGAGCATCCTCGCCTGTATCCTCTCTCTCTCTCTCTCTCTCTCTCTCTCTCTCTCTCTCTCTCTCTCTCTCTCTCTCTCTCTCTCTCTCTCTCTCTCTCTCTTCTCTCTTTCTCTCTCTCTCCCTTTCTCTCTCTCAGCTAATTTTAATTAGAAATCCTTTACTCTTTTTTTAATACTCCCTTTACCCGATTAAATGGGAGTAGATTACTATCGCATCTTTGGGTAGATTGCCAAGCTGACACCAAAAAGAAACTTATTAGTCACTGCTAGTAACTTACAGAAAACTAGAGTTGCAAGGTGGGGATCATTCACCGTGATGTTAGCAGAACTGGGTTTAACACTCAGGACACCAGCCCCTGGCGTATTGTGCTTTCCAAACAGGGAGACTTGCCTCGTGTCTTTCTCCATCCCTGTCAAAGACCGTGAAGCAGAATGTTGGTTGGATCCAGCAATTGTGGTTTTTAATCCAGATGTTTTGACCCTATAGGCAAAGCCTTTCTGGATCTGGGAGGCTATCCAAAAATCTGGAGAAAATTAGATCTTTATTCTAAAATTAAAGTTCCTGTAAAAAGAAAATAGCAGGAAAGAAACCAAAAAGTTTAAGTCGTGGACATGTCACAAAATATATGGCACAAATGTAGGTTGGAATTAATGCAAATTAAGCCACAATATGTCACTCATGCATATTTATAACAGCTAATTAAAATAGACTATGTGGTCTGTGAATTATTTATATCTACTAATCCTTAAATGTTAGGTGTTTTTAATGAATACAGGATGTTCTTTAAAATCACACACACACACGAAACTAAATAAAAGCCATTTTTCATGTTCACACATGGAGACAACTTATACCCTGACGGCTGTACCTAACAGCAAAAGAACTTGTGAGCTGTGATCAGTGGGGATGCATGAAAGTATCTTGTGTGAAGCCATAAAATCTGGGTTCAAATCTTGCTTCTACTTCTCTCTGCCTTTCTAATTTCGACAGAATCGCTTGTCTCTCTTAGTACAGGTTCCAGAGCAGACCACAGGAGACCAGTCAGTGACTGACTTCACAGCCCCATAGTTTCTCAAGTGGCAATGGAGGAATGTTAGTTATCAGCTAAATTTCTATTTGCTAGTCATGGATTTGTTTCACTTCTAGTGAAGCCCTGCTCTGTCTAATTTGGCAGCCCCTAGCTAAGTGAGGCCACTCGGTATTTGCAGTGTAGATGATCATTAGGGAGATGTACTGAAAGGATTGTTTCAAAGATGTAACAGAAAAAAAATAACACAAGGGGTTCAAGAGATGGCTCAGTTGTTAGGAGCACTGGATGCTCTTCCAGATGATCCAGGTTTAATTTCCAGCACCCACACAGAGGCTCACAACTGCCTAGAACTCATCTCAGAAGACTGGATGCACTCTTCTGGCCTCCAGGGCAGAAAGCATGCGTGTGGCTCACAGACAAAACACACATACACATCAAATGAATGAATGAATTAACTTTTTTAAAAAAACAGGAAACGTCTCAGTGAGTTTTATATCAAGCACAGCTGGAGAGGGCAATACTTTGCTGACATCATGTTAAACACAATTTATGATAAGTATTCAGCTGTTTCTTTTTCTTCCTGTAAATATGGCTATTGGGAAGTTTTAAGTGTCACATGTAGCATGAGTTATATCCAAGTTGGAAAGCAGGAATATGTAACATCTCAGTTACATATTTTAATTCCTTGGTGTGGCTATCAGAAAGCTCCAGCCCTGTCTGCCTAGCCCTGACCTCCTCTTTCTCCTTCCAATTCTTGGTGTTCTTCAGCCACACTGACCCTTCCAGTGCTCGCTCACCAAGCTGCTGACCACCTAGCACCTTCCCATTTCCTGTCTCAACTAGCATGCTGCCTCTTCTGTCAGGCTTTCCTGGACCCTCTGACACAAAGGAATACTGTCCAATGGTTTTCTCTTCCATTTCTCTTCCCACAGACACCTTGAGAAATCTGTAATTTTCTCAACTAAATACCTAGTCACTGGCTGGATATCACCTCCATCCACAGGATAGCATCCTGTGAAGACAAGCCCTCTCCCTGCTGTGTTTACTATTTTGTGCTCACCTCAGCACTGAATCCACACTAGTTCCCAACTCAGTGTTTGCATGTTTAGTTGATTTATTCGTGAATGAATGTGAGATTCATTCAAAAATCCCAGCTAAGATAAAGGAAGGGATGATGAGAGTATCAGCAATATTGCCTTGAACCAAGTACTCACTCTTTCCCCGATAATCACCCATTCAGACCATTGAGAACAAAAGCCATAAAGCTATACAAAGAACCAGGGTTCAATTCTCTGTACTCACATAAAAATCCAGGCTCAAAGGCATACATGATTATAATCCCAGCCATGGGAAAATAAAGACAAAGGATCTCTGGGGCTCACTAGTCACCAACCTAGCCCAATGGCAAGATCCAGGTTCAATGAGAGACTCTAACTCAAAAAAAAAAAAAAAAAAAAAAAAAGTATGACACACAGGAATTTGGCCACTGACCTGCACCACATGTATACCATATATGTACCTTCATACACCGTGGCAGGGGGGAGAAAAAGAAGAAGAAAAGGGGGAGGGGGGCAAGGACAAAGAGGAGGAAGGTATCTAAAGTTTGTCGGCCATATAAGTCCATGGCTATAGGACCTCCTTTAGTGCATAGTTCTGCAGAAGGATGTGAAGGATAGGAACTGGCTAAGCTGGGATCAGGATAGGCTCAGAGGACAGCAGAGATCTCTTGTCTGCCCGTGGAAGTTCGCTAGAAAATAGTGGATGGAGCACCCAGGACAGCAGCTCCTGTATTATATTCTGAGAAGGTGCTATGACATCTACATTCTTCAGTGTACCTGGAGGCAGAGGTAAAGGTCCAGAGAAGTGGAAGGGACCTAGCTGAAACTACAGTGTGAAGTCAATGCAATTACCATGATCCCTAGAACAATGATTTCTCAAGAAGAGGCAAAAAAGGGTGGCTGGGACAGGAATGGGCAGTGACTTCACTGGGAAGGCCTCTGCCCGGTCGGAAAGGGATAAAGCTTGCCTTTGTTACACTCCTGGCTCCTTGTTCTTACTGCTCTGAGACATGAAAACTTCTGGCATGATGTCTCTCTTTAGCGCTGTTGTTCTGACCATTTGCTACTGAGAGCTGCTCACAGGAAAGCTTCCATGCTGTGCCAGGCTTCTGTTGACTACTGTGGATGTCCGACATTTCACACACAGCCCACCTTGGAAGTTTGGACAAAGGAGACAAAGAATACCCTGTGCCAGCTCTGCTCTTCTTAGCTGGCCTGATTAGTACTAATGAAAAGTCAGAATCCCCACTAGGAAGATTGCTTGATTGGTAAAACACTCACCTAGTAAACTAGAGGACCTGGGTTCAATCTCCAAAACCCATGAAAAACAGACCTGGTATTGTGGCATGTTCATAATCCCTCACCAGGGAGGTAGAGACAGGTAGGTCCTGAGGAGCTCACTAGCCAGCCAGCCAAGTCTAATGGGTAAGGCCAAGCCCTTGACAAGCCTCCTTACAAACCCACCAGAACCAGATCTTTATCCATCTATCCATTCATCTACTCAACTGATGTGCCCTGAACTTCCCTTATATGCTTGATAGTTGTAGTTAGAGCTAGAAGTAATCAAAACTAATTATAGCAGAAACTTATGAGAAAGGACCTATGGACCTCTCCAAGCAGTCTTTCAGTTTAGCTTACCAGAGCCCTGGCTTCTGGTGGGAGATCTTGCCAGTTGGAGAAAGAACTCCTCAGCTCGTGACAGATGAAGCAGGGCTGTCTTGAGTAAAAGGGTATTTGTGCTGCTTTCCCTTACGGGTAGGGGAATTCAAATCTGGGAGCTTCCTCAGAGAGCAAGGTGAACTGAGGAACACACAGCCTGGCATAACTACGCAAGCCTGGCCAATTTACAGGGATTCTTACACAGACGCTTCATTTCAAGGATGAGGAAAATCAGATCATCTCTTGCTCATCCAGACCAGCCAGAGTCAACCGGTGTAAAAATTACTAATTTTCAGTCTGTCTTTGACCGTTTTGAGGACCTTCTTCTGGAGCCAGTTCTCTTCTTGCCTTTTCTGGTCAAGCCTTGTCATAGAACACGACTTTGACCTCTGCTCACCTTCCCAGTTGATAGAGTCATAGTCATACTACATGCAGGGCTTTGGAAGCTAGAACATTGAAATGGCTGCCTGGGTAGGATGCTTGCTGCCAAGCCTTATGGTCTGAGTTTGATGCTGGGAATCCACATTGCAGAGGGAGAGAACAGACTTCAACAAGTGTTCCTCTGACGTCCACACAAGTGTTGTCACACCATACGCACGCGCGCGCACACACACACACACACACACACACACACACAGGTAAAATCATAAAGATTGAATTCTCTTCCTCTGAGAAGGAAAGACCAAATAAGCTATAAAAAGTTATTTTAAACCTTTTGTTGTTAAGAAATTTTAATGTTCTTGAGTTTCTTCTCTCTGGTGACTAGAGACCTTACCCAGGTTAGGGTCAGCCCAGGCTTCTGCTGACCACCTGCCTCTCGCACCCCTGGGACAGGGGGAAAAGAGGGTGGGCAGAGAGCACTGCTCAGCATTTATTTTTGGATTCCAGCTCTCTAAAAATACCTTGGCTCTCCTATTTGCTCTCTATTTTGACCTGAATGGATCTGCCTGGGTCTGCCCCTCCCTCTGCTCCTTGCCCTTTAAAGGAGAAGGGTGTGGGGAGGGATTCCTGCCGCCTAGGGGACAGATGTGAACCCTAGGCGGCAGGGCAGCCGGCTGCACTGACGTCAGGGTAGAGCTTAGCCGCGGTCTCGGCCTCCTTGCAGAGGCCACCTTAAGGGAGGGGAGCAGCCTTCTGCTCTGATTGGCTGGGCCCGAGTGGGCGCCCACGTGCATTGGCTGGCGACGTTTTAGAGGGAGTCCCGCTCTTCAATTAAAGCAGACGGCGGCTCTGTACTGAGCCCAGAGCTGCAGACTGAGCGACTGAGCGCACAAACCTGAACTTGAACCATCAGGCACTGTCCCTTCCGCACACGCGCGAGCCCCTGCCCTGAGAAGCCAGAAACTGTTTCTGCATCCCCAGGATGGCGAAGGTGGCTAAAGACCTCAACCCCAGAGTACAAAAGGTGAGCCGAGATCCCTCTGTATTGGTGTATCCTGCTCCCCTTCCTCTCAGATGCAGAGTACCTAGAGACAACCTAAGGGATGCATCACATCCACAGAATGGAACTGAAAACAGAATCTGGTGGTAATACTTATTTGAATTGACAGGTACATCCCTCAAATCCACCCTCAGCCATTGCTGAGAAAAGAATTTACTCTGAGCCTTAGTTCTTTATTGATGCTGAGTAAAGGTAAATTAAAGTAAAAATCTGGGGAAAAGGGATAGGTTCTTGTTTGTGATCATGGGAAATGCCCTGGCTTTTTCCTCCCTGTTCCCTCCACTCCTCTGCCTCCCTGGTGAGGCTTTGGTGAAGGTTGGGAGTCTGTGCTACAAACGCTGCCCCCTTTGCTACCCTCCCAGGTTGTGCGGTTTCCCCAGCACACAAGACAGTTTCTTTTGGTGTCCTTGGCAGTGGTGGCCATTCTAGCAAAGGGGAACTAATTTCTGTCCCCAGGGTCTGCACGTTTCCCTTTCAAGAAGGACTGGCCCAGAGCCCAGAAGGTCACGGGTAAATTGCTGCAGGAGGGGCCAGCAGCTGTGCCTACAGCTCCAAGCTGGATGCCTGCTTACCTGAGGCATTCTGAAGGAAGGCAGTGGGCTGAACTATGAGAAGACACTGGAGACAGGACAGGAAGGAAGGCAGCAGTGACAAACCCATGCTTCCCAGGTGGAGAAATAGGAGGAACGGAGTCACAGAAAGATAGCTCCTGGGGCAGAGGTGATCAGAACCTGGCCCTGGGTCCAGCACATTTTAGCAGTACAACAGGGACCAAGTCTCACTCTCCCTGTCTACACCGCAGAGAGGAGAGACACCCTAACAATAGCAATGCTGATAGTGTAGTGTAATCTCCCCAAGTTAAGCGCTGCTTTCAGAGTATTTCACCTTTCAGGGCAAAGTCCTCCTTTCCTGCAATGTTGTGGTTAGTAGGGAGGAGACAGAGAGGGGGAGAGGGAGAGGGAGACGACTAGAGGCCAGGAAGGAGAGAGGGAGGGGGAGAGGAAGCCCCAGAACCCTGCCTTCCCACTTCTGAGCCTAGTGAATCCTTCTGCACATGGCATCAAATCAGACTTAATCCAGGCACCTCCCTCATGTATTCACCAGACTATTTGCAGAATCAAGTGTCACCTCTCCTCCAGAATTCACAGAACACTGAGACCTGAATGCAGGAGATGCCTGCTACTTTCTAGCCGTATTCGGGCTTCATTCTTACTCTGCTGTGTATTTTTCTCAAGGGTTTGAGAATAGGCCTCACGCCTTCTCACCTCTGTTCCAATCTAGCATCTCCATCACATGCCTACAGTGAGACTCAAAAACAATAGCTAAAGTGCAGAATATCTGACAGCTAAGCCCACAGTGCTTAGGGTGTGTGTGGAATTGTCTTTTCACTTGTACTACTGAAGTATGGTATATTTGGATTGCTGCCCCAAACTCAGTCAAAATACCAGAATTCAGGGATGATGACAGCATTTTGCTAACTCGGAGAGGCCAAATGATTTGGGAGTGTGTTACTATAAGCTGGTTGATACTGCAGAATGTGAGATGAAGTTTATAAGGACACCTCCTCTCTTCATCAAAAGCCCAGGCCATGATTAGAGAAAGCCTTGTTGCCGTTGTCCTTTGCACAGGAGGGTGTGATTCTCTGGATTAGAGACGAAGCACGGATCCTCTACATGTCACTGTCTAGTGCCAACTTCCTTGGCCTGCAAAGGTTTTATTTTCCACTTAGATCCAATTACAGGCTTAGAGAAAGAATGGAGTGGGTAGAGATGAAAGGGCTGTTTTTTTTTTTTTTTTTTTTTTGTTTTTTTTTTATCTCTTGGAATTTCAACCATTGGAGAATATCACCACGGGGTGGATTAACCAATGTCTTCAATCTAAAGAGTAGAGGGAAGGGAAGGGAACCTGAGATTGAGGCCCTGCTAAATGGTGTATCAGTGACTAAATACTGTGTCCTATCCACAGCATGCTGAAAAGAGTTTATTGCATATTTACTTTAAAATCTGCAACTGTGGAAGGCTTTATAACATTTGGCTTTGGGAAGCATAATCACACTTAGGCATTCTGAATCAATTTTAGACTCTTGGAGTTGCAAAGGGCCTATTTACAAAATGTGAAAGGGCTTAATATGGATTGCTGTGTCTCCATTGCTCTGTCCCCCAAGGATTGGGTGGGATGGGAATCCCCAGCAGCTGAGAAGTCATAAAAAGGTCTCCAAGAGAAAACAAAACCCCAAACTGGAGTGGCCTTGGAGATCATGTTGATTGAGTCCGGATAGGCTGTCCAAACTCTCTAGCTGTGGGATGCATGCTCTTGTCCACAAAGGCAGAGGCTGGGGAACAGTCCCAAGCCACTGGTTTTTGAGCCATCATTTGCTTTTTCTTAGGAAAGAAAATATTCCCCAAGACAGACAGGTCCCTGGTCATGGTGAAATTGCCAACATTCCTTTGCAAAATAAGAGCCTAGAAGGCCAAATGCCTGTCTCTAGGTGGAACCAATCACTAGATTAAATTTGTCCTTCTGATACTTATTAAGAATTCTGCTTACTACCAGAGGCTTTGACATCAGATCTGAGTTCAAATCCCAACTCCACCACTTACTAGCTGTGCACTAGAGCAAGGCAACTGACTTCTGTGTTGCTGTTCTAGAGGTAACAATGGCATCTACTTCTCACGGTGACTGTGATAATTAGTGAGATGATGTATCTTAAAGGTTCAGCATCCAAGCACTCAGTGAGAATCACCCACTGTGGGACTGGGAAGAGAGTTTATTTGGTAAAGTATTTGATACACAATCATAATAACCTGAGTTTAACCTTTAGCACTTACATAAATAGCTATGGCACATATGTGTAACCTCAGAACTGGGAATGTAGAGACAAATAGATCCCTGGGACTTTCTGGCCACCCATTCTATCCTATTTGACAAGTTCCAGGTTCCAATGAGAGACCCTGTATCAAACACATAAAGTGGACGGCTTCAGAGAAAAATTAGCAAAGGTTGGCCCTAAGCGCCATCTCTCTCTCTCTCTCTCTCTCTCTCTCTCTCTCTCTCTCTCTCTCTCTCTCTCTCTCTCTCTCTCACACACACACACACACACACACACACACACACACACACACACACACACAGAGAGAGAGAGAGAGAGAGAGAGAGAGAGAGAGAGAGAGAGAGATACAAAATAAGCCATTAGAATGTTTAGTGATGATTTACATTTTGATAGTATGTGGATACACAAAGTACATGCTTTAATTTTTGCTGTCCCACGTAAAAAGTAAGCAACTTGCACTCAGCTATACCTAAGCCAGCTGCGCCCCCTTGATAAGCTGGAGCAAAGACCAACCATCTTACTTTTCATTCTTGGTCAACACATAGAAAATGTGTTCATGGAGAATTAAGTCTTTCCTTCTGAGCTTGGGTGGCCAGTCAGTGAGTGAGCAGTTCATTCCAGGAATACAGAGTTGGGGATCTGTGGGGAACACTGGAGCTCTTCATCACATTTTACATGTGGAAACTCTCAGAGGAGTCAAACTACTGACCAGAGGATGCTAAAAAGGTGCCTAGAAGCTTAGTAGGCCCTTAAAGATCCCCTGATGGCCAGGAGACCTTTCTACTGGAGCCGATCAGGACAAAGATTTAAGACAGCTTACTCTGTTGTGTGCCAATGTTCTGACTCCAAAGGGCTCTGTTCTTTTTTTGTTTTGTTTTGTTTGTTTTTCTCCTTAACATAACACCCAGGGAGCAGTAAGAGATAGGACATCCAAGTTAATGCCCAGGTTCAGCTGAGCATCTTTCTCTACATGTCTCCACATCACATGGTTCCTGGCTATCCTGCACTCCAGGTTAGTCCCCAGCTATGTCCAAAGCTCTTCCTGTTTTCACCTCTAATTCCTAATGTGTGCAAAAATTTTGGCACATGGCTTGGGAAGACCAGTCCAACATAAACAGGATTTTTCAAGAATAGCCATTGGCTCCCTAAGTCTTAAAAACATATTAAGCTATCATTGAAAGACCTTAACAGCCAACACATTGCAGGCATGACCATAGGTGTATAAAGAAAGCAATTTATCCCCAAAAAGGACTGAAAGGGAAATATTACTCAAGGTTGTTATTTTATTTTATGTGTGTGTGTGTGTGTGTGTGTGTGTGAGAGAGAGAGAGAGAGAGAGAGAGAGAGAGAGAGGAGAGAGAGAGAGAGAGAGTACATGTGTAGAGGTCAGAAGACAGCCCTCCAGAGTCAGTTCTGCCCTCTACTGTGAGTTCAAAGGATGTAACTCAGGTGGTGAAGCTTGTGGTAAATGCTTTTACCAGCTGATTTATTTCACCAGCCCTCTCTAAGTCTTTTTTTTTTTTTTTTTTTTTTTTAAGATAACCATAGCTTTTTACATGGCAGTTGCTCATTCTGACACGCGGGTGTGTTTGAAGAGGCTCAGTGAGAAGGTCACAGGTAACCTGCAGCAACAACCACAGGATATCAGCTACCTGCGGTGGCAGGTGTAGAATCTTCTAGTCATGTGAAGGATTGCAGAGGCAGAGCAGGAACAAGCTGAACTCAGCAGAGCAGGAAGTCAGACCACACAGTTCCTACATGACTCTTTCATGCCTGCACTATGGGCACTTTCAAGAGGAGTCGACAGTGAGCCAAGTGGATTCCAGAAGAGGCATAGGCCTGGGTGGGGGTGAGAGAATTACCCTATCTTTCCTACTCACATATTCAAAATAGCCTATGTGTGATAAAGCAGACATTCGCCATAATTCATAGCAAGCCTGGAATGTTCTTACCTCACCACCACTTGCCCAATACCATTTAAACATTCGTTTTTCTAGCAGGTGGTTGAATCACTACAGTTAATATAGACATGTGATAGGCTTGGGATGTTCCTCAGACGTAAAACATGTGCCTAGCATACTTGAGCCCCTGGATGCTATCCCAAACACTACAAGATCAGTGAATCAATTAATAAATAGTCATCATTATTATTCCAGGCATTTACTCATGGGAGGACTATGCCCAGGTCACTTTCTTAAGAAGTGGCAGAAGTTAGATGAAATCCATTTTCCTTCTACCTACGTTCTGCTGCTTTTTATGTTTGATCATCTCTGAAGAACAAGGGATTGCAGCAAAAATAAGCCTAGCACTCCATCCCCAGAGAAACAGAACTGTCCAGGAGCCTTCCAGAACATCCCAAAGGAAGAGACAACTGCTGCTATTCACTCCTTTCCTTGGAAACTATTCCTCTTCTTCCGTTATATTACAGGAAGAGGATTTGGTCAGCAGCTGTCACGGCCCTGACAGGTGTAGAGCCAAAAGCCACTTCTATGAGATTCCTTTGAGATCAGGGGGCTTCCTTGACTGCACTTGGGACATTTTTGGTGTCCTGAACATTCTTAGTGTCATGTATGTCAACAACATAAATTTCTTGGGGCTTTAGAGAATGCCATCTGTGGAATTTCTCTAGGAGTTAAAGGTAGAGTAGGGCCCTGTGGACACTGAGATTCTTTTTAATAGTTGACATATATTTGGTATCTAAGCTTAGATACTTGAGGCAGATATTTGATGTTTTTAATTTTTTATTAAATTTATTTATTTATGTGGTATGTGTGTGCATGTGTGTGTATGTGTGTGTCTGTGTGTTATGGCCATGGTGCACATGCCAGAGGACAACTTTCAGGAGTTGTTTCTCTCTTCCTACTATGTAGGTCTGGGTGGCACACTCAGGCCATCTGACTTGGTAGCATTTGCTATTACCTGCTTAGCCATGTCATCAGCTCAGAGCCCTGCTTTTACAAAAATCAGAATGACAAGGCAATCACAAAGCACAAACTTTTCACATTAACTCTGTAGCTGGAGTCCACTCTTTTTATATGAGAAATGAACCTGTTCACTTTCTTTTTCCAAAAAGACTGTGTTTGTTCTTACTGTTATCAAGTGTTTGGATTCCTTCCTCCTAGTAGACTTGTCTGTTCTCTGTTAAGACAGACAAGTTTGGGGAAAAGCAAATTAGGGAAAGATAGGACTCCTCCTCCAGGATGCTCAGGATACCTGACATGTGCTCTAATACCATCACAAATAGCCTTCAGAACCACCAAGTAAATACAGCAGTGTCCTTTCCACATATGAATAAATTTAGAATAAAAGTTTCAATGGCTTGTCAAAACTGGATCTCTTAGATCCACAAAGCCTAAGTCATCTATTCAAGGAGAGAGGATAAGTTTCACATAGAGTAAGTTCTCACAACTCACCAAACTCAGTGGTAGTCTAGGGGACAACTTGCCAGTATTTGCCCAATGTCACCAAGCATCTGTTTTCCTGTAATATATAAGCATCACCAGAATATACTGTCAACTTTATCAAATCGAAGCCATTTCCAGGGATACAGCATAAACTTTCTATACTCTTTCTGATTTTCTAAAAGGCTGATAAAACCAATAGTCAAGAATCTTGTACAGGAACCATTCAAGACATCACATTATTACCCTATTATCCTGATTCTTAAAATAGATTCTAAAGATACTAGACCCAAAGATTCCAGACTGTATTAGTATGAGAATAAGTTTCCCTGGAGAATGTACATTTTAACATGCTTGGTCAGCTTGACTCATGCGAATCAGGGCAAGAAAGCCCAGCCCAGACTCCCACAAGAGCATACTTTAAAAGGACATAATATTGCTTAAAAAGGAAGAAATTAAAGCCTGTATTTATCCATTCTCTATTTGAAGGACAAAGACTATGGATGTCCAGCCTTATGTGGCTTATGCAAATTCATATGGATTTTCATGGACTGATTTTTTTTTCACCTATTTTTAAAATGTTTGATCCTGTGTAAAAAAGTAGATATGGAGACAAATGCAAACAAATCATTGTGCCAAAGAGCTGAGCAAACCTGAATGGTAATCTTTCCTGTAATCCTAGAACTGTCCTAGGCACAAACAATAGGAAATCTGGGGCTTACTAACCAGCCAGTCTAGACTGCTTGGTGAGCCCTTAGGTCCCAATGAGAGGTCTTTTATCATAAAATACAGTAGAGAATGATTAAAGAAAACACTTGATTATTTACCTCTTGCCTCTCTCTATATGTGTACATACATACATATGCACACCGCACACACAAGGTGGGGGAGATCCATTTTTGCAACCATGGTGATACAGAGATAAGGCCTAATTTTATTATTTACCTTATTTATCAGGGCCACAATTTTTGCCAAGTTACTTATCCTTGATGAACTTCTAATCCCTCAATTTATAACACAGGTTAATAGTAGTTCTGCATTTAAAAAGATCATTTAATGAAATAAGCAATAACAACGTTCCCCCTGCTGCTATTGGTATTCCCTCTCATCAGCACAAAGCAAAAATCTCATAGGTCATTAAGCACTGGAATGTTGGAAGAACAAGTTCAGTTTGCCTACATCACATGTGGCAGCTTCTAAGATATCAGATTACAGGACCTTCTCTTTGTAGTTAAACTTGATCCAGCCATAAATATGTTCAGGCCACACCATATTCAAAAACATGTGAATATCAGCAGTTCATCTTAGATCTCTCATTGCCAACCTTTCAACAGTAGCCTTCACCTTGTCCAACCTCATCCTTGTGATCATATACAGGCACTCACCCTTAGATACCTTGCTTATAAATTGAGTGAAATCCTAATTATTTCCTCCTGTGCAAATACTTATTAACATTTACTAGGTCCCATCTACTATCTTGTCATACTATACAATGAATACAAAAGCTCTGAGATTCCTACCATGATAACTTGAATCTGCTGGAATTTATTTTTTATATGGTAAGAGAAAAGGCCCAACAATGTTAATGTTCTAATTCTATGTATTTCTTGACCTCCCCACCCCCCTCCCACTTCACAAACATACCCTAATACTCTTTCCCTGGTCATCCTTACATCTCCCAGGACTGCATACCTTCAGAGACACCCCTGATAAACTACCTCACTCTGGCAGTAGAGTGTGTCAATTCTTTACCCACCTTTTATATCCTAAGCAGGACTCTTAGAAAAACAACTTCAGAAACATAGTTAAAAAGTAGCTCCCAGGTTCCATCACTACCTAGTTTTAGCATTCATGTGGATAGAGAGGTAGACCAGTTGTCTAAGTACATATCTGCAAAGAACTGCTGAACCTTGGGTTGTATTTTTCACTCTGTTTATTTCAGGGACATCAAAGGATAAAAGAACAGGAAAAGGGTTACTGGCTGAGTAATGCCCTATAAGAAAACCTGTCCTTAAGAAGACAGCATCTATTTGGGCCACATGACTAAGTGGCATTTCTAGTTACTGATTCATGAAGCTGACCATCAAGGTGACTGGCTCAAGTAATCTGATGACTAAAGGGATAGAAGGAAATAAGATCCCATCTTTGTCCCCATCCTGGAGGACAGCCACCCACCCCCTAAGGTACTCCTATGTTCTCCAACTCAGCTGGCTGTGGGGCCATCCAGATTTCTGCTTAAGAGTACTTGATTCTAATGAGAGGCACAGTGGGCAGAAAAATATGTAAGGGAGGGTCTTTTGAAATCTTGCTGGTAGACAAAGGCAGGAGTACTTTTCTTTTTATTGAAATGGAGTCTCACTGTGTAACTGAGGCTGGTCTTCATTCAGATTTTCCTGCCTCAGCTTTCCAAGTTCTGAAATTCTATGTGTGTACCACTATCCTGGGCCAAATCACTCTACTTTTATTTTTAGGTACTAAGGATCATACCCAGGGCCCTGATTTTTCTAGAAAAGTCTTCTAACATTGAACTACAGTTCTCAATTATTAGAGAGGTGTATTTTTAAATAAGAGATTAGTGGCTACAATTGGGGTTAATGATACAAGTTAGTGAGCAGGACTACTGCGTATTTACATCTCTGCTCTCTCATTGAAAGATAGAACATCCTTCTATTAGGAATGAAGGCAAAGGCTTTGAAAATTTATGAGTCCTGGCCCTTTAATATCAATAGATAAGAATAATTATTTAACTAAGTTCAATTTGGACATGCCATTTATATTCACCCTTGCTCTGAAAAGATAGTAATAATAGCCATCAATATTTACTAATAATATTTTAAAGAGCTTGTATATTAATAAACCACAACTCAGAACTTATGTGTTTATATACTCTCAATAATATTGGCTTTCTTTGTAATTTTAATTTATGCATTTAAAACGGTATTCTGAGAAGAGACACCTTCTAATCAGACAGGTAGGAGGTCCCTTCCTATCATAAAGTAAAGCTTTAGTAACATTACACACATATACTTATATGCATACACACAGAGATATACATATGTAAAAGCATATAATCATATATGTGTGGACTGGACAAACAAGATTCAAATTGAGCCTTGCTACGCATTTTTTGTTGTCTTCAGTAAGTAATTTTGAAAAAACTTCAGTTTCTTCATCAATAAATGGACCTAAAATTCCCTTTATTTCAGTAATCTTTTGAGTCCTGAGCAAAGCACTTGACAAACAACTGTGTAAATGTAACTCATTAGAAGATATTAAAAATGAAGGGGGAGGGGAGTCTTCAAATAAACATTATGCCAGTGAAACTCTCTTACTCACATTGACTTGATAAACTATAACAATTTGCTCTTTTTTTTTAAGCTAGCATAATTTGTGCACACCTGTAATCCTAGGATTCAGGAAACTGAAGAGTATTGCCACAAGTTCAAAGCCAGCCTAGGCTATACAACAAGTACCCGGTTTAGCTAAGGCTACATAGTCAAACCTTGTCAATGGAAGAAAGGGAGGGAGAGGAGAGAGAGAGAGATGGAGGGAGGGAGGAAGGAAGGAAGGAAGGAAGAGAGATGAAGGAGTGACCATTTAGGTTGTTCACACATGTATTACACAGTTATTACTTGATGGCCTGAGA
Source organism: Phyllotis vaccarum (assembly GCA_033318265.1). Lineage (NCBI taxonomy): Eukaryota > Metazoa > Chordata > Mammalia > Rodentia > Cricetidae > Phyllotis > Phyllotis vaccarum. Next base: position 101,130,193 of record JARWLC010000011.1, on the reverse strand, counting down.
AGTGAAGAAATGGAAGAAAAGAATTCACAAACTTCATGATTTCTAAAAAGAAACATCTGAGAATCACAGTGGTGTCTTGACTAGAGGTACAAAAGTTAGACGAAGAGGATAAGAAGAAGTAGTTAATCTCCCTCAGGAGGTCAGGGAAGCCTCCCCAAGGAGGCAATTTGAAACTGTATGTTGAAATATGAGGATTGACACAGACCAGGTCACAGTCCTGCTTTGTGACAATCTAGATCTGATGCTAATCTTTCCCGTCACACATGCTGTCTAACTTAGGGATATCAGCTGTCTCCAGCTGTGGAGAAATACATTCCAGTGTAGTCCTCCATTCTAGCTGTGAGTCTTCTATTTTCCTATCTTAAAACATGTTCCTTTGCCTCAGTGAAGCCCCTCTTAGCTGGTGGGTTATTAGGGATAACCACAATGACAATGGAGAAAATATCTTGATGCATCCTGCACATGATAGTCTGCCTTCTAAAAGGCAAATCCTTGATCCTCAGGGGCCAGAATCTTACATCACAGTAATTCCATTCACACAGTTCCCCCTTTAGACTTACTACTGAGTCAGAAAATTTGGATTATTTTTAAAATGCATTTCAGAGCAGGTGATAAAGCACAATGAAATTTACAAGGGTTGAATATAAAAAAGAGTTACTAAGTTGACTGTTCTTGATTTTTGTTAGTTACGTGGTTACGTGTGGTGTATGTGTAAGCATATGACCTGGGGTAAAACCCTCAAATGACTTGCTTCCAAGTTTATTTTGAAAAATGAAAACAACAGTCATCATAGTTATATTTGCAAGGACTTGAATAAAGGGTAAGATTTAATGGGGAAACTCAAGCCTGTCCTCCTACACAGCCGACAGGGCCCCAACAGCTCAGGAGGAAAACACAGCCCCAGAATAAGATTTGTAGCTAATTAAGCTTGTCATCACTGCCTCCACCTTTCCTGGGACTCAGGGTTAGGACCATCACAGGAGAAATCACAGTATTCTTATTTAAATAATACTTGTGCTTGCATTTAAAAATTATAGTTAATTTTTAAAGGGTGGAAAATCTCAGAGAGCCTCAGCTTTCTTGCTGAATGGACAAGGCCACAGATCCAACAAGGCCAAATGACTTGTTCAAGGTCCCAAGGCCAGTTTGTAGAAGGGCTGATAGGTCCACAATGTAGTAGAGCATTTGTCTAGCATGGGCAGGTCCCTGGTCCTATCCCCAGCACTGAGACAAGGGGGAGGAAGAAGAATGGGAGAAATCAGGGCACATGATATCCAGGGATAGTGGCTCAGTTGCTCAAGGGTTTGCCTCACATGCATGAAGCCCCCGAGTTCCATTCTGAATACTCCATAAACCAGATGTGGAGGCTCAAGTGTAGAGACAGTTAGAGGTCCACCTGGGCTATGTGATACCCTGCCTCAAAAACCAAACAAAACACTATTTTGGCCTAATCTCCATGGCCAGAACCATCAATGCTGGATGAAGTGGGCAGCAATGAGAATATCTTTGTCTCCTCAATAGATCTGATATTTGTTTGTTTGTTTTTTTAACTTTTTTTTTTTAACTTTTAATCCTTAGAAAGCTCTTCCTTCTCTAGTTCTAGAATCTCTGTCTCTTCTTCTCCCTAGCAGCTCTCTTTGCTTCCATTGTCAGTTCAAGACTGAATGGCCAGTTGTTTCCTGAAATCCCAGTTCCAGTTCTTTAGCCAAGTCTTCCACTTCCACACTGGTGAGGTTAAAAGCCGAGGCTTCCCTTTCCAGGGTCACTTTTAAGCTCTAGCATAAACCTTCAGCTGAAGGAACATGGGCTGCAGACTTCCTTTAAGTCTAGAGACCACTTTTGTGAGTTGTCCGGGAAGGATATTCTCTCCACCCTTCCTCATCCACTTCTGTGTCACCAACAATCCTGCTTTGGGGAAAGGGCTTTTAAAATGGAAAATCTAGACAGGCACTAGTAAGTACCAATGAATTACTAAAAGAAACCCTCCCGTGCTCCTGGATAATACTTAGGAAAGGCTCAGCACTGTTTTTCCCAGTTTAACGAAAAGGTGGGGAAGCTGTGTGTATAAAACCTAAGAAGGCTAAGGAAGCAAAGAAGAATTCCTGCTAAAGCAAAGTAACAGCACAGAGTTCTTCATGTGTATGCATGCGTGGTGTGTGTGTGTGTGTGTGTGTGTGTGTGTGTGTGTGTGTGTATACACATGTGTATGTACATATAAGGCAGTGAGCCATAGAGACTCACCTGTCTCCACTTCCCCAAGGCTGAGAAGCATGCACTACCAATCTCAACTTGGTAGATGTGTACTAAGAATCAAACTTTCATGCCTGCACAGCAAATACCGTCCAGACTAAGCCATCACCCAAATCCCTGGCCCATGATATTTATTAATTGCAGTGTTCATAGTTTATTGCTATATGGAGTGCTAGAATAGTGACACCATGATCAAAATTGTACTTGCGTGGCTTCTGATTTGGAAGGAATATTCAACAAATAAATGAGAGAGCTGTTCATCAAAATTACTCCTGCTTTCACTAAAGGACACCACCAAACAGTGAAAGGTTAGTATACAAAAAGAAAACATCCCAAGTATTACACACGGATGCATTTGACGGAGCTGTATCCCACATATATAAATAACTTCTACAAACTGATTCTAAGTGTCCAACTTAAAAAATCATTTTATTTAAATGATAAACGTGTGTAGATGCCTACATATCAATATTGTACCATGTGCATGAAAGTATTTGTAGAGGGCATCATATCCCCCGAGGCTGGAGTCCTAGGCACTTGAGCATTGCCATGCGGTTGCTGAGAACTGAACCTGGGTCAACTTCTGGAACAACAAGTGCTCTTAATCACTAGGCCGTCTTTCTAGCCCCTTAAAAGGAAGACTGGATGAGGTGTATCAAGAAGAGGCCTAAATAGCTTGTATGTACAGACAAGAGCACTGACATCTTTATTTATACTGAAAATATGGATTAAAAGCATAAAAAGATTGTGTTTGATAGCCACTGGAGGCTGAAATTAAGTGAGACATTACCAAGTCTGGGAAAAAGTGTGGAGCAAGTACAAGTCACATGATGTTTCAGGGGGGATATAAACTATAATGATACTGCAGGACGAAGAAGCTGCCAGTAGCTTCTTATGGAGTTTAACACCGGTGTGCCCTGTAGAGTAGTCTCACTCTTAGGTATATATCTGAGAGAAAGGACCACAGGGACCCACCATAAACAGACAAGAGTGTCTGGAATGATTTTTACCTATAAACAGCCCTCGATTGAAGACTATTCAAATCCCCATTAACATAAGAATAGATATTAGAAGCTACTGAGTTTGTTTTTTAAAAAAAATCCAAAGTATACAGCCGCCTGGGTAATCTTAAACAAGAAGTAAGAAGCAGAATAATATTGTATCATAATTTTTTTTGTATATCCTTTAAAACAAGAACAAAATGTCCACAGTGATAGAACTCAGAATAGTTTCTATCTTTCTAAGAGGTGGTTATTGCCAAGAAAGGGGCACCTGGGAACTTTCTGGAATGTAGATCTTCTGTATTTTATCTGGTTAGTGGTTTAGAGAATACACATATAAAGTAATCAAGTGAATACTTGAGATTTTTGAATATTTTTAAACTCTAAAGCCAGGCACGGTGGCACACCCATTACACTCCCTGTGATCCTTCTGGAAGATGGATGGGGGTTGGGTCCAAGAGAACCAGAAGCTCACCACCTAGCCAGTCTGGCACATGCGTCAGTGAACAAGAAACTCCACTCTCAAAGAAGGTGAAAGAGCAATCCCCAAGGCTGCTCTCTGACGTCCACATGCACACCATGACAAGCACATGTGCACAAGCTTGTCCATAGATCATACACCCCTGTAACATCATATAGGCACAAAGAGAGAAAAAAATCTGTGGTGAATTTTGTTTTGTGGGACCACCAAAAGTTTTAAGAGATGATATTTAAGAATAAAGGGGATGGATCTGTGAGTAGATGATTAGGAGACCTTAGGGCTCCAGCAGCCTGGTGAATACCACATTAAAGAAGTGTGTCTCGAGGAGCTGCTGCTGGGGCTTCATATCTTCCTTCCATTAGTCTGGAATTACCATTTTAGTGTTGGTCCCTCTTCAGTCACAGACCAGACCACAGACAGCCTGCCCTGAATGATCTGCCATGAGTTTCCTAAAGAGACTTTCTGGTACACATATCTGCTTGTTGAGAGAGAGGGGACCTTATTCTCTATGCACCCATCTTCCGTGAGGCCAGAAATTCTGAGGAGGCCCTCTCTTTTCTGAACTTCTAACCCTCCTCTGTTTTCCTCCTGAGCACATGTGTCACCTGCAGAGTAGTCCGGGGACATCTGCAGTTGCTGTCCCGTTTGCTTTAATCCCTGTACTATCATATCATGTTTGTGCTGGAAACCCCCACCCTGTCCTCTTTCCCCTCTGTGTGCTCCTGTTAGTGTGGCACACCAAAAGGGCTCTCCAGTGAACAGAGAAAGTAGGGGTGAGAAGGAGATGCATGGAATGAGGGAACCAGAGTGTTGCTCCATCTCCTGACGGAGATAGTCATTCCTGAGAGCATGAAAGAGGAAAAAGAGAACGTGAGGGTAGAAGGTATGATACAGATGTATAAAACACTTCCTTCTCCCTCAGTTGAGCCCATGCAGGCTAACCTGATGAATCTCCAGCCTTTACTGATGAGCCAAAACCAGAACCAGCAAAAGGGTAGAGGGAAACAGACACCTAATGTCCTCTCTTGGTGGTGCCCAGGAGACATCTTAGACCAAAAGAAAAACTGGTGAGAGGCATGCCAAACCAGACTCTGTCAAAAGTCAGATTATCTTCCCTCAAACTTTCTGTGAAAGCAATGGCCACAGGATGCAGATGAGCTACGCCTTGATATATTTCTGGTTTCCAAAGAACCAAATTGGGCCTTCCTGTGAAAAATCAGGCCTTCCTGTGAAAAATCAGGCCTTCCTGTGAATCAAGCAACCCTTGATTTCCAGCCAAAGGTCCCCTGCAGACAAACTCCAGGGATTTCCATAGGCTGGAGAGACAGTTGGTCCTGGTCTCCAACAAGAGCAGCCACATCTCAGAAAAGCTGGTCCTCCTGAAGAATGTCTGAAAGCTGGCTGAAATTGAGGCCAGACTGCTTCTTGCTCAGACCCATATCTAGTTTAATTTTCTAGCCCTTGATGAATATTTATACCAAAATTGGATGGTGGAATAGTTCCATCTTTGAGAATTTGCAGAGGGTTTGCCTTTCTGTAGCCACCTTGACCAAGCTTAGGCAAACAGAGGAGTCACTGCCAACCACAGAGTCTTTGAAGTGCAGAAGATTCTGAGAAGGCTCTGGACTATAGTAGTTCTTCTTATCTTGAAGACTGTGAGTTGGCATTCTACTCTTAAAAAATAATGCTTAGTATCAGTGTGGCTTAGTGCTTTATAATCTTAGCCAAGCCTTCAATACCACACTGACCATGGTGAAATGTATTTTGAAAGCGTGGATAACTCTATTAAAACTTTTCTGGGTGAAATTGCTCAGTTATTTGGCGTTTTAAAATATTACTTTAAAAAGTGTGGGGGTGGAAGAAAGTTTAGTCGCTGCTATGCAAATGTGAAGTCTGGGTTCAATCCCCAGAACACATTGTTTTTTAAAAACTAGGCTGTCATGCTCTTATAACCCCAGTACTGGGGAGGCAGAGGCAGGTAGATCTCTGGGGCTTGTTGGCAAGCTAGCATGGCCTACTTGACAAACTAGAGGCCAGTGCGAGAGGCCATCTCAAAAATAAGGTGAGAAATGATGCTCCAAGGCATCCTCTGTCCTACGTGTGTTCCTGCCCCCTCTCTTCTCCTCTCCCTCTGCCTCTGTCTTATACACACACACACCTACACATCCATAAAAAACCACTCCAAATACATACCACATGCTATAATTAATTATTTTCATTATCCTCTTTTTTCTATCCATTATACTTCAAAGCCTCTCATATTTTAGGCAACAATCCTCTTGTCCTTACTGATAAACAAACGTCCCCAAACTATCTTCTTAGTTTATTATCAGCCATCCCCCACTCTTTACAGTCCAGGCTCTTCAATCCTGCCCCCTTCCATGTGAAAGAATAAAATTTACTCCTTGTTCTTGAATAAAGTGTATTGACTTCTCTTGTGAAGGATAGGCAATGGGCCATGCACTGCTCCAGGTCACAGTTTCTCATATCTTTACAAGAATCTGCTTTTACAAGAGGGTAAACTTGGGCTCAGAGGCATGAAATGAATTGCTTCAGCTATAGACTCGGTCATTGATAAAGGTTAAGAATAGGAAATTCAACCCTAGCCCTTCCCTCCTTTCCTAGTACGTTTTCAATGCTCTGAAGTCTAGGTCATAAGTTTTAGCCTTGGTTTGGAATTTGGTCAATTCACAGACATGAACATTTCAAATCTTCTGATGCCATCAGGGAGAAAGTCTCTTTTCAGTACTGACATGGCTGACTCTTCAAAACACTTACTCAATTAATGTTAAAGCCACAGTGAGTCTACCCCCAGTGCTTCTAAATTTCATAGAATGGCAATTTAATGAAGCTGTTTCACTACTTCACTTTATTTTTTAGAGATTTCTCTATTTTTATGTATATGATAGTTTTATCTACCTGTGTGTCTGAATATTACTGCATGCTTGGTGGCCACAGAGGCCAAAAGAGAGAGTTGAGATACAGATAGTCATGAGCCACCATGTAGGTTTTAGGAACCAAACCTAGGCCCTCCAGAAGAGCAGCCAGTGTTCTTAACCACTGAGCTATCTCTCCAACCTCACTTGCTATGTCTTACAGCTGCTTTCTATTTTAAATACATTTCAAGGGTAAAGTTACTTTTCAAGAAACAAGTTTTTCAAAAAGTGATCTGTGTAAACTATAAATAAGTGGACAGTCACACGCATGGTATGTGAAGGACAAAGTCCATGAAGAAGATGGGGGTCTGTAAACAGCTGGTGTTTGATTTCTCTCCATCTCCAAAACACTTTGCATTTTCCAAAACATATTATATATATTATCATAATTCACATTCAAAGATGAATAAAGACTGGGGATTACTTCAGTGATAGAGTTGTATGCCTATCATACATTGGGTCCTAGGTTTCATTCTCAACACTGCTATATAAAAAGTAAAATAAGGCTGAACGTGGTGGTGTAAGCCTGCAATCCCAGCATCCAGGGGGTGAAGAGGGTCTAAAGTTCAAGGACATTTTTTAGTTATATAGACAGTTTAATGCAAATCTGTGATATATGAGATCCTGTGTGCAAAAATGAAAAAGTATTTGTAAAATGGAGAAGTCTAGTATTGAAAGAGCAGAAAGTGCTTTCTGGAGTTACATAGGCAGCATGAATAGTATCCAGAGTTTACAATCAATACCACAAGGTCCAACATGGACAGAGCTTCCCCAACACTCTGTGAGCATCCCACAGTAGGAATGGATAAAGAGATAATTCTGAGGTGACGCGCCAAGACCAGAAATGCCATGGAAAGTCTGCACAGCTTAACAGAACTCTCAGATTGGCCTGGGTTTCACAGTTTCCTGGTACTTGTATATATTCTATTTCGTGGAAAAGCTTGGAACAGAGTCTCTCTGCAGAAGTGTGCCCTGCTCTTCCCTCTGTTCAGAGTCACTTTTCAGAAGACAGAAAAGGAGTGAGCTTTCTTGCCTAGGCAGTGTCTCTTCTGGGTACTGGCATGTAAGCTACGGCACAAAGTAGAAATGGACAACTTTGTGAGGAAGTGTCTTACTCTGAAATAAGGAGAGCAGTTCTTTCCAAGTTGACTGGCCTTGAGAAGACGACTGAGACTTGGCACTAGACCCAGGTGCTTAGACAGATAAAGACAGCATAGACGGGGATCAAATGCCAAAGAAAATAGGAATGGTTCCATTTATCTACACAGACTCCAGTAGCTGAGGAGGTAAGAGGTAAGAGCTGCAAGGGAGACACGAAACCACTCAGTGAAGACCAACAGGAGCGAAGAGATGATGCTAGAATCTAGGAGGGGACTGGACAACTGAGCAGGGCTCAGAAGAGATGGCCTAACGTCCCAGAAGAGAACCATCTAAAGCATAGCTTTTGATGACAAGAAGCATAAATAGAAGGCTTCTAAACCAAAGCATTTTAAGGAGCTACTGTAGGCAAGGCACTGTCCTGGGACTGGCAGTAGGACAATGAACAACAGGGACTCCGCCCTTCAGAACTTGCAACCTAGTAGGAAGAGCTGCTAAAGATCATCACAGTGGGCGGGAGATTGGGCCCAGGTAGTGGGTACCACAAAGGAGTGAAAGGTACAAGCACATCGAGAGCGCATGGCGGGGATACATGAAATTTCCTGTAACTACCTTGGGTTCTGTGATTTTGATCTTTTTCTTTTGAATCACATCTAGTGAGTTTCAAAGGTTAGACCTTGACACTGAGTATCTGTAAGTGAATGGCCACCTCTAATTCTAATGTCCTCTTCCTGTTTTCTTGGTTGGCAGGCTTTTTTTTCTCTGCCCATTCTTACTTTCTATTTATTTTTATTTATTATTTTTAGTATGGTGTGTGAGTGCATGTATATGTGTGTGTATATGTGTGTATATGTGTATGTGTGTGCATGTATGTGTGTGTATGTGTAGGTATGTGTATGTGTGCCTGTGTGTATGTGTGTGTACACATGTGCTGTGTGTGATACTTGTATGTATGAGGATAGGCATGCATGTTTCAGCACACACATGGGACTTGCTTTCTCCTTCCACCAGGAGTTCCAGGGATCTAACTCAGGTCATAAAGTTTGTCTGACAAGTGCTTTTACCCCCTAAGTTTCCCTTTGGCTTTTGTTTGTTTATTTGAAACATAGTCCCCATATGTGGAGCAGGCTGACCTTAAATTCACATAGATCCACCTGTTTCTGCCTTCTCAGTGCAGCGTTATAGGAATTAACCACCGTGCTGACACCTGATTTCTATTTTATGAAACTTGGCTCAGAAAAACAAAAAAAAAAGTTGACCAATCAACTCCTTATGATCCTTTGGGCACTAAGGATCTACGGCTTTCTCATATACAGAAGCCAACTGTAGCTACTATACAATTAGGTCCTTCTGCAGTGGAGAAGGGGAAGGATTAAATATTTGGGCTCAAAACTGTATTTAATGTCCATTTTTAAAAATGTCACCAAAAAGGTGAGAAGAAGAGTCATTTATTTATAAGAAGGATGTCCTGAAAGCAGAAAATAATATCTCTCTCTCTCTCTCTCTCTCTCTCTCTCTCTCTCTCTCTCTCTCTCTCTCTCTCTCTCTCTCTCTCTCTGTGTGTGTGTGTGTGTGTGTGTGTGTGTGTGTGTATGTGTGTGTAAAGCTTCTATTGTCAATAAGCTAACCTGAAATTCAAGCTTGAAGCTCCTAGTAGGAGGCATTGACATAGTGAAACCTGAAGACTTTTTAATACCTGGGCTACGAAGTGCATTTAGACAGCATGTTTCCTTTCAAGGTATTAAGACCGAGACAGGCAAGATTAGAAACCTTCCCGCTGATTTTCTCCAGCTTCCCCTTTCCTAGCCTAAGGCCAGTAAAAGCGTGTCACCATGAAAATTAGTATTCACACACGTGTGCGCCCATGTGTGCGCATGCACACACACACACACACACACACACACACACACACACACACACACACACACACACACACACACACACACACATTATATCCTTATAGGATTATACTCCTAAGCCAGCACAATGCTAAACTCACAAGTGTCCCACCAAACTGGAAGGTATAATAAACAGATAAAGCCTACCTTAAGATTAAAGTTTATACTGGAAACAAAGTTTATGAAGAGTTAAAATCCAAGATCCATAAAATGGATTAGACTTTGAGTGTAACGTGAAGACCTCAGGCCCAGGGACACCAGCAGCTTGTTCTTATTTAGGAAGTGTGGGTGCAGGGGAGGAAGGTATCCCATAAAAGGACCTTATTTTTTATCTTTCCTTCCTCCAAAGCTTCTTGGATAAGATTCTCTAAAGAGGCCTATAAACGTCTGGTTCATAGCAAGGGTCATGTAGCCATGCTCTATTGTCCACAAAGCTACAGGTCAAAGCCAAGGAAAGAAAAAGTTCCTAGGAAATGGCTGTACTGGAGGAAGAAGCACCCAGGAAGTGGTCACAAGTGCCAGGTCAGGTGCCATCTCTAGGATTCTCCTTCATAGTCTATGCCCATGATATGGGAATGGAAGCATATCACAAACATCACACTATAGATCAGGAGTGTAGATATGTGGTATAGGCCTTGTCTAGCTTGCATGAGGCCCTGGGTTCAATTCCCCAGCACTTCCCAAAACAACTGTGAACACAAAAGTGTAGCATGGTAGAGTGTGTACCTGCCGTCTTGGAGTTCATGAGACCAATAAGACAGCAAGACTAGCATAAATTCAGGCTTGGCTACAGACTAGGCCATACTGGGCTACAGTGTGAGTTACTATCTTATAAGAAAAAAAATCCTCTGGGGGTGTAAGAGTCATTAAAGTGCACTTCCCTAGCACTAATAAAGCCTTGGGTTCATTTCCCAGTACAACATACACCATGAATGAATAGTGGTATAGACCTATAACCCTAACACTCAAGAGGTAAAGAAAAAGTTATTTCAAACTCTTCCTCTACTGTGCAGGGATTTTGAAGCTATCCTGGGCTTCATTAGATTTGCAACCGCCTCTAGAGATAAAATGAAGAAGGAGCTGAGGAGACGGCCCCCCTTCTTTGTACATTTCACTTTTCCTATTAGCCCATGCAACACTCACAGCTAGTTCAGAGGCAGCTGATGCCAAAGGAAAATCTGAGTTCAGTCCTAAAAGCCTTGTCCCATCAATCCAGTGGGGTAACCCAGAAATAAGATTTGTGGACCTGCTTTGAATACTGCAGTGTGTAAACATGGGCTATCAGCAAGCTGCTGGCCACCAAGGAGGCTGACTTCCTCTCTCCCTCCAACACTGGAGTTCACACCCTGCCAATAAAAAGTTAAACAAAACTGTCCATATCCAGGGTTTGGATCACCAAGTTCCTGGATTTTCTGTATGCTGTCACATACATCTGGTCACTCAGCAATGAATCTCTCGGTATAAGAGTTGGCACTTAGCCCTAACGCCTTTGTTGAAATGACCCTAGTCTCCTGACCTGTGGAAGATGAGGAGTCTTTTGACCATTTTCCAAGGCTCTTGATAAGGCTTAGAAGATAGGACTCATCGGTCCAGATCATTTCAAAAAATTTTGATAGCTCTCCTTCTTAATGTCTCCCATTGCAGGACTTTCTAAGAACTGTAAAACCTTGGATGAGGGTCTTATTATTTTTCCCCCATCTTTTAAAATGTAAGTGCTAAGAGTACAAAGTAGTAAAATTATGTTTTTAAAGAAAGAAGAGGGAACAGAGAACTTCCTGCTTTGGCTAAGCAAGCATTTGCTCTGACATATTTCAAGACTTCAGTGTAGAAGTAGGCATTACTAGGAAATGTAAAATTTCTGACTGCCTGTTCTGCCACAGTGAGGCCGAAACTAAATTCCTCACATCACTCACAGAGGAGTGCTTTCAGGAAGTCTGGTTTCGTTGTGCCCTCATGATGTGCACGCCTTCCCTGGCCTGGATCTAGCTTGAGAGTTTATGTACCAAATGCATTAATTGTGCTAACCGGACACAGGGAAGCTGCAGCCCTTCCTGTTCTCCGGAATGTTGCTGGATGGCTGCCTCCTCTCCAGGCTGCCACTGACTGAGACCCTCTGTCCTTCTTGAGGCCGATGGTATCCTCTGAACCTCCCTAGCTCTAGGCTGGAGGGGATTTAAAGACTCTTCTAGAAGGATGTATCCAACCTGGCTCATATGAGCTCCATGTCTGCAAGCTGCATGGAGAGCCACAGCTTTTTACTATTTTCTTAAGAGGTGCAGAGTTTGAGGGGGGAGGGGAAATGGTCTGGCTGAGAAGGCTTCTCTTATTCTTCTACTTAAGAACCTCTAGGGTCTTAACAAATGTCTGAACTTCCACTCTGTGAAGTGGCCCAATAGTTAAAAATGAAGTAAGTTTCCCACAAAATACAAAGCCTTATCAAAGTATAATAATACATGATAATGATGATTATGTTGATGAAACTATTTACAGCACATTGTTTGTAATTTAAATCTGGACTTTCTCTTTTCTTTATGGATGCCCACCGGCCAGTTCCTCCTCCCTGGGGCAGATCCTGTGCCCCAGTGGAAACTGACCAGTGTTGGGGTGCAGAGAGATGTTGAGACAGACTCAGATACCTGACAGTATTCCTTTGTATCCAGATATTTTTCCCAAATCCATTGCAAAATGAATTCTCCCAATCTTGCCTTTTCTGCTTTCATAAGCCATTACTTTCTGTTCATCGTCTAGTTTGTTCCTTACTTACATCCCCAGGTTTTGGAAAATCCCCAAGTAAAAACTTTAGGCCATGGCCAAAAAGAATCCTGTTTTCCCAAATATGGGATGAGTGAGTCTAGGCTGTATTCTAGAGGGTTCCATCAGTCACTTCAGCAAGTTTCGAGGTAACTGACTCAGGACATGACAGCTGGTAAGGGGAGGCATAGGCCGGCCCTTATAGAACCATGCTGAGTCCCACACAGACAATGGAAAAGACTTTGTCTTTATTAAGGGACACATAACAGATATTCTTGGCATCCTTTGAGTCCCTCTCTCTCTCTCTCTCTCTCTCTCTCTCTCTCTCTCTCTCTCTCTCTCTCTCTCTCTCTCTCTCTCTCTCTCTCTCTCCCTCCTCCCTCTTCTCCTCTCACAGTCTCCACATAGGGCATTTTGGGCCCTCATCTAGATAATCATGGATGACGATGAGTCCCTTCAATTCTGATATCCTTCCACTCAACTGTGTAGTGAGGCTGAAAATTCAGACTAAACAAACTGAGATTAGCTCTGTTGATATATTGCTTAGGATCCTAAGAGTGGAAAACTTTGTGTATTGTTTATTAAAAACTTATAGAAGCGGCAGATTAGGATCACAATTGGTGGATAATAAGCTGATGGTTGCCATGTCTGACCCAGGCTTCAGAATAAAGCATTACTGTTTTCCTATTGGTTCATATGTGCTGTAATTATCCCAAGACCAGCTACAGCTGAGTGAGAAAATTCTTGCATTGCCAAATGTTATTTTATTATTTTTGAGACAAGGTCTTTAATTCAAGTGGTTTCAAACTCTTTATGTGGCTGAACTTCGGATCTGTCTGCTTCTTCCTCCTTACTTCATTAGACATGGTCTCTCACTAGACCTGGAACTTACCACGTGGCTTGATTAGCTAGCCAGAAAGTCTCCTGGGATCCATGCCCCACCCCCTTAGCACTGGGGTTACATTGCAGATATGTAACCTGCTATTCTGATACACTTCCTCTGACAACTAACTACCTTTTTCTCTGTACTTGAAGTCTATCTGTTGCTTTGGACATCTTTTCTTTATTGATCAAAAGAAGAGCAGGTGGTGGAAATCTTGAGGTCAAGGAAATTGTATCTGAACCCAACCCTATTTCTCATAAATTAAACCTTCCTAGGACCTCATATAGTTGGTTTGATTTGTTTTTTCACTTTGGGAACCTGCCACTTAGCTCCCAAATAAATACACAGAGACTTATTCTTACTGAAGAATGCCCGGCCTTAGCTTGGCTTGTTTCTAGTCAGCTTTTCTAACTTAAATTATCCCATTTCTCTTTAACTGCATTTTGCCTCTGGGCTTTTTACCTTTATTTGGTCTATACTTCTTCCTTCTCTTCCTCCTCTGTGGCTGGTGCGTGGCTGCGTGGCTGGGTGGCTGGGTGGCTGGGTGGCTGGCCCTTGGTACTCTCCTTTCCTTCTCCTTTTCGCCCCCCCTCCTCAGTCCAACAGTGTAAGTTCAGTCACTTATATTCTTGGGTCGTCCAGAAAAGCCTCGCTACTGAAATCTTGAAATGAGAGTAATAAAATGTTCATCTTTGGCAGGCCTGGCAGCATGCTTAAATGAAACATTATAGTATGTAAATGTTAGGAGTACTCAATTAATGTTAGCTACATCCACGATCATCGCGACAGACAGAGCATCACATAAGAGTGGATGTAGAAGGCCCTCCCTCCTCCAGCAGGCTATATTCCAGACCATGCTGAGTGGGCATGTTGTTCTTCATCTGTTGACTGGGAATAATGGCAGTCTTCAAAGGTTGATCCTAATTGTTAACAAAAAAATGATTAAGGAAGTGGAGTCACTTGGTGGATTGTAAAGCTGTTACTATTGGGATATTTATAGTAGTGGGATAGTTTTAGGGTTGGTTTATCTGAATGTAACACTGGCTCTTTATGGACACTCTCATAACTTCAACTTTCTCCACTTATCTCCATTCTCACTCCCTGCTTGCTACTGGAATTCCTGTGAATCCAGTTTAAGTAGCCTAGTTGGTTAACCAGTAATCCTCAGTGGCGTGTATTTATAGAACTTACCTGTAACAGTCCCATCAGGTAGAATCCAGCATCCATTTGAAAGATATTTCCTGAGGATGCATTGAATGGTACTGCATACCTGTGACCCTGGTGTGGGGGCAAGGCTGGACAAGAGGATTCCTTGAATTCAGTGGCCAGACACACAAGCTGAGTTAGTGGTTCAGTGATAGGCAGTGTCTCAGAGAAGACAATAGAGGAATGTACTCAGTGCCGGCCTCTGACACTCATGCACAGGATAAAGAGATTTCCCAAGAAGTTCACGAGAAAGCAAATGCTTAAGAGAGTCTGGAGTCCTTGGGCTGTTTCTTACTCCCTAGACCTCCGGTACATCCTTTAAAGACCTAAGAGGACTGTGGGAGTGGGGTGAACTGAGAAGAGAAGATGGAGGGGAAGCTTCGGTTTGGATGTAAAAACAAGAAAATAAAAAAGAAATTTGAAAAAAAGAAATGAACAGTTTAGTTCCAAGACATGGACAACATCCTACCAAGCCAGAGCCAAAAACAGTTGTCAACAAGCATTTTCTTCCTCTTGAGAGAAACCATAGGTTAGATGCTGCCTTCTAAGAAACTTCTGTTACAGGGATGGTTCCCCTAAGTTTCTATTCTCAGCTACTGGGAGAGGCTGGGAGACACAGTGCCATCGGTCAGAAGCATCTGCATCAGAGAAGTGCACTGTTTATAAACCAGAGGATCTTGTTTGGAACTCTGCTTCTGGCTAATTTCCCTCCCCCCTCCTCAATCAACAAGGTCATCATTTTCTCTGTGTTGAAGACATTTAGGTCGGCCTGGCTCCAGTGAGTGACATGCAGTGAACAAGTGACTGTTTATTGTGTTGAACAGTCGGCCAGAAAACAAGTTTCATGCATGGCCTGACTGCCCAAATGTAACTCTTCCTTGCAAGGCCATTTATTTTTCTGTGTAGAACTTTTGTTGTCATGGAAACTAGTTCGCTGGCAGGCTGGAAACTATGTTCTGCTTTCTATACCTACATAGCCATGGCTACCTGGCCCAAGAATAGATCTCCTTCATCACCATTTGCTTAAAAATAGTGGCCTTTCTTGTTTAGGAACAGCTTCACTGATTTGTTATCAGGTATGACACAGCCATTTGCAGATACCTATGTTGGGCCTGCAAAGGCCTGGCCCGTTTGCAGCCAGCTGTAAATGAGAGAGGGGCTCATAGAGCTCGGACCATCTTGCTGAACTAGCAGCTCCTGATAGAGTCTAGGAAGTGGCATGTCACTCTTTTCAGTTGTGTCCCCACCAGGCTCCAAGAGACAGCTCCAAACCAGGCTTACCCATGTACAACCCTGGTTAAAACTCAGTAGGTCACAAAACAAAATGACATGATGTGAGAGATAAATCTGTAGGGAAGGAAGGGGGTTTGACCTGGTCGGAAAGGAGGTAAGAGACGGTGGGGTGAGGGTATGAGAATGTATTTATTATACGTTGTTAACAAATCTAATTAATAGAAAATAAAACAAAACCAAGAGAGTTACTCAAGAACAAAGGTTAAAATCAGTCTTGCACAATGAGTGAGTCACAAAGCTTGTGTGTGTGTGTGTGTGTGTGTGTGTGTGTGTGTGTATGTGTTTACTTTTTAAATCTGATCACAGAGACAATAAATAGATAAGGAAGAAAGTAGAGAATAAAAAACATATGGAATCTGTCCTTCCAGAAACAGCTCCCCAGAAGTCCCCCCAAAAAAGCAAAAGCTTGAAAGAAAGTTCCAGAACAACCAAGTTAAGGTCTTTCAAACTGTCTTTCATAAGATCTCATGACAACAGCAAATACTTGGTGCATAACAAGTGTGTAAGTATGTGCTAAATCCTTTCCAAATTCTCATTTAACCATCTTGGCAATTCCATGAGGCATGCTGGGTTCCTATGCTCCCAGTGAGTCAGGAAGAGAACCCTCAACTAGCCCAGCCATTGGTCCTACATAATAAGAGAGAGGGACAAAAGTGCCACCAAACCCAGCCCAGCCTGACCCCTCATCAGGGTCCATTTCTCTGAAATAGGGGCTCACTCCCCAACTTTCTTGTTGCAGGTAGTACAGGCTGGCACCTTAAAGGTTAGGAGCCTTCGTACGTCCAGTGCCCACCATTTGTATTCAATCAGGTGATCCCACCCCACTGCTATGAGCTGCTCTGTCACATCTCACAAGTGTGGGGAGGGAACACAAGCCAGGCAACCCCACCCAGGTGCCTTTCCGGTTTTACAAAGCAGAAACCTAATCTAGCAGAACAATGGCTTATATCCAGTGACACACATCGCTGATAAATGCCAGACCTAGAACAGTGAGGCTGGTCCCCACATCACAGGCTGACAGGAGGAATGATGCTGTCTTCTATCACTGTTTCTCAATCAAAAAGGAGTTAGCAGCCACACTGAGAGTCAACTCCAGATCAGTCATCAAAACTAATCCTCTCTTGGGAAGACTGCTAAATAGCCCCTCCTTAGAAGATCAGCTCTGCTCAGGCCTGCTGTGCCACTTAGGAAATGTTTCCGTGAATGTCTTGTTTCCAGGCCTCTGGGTATATCTGAATCACTCCAACAATGAAGCCTTATTCATGAATTAAATAAACTTGGAGCCTCTAAAATACTAACTGTAGAAAGATTACTATATTTTAGCTAGTACAATTCAAGCAGTGGGGGAGGAAGACAGGAAGCAGATGCAAGCGCAGATACAGGCCCCTTTAAGTTACAGAGTGCTGTCCATGGAACACAGCCCCCAATGTAGAAACACGGTTAGTGATTTGAGCCATCTCAATGTTCATACTCAACATAGATCTGTAATCTTAACCCCCAAGGCAGGAGGATCGCATGTTTACAGCCAGAATACATCACCTAGTAAGATCCATTTCAGGGGAAAAATTAGTATAACATGATTTCAGTACAAATCAGACACAAATATAAATATGCTGTCCTCTGAATACCTACGACTAGACTGCTGGACTAGTTGTTTGGAAAATTGAGTGCAGGAGAAAGAAATTGCCAAGGATCACTGTGCTGAATCCCAGAACTGACAATGAGGGTAGATTCACTTTTAAACTTCACCAGGTCCCCTTCAGACCCCTACCTCCACACACACCTCTTAAAACCAAACAGAAGGCTATAGAAACATCACTAAAATCTTTACCTTACAAGCATGAGGACTTGAGTTTTATCCCCAGAACCCACATAAGCAAAAGCCAGTGTGGTGGTACATGCTGGTAATACCAGAGCTGGAGAGGCAGAGACAAGTAGATAGCCTGGGCTAACTAGACAGTCAGTGTAGACTGAGCCTGCTTTGTGGCTTTGTGAGTTCAAGACTGGGTAAGACTCTTTTACATCAATAATGTGGGTTATGCCTGAGGAGAAACAATACCCATCATGGTCCTCTGGCCTTCACACACACACACACACACACACACACACACACACACACACACACACACACACACACACACACACACACACACACACACACAGAGTAAACCAAACATGTCCCAGAAGCACACTCAGATTGCCACATCACAAGATACATTCTACCATTTGTTCTCTCCTTGCTCTCTCCCTGCTGCCAGACTTCCATAGACTTCCAGTCTCTCCATTTTCAGTCTATACAACCTGCACAGTTTAGATCCCCAAGTGACCTGGTTGAAGAAACCTCCCTGGTCCTCCTATATGGGCTTATTAACAGATGCCTTCTTCCATACACCTGACGTTAGCAGTTGTCATAGCTAGACTTGCAGTCTGGTGCCACAGCCTAGACCTTGCTGTTATTCAGCAGCAGTTTGCAAAATTGTGTGAGAAATGTGAGCTTCTCTCTCTACACCCCTGGAGTGTGTATCCCTTTAGGGCATACTGAGTCTAAGGTTAAAGCCCCCATGCACAGCACAGAAAACACTAAATAAATGCTATGCTTTCTCTAAATTTGTCAAAATAAGGAGCTTATTCCTTTACATTTCTAATGGGTTGAGCACTGTCTGCTTCTGATGAGAACAGGATGGGCACACACACCTCTACAAAGTCTTCCCCTTCCCCACCCTCAGGGGAAAGGTAGATTAAGTTTTTTTAGCCTACAGACCCATCACTAACCCACCACCTCTCCAATTATAGCATAATACATTTCTGGGAATTTTATTAAAGGGCAGTATGATGAAAGAGAGCCAGGGATTTTGCATTTATGGTGAGCTTGTGAGTAAAGTACTGCTGTGAGGACCCCATGGGAGCCACCAAATCTAACCACAACAGCAATGGCAGCCAAACTCACTCCTGTTTCCTAGGGCCTGTAATGACTAACAAAACCTCCCAAAGAGATTTCAAATGCTCATGAGATTGTTTTTGGTACATTAGCAAAATATTTAACTCCTACTCTGAGCCATAAACAGCTGGGAGTGTATTCCTTTGTTGCTGTAGTGTTGGTCCAGTCAAAAGTCAGAAGGCAATGAAGGAGACACTGGAAGATTCTCTTCCAGTGATAGGCAAATCAAGGACTGGGTGAAGGGTAGGAAAAGAAGCCTATGGCCCCTCATAGCAGTCTTTCCAAAACAGCCCAAGCATTCAGAAACAGCCCTGGAGTCTGGCAATGAGCCCCAGTAGAGCTTTTATTAGGAAGGGCCCCACCCTACAACACTTGCTGCCGATGGCCCCATTCCCAGATGTTCTTCTCTGATCCCAATAAACAGTGAGTGGCAGTATATTGATCAGGAGCCTTCTGAACTTCACACAGTCCCTTTGCTGTTATGCCAAGTCTCCCAGAGGTCAATGTGAAAGAAAACACCCTCTCTGTGTCTCCTTTTCCAGATGTCCCTGGGCCAGCAACAGTCCGCAAGAGGAGTGGCTTGTCTGCGGTGCAAGGGAATGTGCTCTGGCTTTGAGCCCCATTCGTGGAGGTAACGGATTTGGTCAAGGGGACTGTCTACTTTTATGCCTTGCCTGTCCTTTCCAAAATTGTGGATGGTTCCCTCTGCTGGCATGGTGGAGGAGGATGCATAGTAGGAAGGGCAGCTAGAAAATGAGGGCCCTCCTTATTGTCCTAAATCAGGAATGAGTGAATATTGTAAAGATCTTGGGGAGCAAAGTTAAGAGAATTCTGCTTTTCATTTCATAAACCATTTCAAGGTAGCTGCTATCGAGCCTATTCCAGCAATGATTTATTTTTCTTGATATGACAAGACATCTGACCTGACTGGAAACAAGTTAAGGGAGAAAAATTTCTTTTAGCTCACAGTTGAAGGGGATACCATCCGCCATAGAAAGGAAGGCATGGTGACAAGAGTGTGCAGTTGATACTCCTCACATCTTAAGTGGAACAGGAAGCAAAGTCCAGAAAGAAAGTAGAGCTGGGCTATGAAAACCCCCAAGGCCACACTCCCGTGGACCCCCTTCCTCTAGTAAGGTTCCACCTCCTGATGTTTTTATAACCTTATAAAACAGCTACCAACTGGGTCCAAGTATTCAAACATATGAGCCTGTTGAAGAAATTTTACATACAAGTATCAGATGGCTATGGGAAGATTGACTGGAGATGCCTGTGGGGAAAGACTGTTGCCTCTAGAGTCTGAAGATGGGCTTGCTCTCTCCTCACTGAAGCCGTGAGTGGATTTTAACTTAAGTGTGGCTCCTGAAATAGAAGTCAAAGGTAGAGCTGGTAAAATGGTTCCATCAGTGAAGTGTTTGTCTTGCAAGTATGAGGATTTGATCTCCCTTTTCAAAATTCAAGTGTCTCTGAGGAAGCAATAAAACAGGAGAATCCCTGGTGCTTTCTGCAACCCAGACTACCCTTCTTGGCAAATTCCAGTATAACTTCATTGCAACTTCTAAAGCAACAAGAGAACTTGTCTCAAATAACAGGAAAGACAGCACCTGAGAAAAGACACCAAAAGTTGTCCTCTGACTCTTCACACACAGAGGCACGTACATGCACACGCCCACATGCACACACATGAATGCATGCATGCACATAGTCAAAGGCATTCTGTCTTCAGTACTGGGAAACCAGATCCTGTGATTCATATCTTTACATGTCAGGTCTAGCTAGTCTGGAGTTTGTCTTTCTTCTTTTAACTCTGAAGACTCTGAAACAATGTTGAGGCTACCAACAAACATAGTGGGTCTGCAATCTCCATGTCAGCTTCTGTGTTGATGGTAGCTCTACAGCTATTCAGGGGGGTGGGGGGAAGCGACCCGCTCTACAGAACACCACAGCAAACCAAGAGCTTTTGTTCTCATTGTCTTATAGCTTGGGTATTCGATAGGGATCAGGATTCTCCACGTGTTTCCTAAGAAACTGGCATCTGTGTAGAGACTACAGTCGAAAAAATGTCTGCTATGCATGAAACTCTATCTCAAAAGAAAACAACCTTCTTATTAACAAGAACTCATATATTGAAATGTTAATCAACATTGTTTATTAGATAGTGTTTCTCCTTTTTGCTAGTGTGTACAGGGAAGGTGGGTAATTGGGAAGAATTTTTTAACTGATATAATTTGAACTTAGGTCTGAATGAAACACAGTCTCGTGGACCTTAAACATCTGCACTATGGCTGGTTGTGAGCTTTTGAAGCACTGCCCCATTCCTTTACTCCATTTCCTGAGCAGCCTCAGCATCAGAGAAGCCCACGTGGTCTTCCACACAAAAGGACTTTGGACGTTATACAACCCAGGCCTCTATCCATGCATAACTTCCTCCTTCACCTGACTTGATCCCAGCATCAAGGATTCTATCCATTTCTGTTTTAGCCATTTGAGCAGAATGTAGCCTGCAGGGACATTAACTTATCCATGTGTCAATCCTACTAGTCTTAAATCTTCCTTCCATCAGGGCCTCAGACAGTACTGAGGAATCTCTTCAACATGTTGTGAGCAGCTAGATGGTTTCTGTAAACTTGCTGAGACAGGGAGTGGATGTTCCCTTGATGCCCAAGGGTCAGTCCTGAGCTGCTGTTACCTAGCATCCTAAAGGGTCCTGTAATGTATGTGATTTGTTGTCCAGTTGTTTATGGAGCAGAACAATTTGGTTCTATCCCTAATGCTTCGCAGGAACAGAATTCTCCTTGCATTGTTATAATCCCTATGTTTCCTTGTCATCCTGCCCATGGATTGAATAGCAAGTGAATTTCTTGAGAGGCATAGATTGAATTTGGTGGTCCTACATAAAATATGTCATCTTGCATTGGATGACCATATGAGAAGCTTTAATTCAACCCATGTATTAACTGTGCAGTGATGTCACATTTCTACACATTTACATGTCCCAGATTTTACGGTCAGTTGGTGGAGATGCTGTAGTAGTTTAATTTCTGTTGCTATGATAAATACTCCAACTAAAACAACTTTAAGAAAAAGAATTTATTTGGGCTTACAGTCCTAAAAGGTATATAGAGTCCATCTTTGTGAGGAAATCATGACAGCAGGGACATAAGGCCAGCCTATTACATTCCATGGGCAATCCAGAAGAGAAAACAGGAAGTGGGGTCAGTCTATAAAATTTCAAAGCCCACCCCCAAGTGATACTACTCCTTCAGCAAAGCTCTTCTTCCAAAAGTTTCATTATCTCATAAACATAATCATCAGCTGGAAGTCAATTACACAAACATTTCAGCTTATGGAAAATATTTCATATTCAAATCACAACAGATATTTAAATGACTGAACTTCAGTCAGCCTGATTTAAAGAGAAAACTCACACCTATCTGCCTATTCAAAAAGAGAGGAGAATTGACTACATTAATGATACTTAGGTTCTTTGGGGATGTGTATATACCTTGCTCCTCACAATACGGGGACATAGCAAGAGCTAGGGCAGAGTGGGAAGGTATCTTCCTCAGCTGTCACAGTGTAGCAGTATGTACATAAGTAAGAAGAACATGAGTATCAGAGGACACAGCCCCAAAGAGCATCCTCACATTTGCTGACATTCCCCCATCTCAAATGGTTTGCACTCCCAGCAGTTCAGGTAGCCTCCTGGGATCCACATTAACCAAAACACCCCAGAGCAGCTTCCACATTCAGTTGCACATCTAGGATATAGGGAGATCAGAGGGTCAAGGGCAACACAAAGGCATACAGCTGGGGCTCTCCTGGGTCCCAACACACCAAGCTTTTCTTTCCCATTCTTCTGTTGTCAACTCAACTAAAAGTAACTATCACTGTTCATCACCAGCCTTTCTGCCTGCCTCTCAAAAGGAAAGACACAAGAATTCAATGGACTATGAAAGAGATGTCCACTTACACATAACAGAGGACTCCTTTCTATGTGACCAAATAGAAAAGACTTCTATGTGTATCTTGCAGTGCCCTTAAGGTCTGTTGCCTCCCATGGTGCTGGGATGAATCCTTCAAGTCATAGATTTAATGCTTCTCACACTAAACAAAAATTCCTTAAGGGTTTCCAGACTTCAGAGCACAGAGCACTGAACTCTTCATCTGTGTCCTACCTACTCACATTTGGGAATAAGTCAAGGGTAGCAGAAGTACCTCGTGCCCCATAAATTGCATTGTTATTCAGCCTTCTGCTTCATGTTACATTTCTTCTGCCAGACCAGTCCTGAGCACCTTGAAGGTTTCAGTTAAACCTCCTCTTGGAGTGAGATGCACTTCTAACCCCACCCCCCCCCCACACACACACACTATTGAAGTGTTGGAGCTTCTGATGCTTCATTGAGGGAGGGTAAACTATAGGATGTTTTGGCCCACATTCCAGACTTTTATTCACTAGATGACAGGCCACTCTGTCTTCTAACCCTGATAACTTCCAATGTTGCCAACCCACTGAGGGACATGATCTGAGTTGAGTGACCACGGCTATAAGGTACCAATGATACCTCTAACAACCAGATATAAAAGCAAATAGGGCTCTTTTGGGTTGCTATGACCCCATTATACATCTGCAGCCAAGCTCCCTGCCTTGTCCTAAGCCCTGCGGTTGGTCTGAGCATTGCTCACTTTTTTTTTTTTTTTAACAATCTCTTAAATTGAATGCACTAGGGTGTCTGAGACACTGCACGGCAAACCTATGGTGACAGGCTTGTGAAGGGAGAGAAAAACAGTTTTCTTCTCACACCGTGGAACTCTCTGGAGTTCTAAACCTTAATAGCATGACACAAAACAGTCAAACACTTTCTTTCATTAATTGTCAAAGAGAGAGGCACCAGGGCTTTCAAGTGAACTTGAAACTTCCCCAGAACGTGTTTCCTCTCCTGGGCCCCTGACAAAGCCACCCTCCTGGGACATCAATCTCCCCAGCTGGAAGGTTTTACTCACTTCACTATCTTCCTCCTGGCTTCTGTCCACAAATCTGAAGAAAATTCCCACCAGATCTCACTTCAATGGGCATGCCGAGGAATTTCAACCAGAACTTAAGCAGCTCATGAATCATAGGAGAAAACCTTATTAATTCTTAAGAACATAGAACTTAGCATTCATTTTTTTAAAAGGCCAAGTAATAAATATTTTCAGCTTGGAGGTCAGAGGATTTCTGTTGTAATTATCCGACTGTACCACTCTAGCCCCAAAGTAACCAAGTGTAAGCATTCAAACAAACAAGAATTCTGTGTTTCAATAAAACTTTATTTGTAAAAAGAAAGTCAGGGGCCACAATCCACACACACTGAATAAATTTGATCTTTGTGTGGTAACCACCAAGAGGAAACTGCAACTCTTGTTTACAAGCAACATGAAACACAACCTTCTCAGATGATATTTGCATTCTGAGTTCCCCAAAGCCAGACAGAGAGACAAGTGAGCCGCTCCAATGCAATTCCCTGTCCCAAAGACTTTGTCTGTTTTTTTCCAGTCTTTCCAGGTTAATAAAGTGAAACTCTGTGCTTGGGTACAAAACAATAGATGGTGCTGCTATAGCCAAAGCATGTCTTCTTTGGAGAATGACCTCATCTTTTTCCACTGTCCCCCAGGAAAATATGCAAGTCTTGTAAATGCAGCCAGGAGGAGCACTGCCTGAGCTCGGACCTGGAGGATGACCGGAAAATTGGGCGCCTGCTAATGGACTCCAAGTATGCCACCCTCACTGCCCGAGTGAAAGGTGGAGATGGCATCCGAATCTATAAGAGGAACCGCATGATCATGACCAACCCCATCGCCACCGGGAAAGACCCCACCTTTGACACCATAACCTATGAGTGGGCTCCTCCAGGAGTCACCCAGAAACTGGTAAGAATGGCTTCTTCCTACTCCGTTAGGTATGAGCTGTGTCATGGATTCTTGAAACTCAGTGATGATGTAAAAATGTTCCTACATCAGGTAATGACGCAGAAACAGTCTGGGATTCAGTTTTTCTCATTCACAGAATGAAGAGAGATGTTCATATGAATTCTTAACGGCTTTGCAGTTTTATACAAGGGCATTCATTGTGTCTTTGGGGCTCCTCACTTCTAAACAGGGGATTTGGTTTAGCACAGTTCTCTGAATGCTCTCTTTGCTCTGTGAGTCATTCATTCCCGTGTGAAATGAAAGGAACCCACAACAAGCCTATGGGAAAATAAGAACGGTTCTCCCCTCAGACATGGAAGCCTCCTGTTCTTAGATGAATGAATGAATGAATGAATGAATGAATGAATGAATGAATAGCTCTTAAGCATTTATGAACTCTACTACCATGCAAGGCAGCGATTCCCTTACACAAAAAGAAACAAATAGTGAATTTTGCAAGTTGTCCAAGTGATGGTTGACCAGGGAGGGTGGCATCACAACAGTGGCAGAACCAGGACATGACAGGGGATCCAGAAATCCAGTGTCAGCTCCCAGGGTATGCAAACCAACATTTGGTGCTCACAAAGTCAGTGGAACACAAGCCACCAAGTTATAAAGATCTGGCTGAGGGTATCAGGAAGCAGCTGGTGAAAGTCCCGGATATGCTCTCCATCTAATCAGGGGCAGCCATCAGTGAGCCATGATGAATGCTGCCTTGTAAAGCCGCCTGACTACAAAGCCCTCCTGTCTGCCTCGCAGCTGGCTGGTCTCAGTTCTGGCACTGTACAACACTCTCTTTTCGTTCACCCTCCCTTCTCTGTTTTCATTACCAAGTGGTCGACCCTGATTGAATTTTGGAAGTGGGACAGAATCTAGCTGTCCATCATCCTTCCCGACCAGAATAAAAGCTAGAGAACTCTTTTAGCCTTCCAAGCTGGTGGCCATCAGCCTGCCTGTGCCTCTCTATCAAGCTACTGTGCATTGCTCACCAAACTAAGATTATTTCACTAATAGCCTTGTATAATTTCCCAGTGTGTTAGACATACACTGTTATTGTAATCAGGTACCTAGAGGGAAACTGAGGCTCAAAAGGGGGCCTGCAACTAACCAAAGCCAAGCTTTGATCTCAGGCCTCCCTACCTAACCCACTATCAAAGCCTGTATTCCTTCAACTCCAACCCCACCCCAGGCCATGTGGAGAGGAGGCAATCAAGAGAGTTAGCTTATTTGAAAGGAGGCTTTCCAGAAGCGAAAGAAGTTTCAGTAGGCCTTGGCCACTAACCAGGAGAGGCAAGATGGAGGAAGCCAGCATCTAATTAGCAGTCTGCATGTATATCCTCTGAATGTCTGCCACTCCTTCTGTCACAGTCTCTCTGTGGCTGAGTGTGTCACAGTCACTCCCATTTTAAGGGGAGCACATCTAGGCTTGTGATTCTCATGCCACACGATCTGCTGTTACATCCAAGGTGACCACAGACAATCAGCAGTGATCTGCCTCCCTCCCACCAGACCTCAGCATCCTACTTCATACAGACTCTGGGTGTTGTCACCTGAGGGATAGTGAGGTACTGCCAGGGTAGCAAAGCTCTTGCCTCCACTTTGCCAAACTTGCTCTTTGGATAATGGGGTCAAGACAATCCCTGGCAGCCCCTAAAGAAGGGCTGTGTGGGTGACTTGGCCATCCAAAACTGTGCCCTAATCCATGCTAATCCTATACCCTGACCTAGATATTCAGCTATCATTTATCATTCCTTTAATGGCCATGGCTCCTTTCCTACCACCCCTCATTGCCTCCAGAGAGACTGACCCTAGGTGTCTGCTTCCACTCTGCACACAAAAGGACCCGTCTGCGGGCTTCCTTCTGGGGTGTGCCTAATGCCTCTCTGATTGCAATCTAAATCCCTTCACTGCTTCCAAATGATTTCTACGCACCCAAAGGACTGAGCCCTGGTTCTTGGGAGCCACCTAGGTAACACAGTCATGCTACAACCCACCTGTTATTTTTCTATAACTAACAAAAAGCCACTAACTATATCCATTGCCTCTTGATACAAGGCAGAGAAGAATCCCTTCTCCAACAGGGTAGCAGCTGTGTGCTGTCTCAGGGAATCTGCGAGTCCTTGCATTAGCTAGACATCTCCACCCCCTTGACCAGGTGGAGCCCTTCATCTCCTTTGGCCCTCTTTAAACTGGAGTAAACTATCAACTTCCCATTCTGCTGTGAGGGGGGTGAGGCACAGTTGCCTCGGTCCTCTCTTAGTGATAGTGAAGCCTGCTGTGAATTAGACAGATGACAAAATTAAGTCCACAAGGGTCAGTCACTTGGGGGAGGTCAGGCACTCGATGAAATGAGTTAGTTATTTACTGAGCCTCTGCCCCCACCATCCCAAGACTCTGGCCAACTCCTGTTTCTGGGAAAGCACTTAAAAAGCAACTGGGCATGTGGGGATGGACCTGGGGTTGACCAAGTGTACTGTGGACATTTTGTGCCAGCAAAGACTCAGATGGGGTTCCTGGGGTCTAGGACACAGTCAACAAGAGGGTATCTACAGTCAGATGTTAATCTGACTTCAGCAGAAACTGACCACATGGCTCTGATCTTCTCCAGAATTTAGTTATTAAAAAACCCAGTGACTACCAGGCCTGGGACATCCCCACCTCAGTTTCTTTTCCTCTGTTATTCAGCTTCCCATTTCTTTGACAAATGCATGGGATAAACTACTTATAAAGAAGAAAGGGTCATTTGGGCTCCTGGTTCTAGAGGCTTGGGTCTGTGATTAAGTGGGTCCATGTGACACTTTAGTAGGAACATGGGGAAAGCTGATCATTTCACATCAAGGAAGCAAGAAATAAGGGATCAGGGTCACTCTCTACCCCTTCAAAGGCTTGTCCCAAAGTGACCTAAAAGCCCCACTACACTCCACCTCTTTTAAGTCTCCACTACCTTCTTATAGCACCACGCAGGAAACTAAATCATTAACTGATGAATCTTGGGGGACAGTCACCACTCACATTGTGATATCCCTGCTCACTAGTATCAGCTTTGGCTACTCAGTGAGATTTTCAGTGGAAGTTTACATGTTAATGCCCATACTTCCAAGTGAGTCTACTTCTGAGTGGTGAGACTCAGGCCAGCTGGGTTCACAAAGGATGGACAGTGGGAGCCAGGCAAGTTGGTGATGAGGTACAGGGCAGAGATGAATAAGCAATTGCCTCTCAGTTTCTCATACTGTGCTCTTGACTTTGTCACCCTTCTGGCCTCCCCATCCCTGAGACCCACTAAGCAGATCTCTGGCTGTTAGGGAAACAATAGTTATCTGTAAACACATTAATATTCAGACAATTACCAGTCACATAGATGGAAACGTGATATTGACTGGAGATCCTGTCGATTCTACTCGTAGAAGTGCTGACACGTATTTTAGAATTAATAAGCCATGAAATGCCATATTCCCATAATGATGTAATTATACTTTCCTAAGAAAAGAAATTTTAAACCAGATTGATTTTTCTTTTAATCAGGGGTATTGCCCATGAGGTAAATGAAATAAAAATGTTCCATTTGGAACTTGTCTCAAACAAAAGGTGGGTGGACGTCCTGGCTTACTTTTTGTTGCTCTCACAAAACACTCCAACCAAAAGCAACTTAGGGGAGGAAAGTGTTTATTTAGCCATATGACATTGCCTTCTCCACTCCATCATCCTAGGGCCTGCAGTACATGGAACTCATCCCCAAGGAGAAGCAGCCTGTGACAGGTACTGAGGGTGCCCTTTACCGCCGACGCCAGCTCATGCATCAGCTCCCTATCTATGACCAGGATCCTTCTCGCTGCCGTGGACTTGTGGAAAGTGAGCTGAAAGCAATGGAAGAATTTGTCAAGCAGTACAAGAGTGAAGCCCTTGGGGTGGGCGAAGTAGCCCTTCCAGGGCAGGGAGGCTTGCCCAAGGAGGAAGGCAAGACACCGGAAAAGCCAGAGGGCACAGAGACCAGTGCCCCAACCACCAATGGCAGCCTGGGTGACCCATCCAAGGAAGTGGAATATGTGAGTATCCCTTGTCTTGTCTGGCTAATGCTGCCCAGGCCAGAGCTCTGCTGCCAGGGTCCCATCTTGCCACACTATCTTCTATCCATGTGTTTACTCACGTTCAGTGAAGGAGGCAGGTACTTGTTACTCTTTGTCAGACATCGCTCAGTGAAAATAACACCAGGCTACTGCCATGGAAAGGATTATTATCTAGGGCAGTTGTTCACTAACTGTGGGTTGTAACCCCCTTTGGTAAACATCTGTTTCCAAAAATATTTACAATATGTTTTATAACAGTAGTAAAATTATAGTTAGGAAGTAACAATGAAAATAATGTTAGGGCTGGGGGGGTCACCACAATATAAGGAACTGTATTAAAGGGTCACAGCATTAGGAAGAGTGAGAACCACCGATCTAGGATAGTGTCACCAATAAAAATGGTCACAGCTTAGGGAAAAGGCATCAAGTCTCCCTTAGGGTAGGGATAGGCTCTGAGAATGTAATAAAATTTAACCTGACATGTGTGAAATAACTCAGGAACACCCAAGCCATAGACTCGGAGCAGGAGGAGCCTTTTATCCCCTTAAAGGGTTGTTATTTACAAAACACACAGCTTTTTCAAGAAAACAAAGTATAACTGGTGTATGAATACCAGCTCCATGTGCATGATGGCATGAGGGTTGTTTCACACTGCTTGTCCATCCATCATTACATCATCTGTTGGGTCCTAGGAAGTCAATCAAGGAGAGGTCATTGCTTCCATATTGGTGGGAACTTTGGGTTGAAGACTTGATCTAAAGGAGCAAGCTGTAGGTCATATGTAGGACATGGTTCCAGCTGTATGGTTGCCAGTTATCTGCCATCCCGGCACAGGGAACCCTTTGCTTGCCAGGTCATCATCACTGTGACCAGGTTACCTGATATAATCAATTAAAGAAAGTAAGGTTCTATTTTGTCTTGTGGTTTCTGGGGGTTTAGTTAGTCAGTGGTCTCTTGGTAAAACATGCTTGATCATAATACCAGAGGCGAAGGATCACATAGGTAAATAAGAAGCACCCAAAAAGCACCCAAAAAGACAGAAAGTGGAGAGGAGGAGCAGGAAGGAACCAAGGCAACACCTCTAGGGACAAGTCCCCAGTGACCTACTTCCAAGATCTAGCTAGAATTCATTTCCTGCCTTTTGTTACCTCCAAATAATGTCACCATATTTATTAGGTCAAGGCCTTTATGATATGATGGTCATTAGGTATGCCCTTGCAAATACCCCTGGAGGACCACTTTATTTGTTCCCTGGACAGTTCCCAATCCAACCAAATGGACAACCAAGACTAGCCATCATGGCCCTGGAGCATGTCTTGCAAGAAAGAGGCTGGCAGTCTCTAGTAAGCCAGGAAACCCATGGAAAGATAGTCCAAGAGCCTAGTTACCCTGTGTTCCTGTCTCTGGGCACCTTAAGAACCTCCCAGTTCCACCCCAGCCTTGACCTGACTTGGAAATGTAATCCAAGGAGTCATAGCCTCATACTCTTTTAACTGAAAATTCCAAAATTTGTTTTTTTCTTTATTATTTAACAGTGAGATTTGTTTTTTAATTAGTACATATGTATATGTCTCTATGTGGGTATGTACATGTGAGAATGCTAGTGCCTGTGGAATCCACACAAGAAAGGTTGGATTCCCTGGAGCTAGAATTACAGCCGGTTGTGAGCTGACAGATCTGAGTGCTGGGAACCAACCTTCGGCACTGAGCCATCTCTCCACACCCTGTCAGTACTTAAAAGACTCACTTCTTGGGATGGATATATGTGTGAAAGATTTTTAAAAGAAACTAAATTTAGTTACCATAGTAATTACTGGTTTTATAAACTGTTCCTCACATCACCCCAATCCTGCCCACTATCCACCCTTTAATAATTGTCTACACTTAAAAAGTAAGTTTTAAAGAATTCCAACTTGGAAGAGAATCTCCTGATGTCATTGTGACCTCTCTAAATTGCCTTTCCCAGGGGAGAGATGCTGTTCTGAGAGCTTATCTTGTCCTTGACTAAGCCCCACATATTTGTTCAGCATAGAACCAGGGCAAAGATGCTCGGAGAGTCTGGGGCCTTGCCTGTATGTAACTCTGGGGAAGATTTGTGATGTTTTGGAAATATTTAAGTAACAACACTGGTCATTAAGTGGCATATTCCATAGTCAGAAATGGGCAAGGAATGAAGAAAAAACTGTTAAGATGGATTTGTCTGATGCCCGTGAAAGATGTAGCTCTATGTCCTATCTCAACCTCAATTTTAACTTGTAACTCACTGTCGTTAGTTGGGTGACATCTGTCACTATCTGTAGATTCTAAGAGCTTGTTTATCTCTGCATCTACTACACTGGGTGTCTTCGGTGTAGACAGTTAGTGCTCAACAAACATGGTCCACAAGTAAACCAGTGTTCAAACTACAGTGGGTTCTAGAACATGGGAACAATTTGAGTATCACTTTGCCTAAGAAGATAATGGCATTTCCTTTTTTACATTGTTTAGGCACAAAGTTTCACCCAGACTTTCGGGATATCTTTAAATTCTCATAGTTGCCTGGTAGAGTGATTTCAAGAGAGTTGAGTGAGGTGCAGACTCTTAGGTGCACAAACAATAAGCAAATTGCCCAAGATCCCATCACCATAATAGGATACAGGGGATACTGACTTAACGCACCCTGCCTGCTATTTGTTCCAGATTAAAACATATGGGTTCTCTATCTGTCTCCTCAAAGCAGGAGAAAGTCCTAATGAAGGCAACTCAGGAGCAAAGCAGGCCATAAAGCTGTGTCCTCAGCAGCCTCACTGCCAACTGTGGGCCTAAACTAGTTTCTGAGGCCCATAAATGCATACATATATTGACAGATGGATGGATGGACGAACAGATGAGTGGATGGGTGGGTGGGAAGATGACCTTAAAGGAGCCCTGCTTTAAAAAGTACTACCCAGTATTCTTAGGGGTTTTTGTGTTATGGTCTAGAAACACAAGCATAGCATTTAACACTGTTTTGATCTCCCTGCCACCTACTTCTCCACTGAATCATGGTCCTTTGCCACCCAAAATATCCCGCTGTGCATCTTTCATGGCCCCAAAGGCTTCTTAAACTAGGCTATGTCCTTCCTCTAAAATCTCATTATAGCATCAATGGCCATTAGGCTACTGAGTTCTCCCCACCTGCAATATGCCACTCTCACAGAGAGGTTGTCATCCATGAGTGCCCCAATACTGGACAGCAGCCAGGATGCAGGACAGCTCTGCCTGGATCCCACTTATCTAATGGCTACCGCTGTCCTCTAATGAGGATGGGCTCAGTGCACAGATCCACACCCTAGGACTAGCTTCCAAAGCCCAGTATGCCAGGTAGACCTGCAAATGGGACATGTTGACTTAAATGAAAAGAAACACTTCTGTCTATTTGGCAATGAACTAAGGTGTGGCTGTCTACACTGATCTTGGAGCAAATAAAAAACATCTCCATCATCACACTGACAGTGGGGGACAAAAGCAGTGTGGAAACACCTTTAGCTACAGAGACTCCAGTGAGGCATCTCCATAAGAAACTCTCAGACACTAATTCATCTGGTCACCACCCTTCCATGAGGGGGAGGAAGCACTGGCTTTTCAGATCTACAAGGCCAAGTAAATGTCTTTAAATCTTTGTGATAACCATGAGACAGCTTGAGGTTGACAAACCACTTCCTCAGATGAGAAACCTGGGACATAGCCATGATAGTTTGCTAAGGAACGGTAAGCTAATTCAAACCCAGGTCTTGTGATCACTAGCAGTGTGGTGTGAACAGTCCCAAAAGGAGCCATTAAAAAGAAGAATATATTTGAGTGCTGCTGTCTTGAGTGAGTCACAGCATCTCACAACCTCAAAGCCCAGCGTGCTAGAAAATGAGACCCCTTTCTTTGTGTGCTGGGAAGACTAGAAGGACACCCTATCCAAGGCCAAGTCTTTCCTCATGGGTTTCAGCAGCATCTCAGGCCTCTGGCCAGGAAGCTGTGAACTCCAGCAACCTACTATACCCCATCAGCCTGCTCAAATCCCCTCACCCACCTAAGCCCCTGGCCCTCACGTCTCACCTCCTGGATAGGATTTATGGATGCCTGTGCTACAAGGGGCCACAGCCTGCATGTTCCAACTGCCGACAGTTCCACAGGCGGTCAGTCTCACCACATTTGGAGAGCTCAGTGGATGTTCCCTCGGAAATTGAACATACAGGGTTCCCAGGGATGGTCACTGTGCCCAGGCATTTCCGCCTTTCCACCACCCCACACTTGAAACCCAAGAAAGGAAACAGAATGCCAGAGCAGAGCATGAAATGTACTCTCCACTCCAATGCTGATTGTTCTTACCACATGCCCCCACCACTCCCACCACCACCTTGCCCCCTCCTCAGGTCAGGTGACCATCCCTAAACAGCCAGAGCATCAATGAAGATGACTAGGCTCCCCACAGTCCTGAGAAAGTATTTCTAGATTCCAAGATACCCAGAGTTAGGCCAACTCTTTTTTCCCCCCTCCAGTCAAAAATGCAAAGAGAGGCACAGACAGCCTCGGACCCCACCCTCCTCCATAGGACAGCCTTTCAGATGGAAACTTACAGCAGCTGGCAGCTCAGACTGAGGCCCATCCCAGAAGGGACATATTTGTGGGCAAGGGACTTCCAAGTTTTTGTCGGAGCAGATGTTTGGCTTGTGGGCTGTGCAAGCTGGCTGCCTTTCCTGCCAGCCCTACTTGGGGACTTGAAGTTATCACAACCTGTCTGTGGACCACTTCTTTCTGAGCTGGAGTAAAGGTGTGGAGACCAGTGTGAGACCACCAAGCCACTGGTCCTTTCAGCTTCCCTGAGCCAGGCACTCATGGGTGGAAACTGGGGAACAGCCCTCACAATCACCATGGTAACCAAACTCCTCAGCCTCCGCCTTCTTCCTTCTCAGTGGGGATATTTTAATGACATTCAAAAAGAGCATTTTTCCAAAGGAAAAAATATCCCTTTATTCCACTTTTTTATTCTATAAATACTTTCCCATGTGGACATGTAACTTTTACAGCCATTTTTCTTCCTTCTTTTGAGTGGGCTGCATAATATTCCATTGACAAAAAGAGCCATTGGCAAGCTATTTTCAGAAAAGGACAGAGGGGGAATATATAAAAGTTAGCATAGCAAAGTTAGCAGGTCCTAAAGTCACTGTCAACTCTACTCAGCTCAGCCCCTCCAGCATACTGCTACAGGATCTCTCTAAACAAGTAACTGGCTGTGAGCCAATAAAACTCTACTTTAAAAAAATGTGTGGTAGGCTGGAGGTAACACATGGAGAGATGTAGTTTGCTGAGCCCTAAGCAAGAAAACCATCTTCTGATTTTTCTGAATTATTTGGATTTTATCTCTTCTTTTGCGTTTTGCTTTTGTGGGTTAATTAACGATATTGATTGTGATGGTAGTGTCAATGATGCTGTTGGTGATGAGGGTGGGGATGGTCATAGCAATGGTGATGATGATGCTGTAGATAATAGCAATAGTGATGACCACAGTAATGGTGATGGTAATGGTGTCAGTGGTGATGATGAGGATGGTGGTGGTGGTTCTAGTGATGATATTGATCCTGGTGTCAGTGATAGACCTAGTGACAATGATGTAATGGTGATGGTAATGATGTTGGTGATGATGATTAACAGGAGACAATTTGTGAGCTGCTATTCTTTACCTAACTCATGTCAGATACATGTGAGGAAATTTCTATCTCTGTCAAAGCCAGAAGAAGACATTAGATCCCTTGTAACTAGAGTTACATGGGTGCTGGGAACTGAACTCCTCTATAAAAGCAGCCAGTTCTTTTAACTGCTCATCCATCTCTTCAGTCTCTTTTTTCTCTGCATCCACATAGACTGCATAGCAAATGTGATATTGTAGGTATTACCTGACCCTGGGTCTAGACATTGTGCATGGCCCCGGCAACACAGGACACACCCAACACTTTTCCCTGCTCAGCTATGAATTAAACAGCTTACTTTCTGTGCCAAGCTGGTCTTTGAGCTCATAGTGAGCATAAAAGCAGGCTACTGTTTTCTCTCATGGGAGTAGCTTATGTGCTTCATGCCCATCTCAGTACTGAACAAGCAAGAGGAATCCAATTAAAAGCTCCTGATATTTAGCTTCTCTGGGCAAAGATCCCATAGTTGCAACCTGCTGCAAGGAAACACACTCAGTAAAAAGGCTGTTAGCAGTAACGCCAACATAGGTAATAAGTTTCCTATAAGCCAGAGACCACCATTACTGAGGCTTTAACAGCCCCTTGTGTTTCACTAGGAATGAAGCCATTGCACTGACCACATTCCAGGCCTGGGACCCTAATCACTGTGCACCCAGTGTGTTTCCTCTACACCCACTGGGGCCTCAGGAAGACTAGTGTGAAAACAAAGGGACTTAGAACAGCTAAGCCTGCAGAAATGATGCCAGGCCAGAAAATGGGGGGGGGGACCTTCTGTGGGACATAAGGCTGAGAGGCAAAGCCGGGGACTAAACACCATAAGAGGACATGAGAGATGCTGTTTATAAATAAGTTGTTGAGTGTTTGCATGGGAGCAAAGCCAGTGTCTGAATTCAAGTCCTTGTGTTAATATTTATTGGAGTGCAATGGTGAGATTTTCACAAGGCACTCTGGATTTAGACTGGATAGGCCTTTGGATAAGAGCCTTCCAGAAGAAAAACAACATGATTGGGATGTGCTTCTGGAACGCACAAGGCGGAGATTACTGTAGCTACAAGGTCTTTCTGTGCCCATGGGTCTTTCTGAACCTTAGTCCTTAGATACAATTCTAGAGCTTTGTGGCCTTTGGCCACTGTCTTGAACCTACTATGGCCTGGAACACTTTGTGTCACGCTGCAACCATCTGACTCCATGTGTCCCTGTTTAATATAGATCTTTCATTATGCTGTGGACAAGCCATCATGGCCAGTGAGTAGTGTAAATGAAATCACACTTTTGGTCTCAGATCAGCCACTTGATCAGAGCTCCATAGGGACACCCTGTATGTATCCATTCAGCTTCAGTTGGTCAGGGGTCTGCACTTATATTTGTATGGGGAAAACACACATGTGGGTTGGTCAGGCAGAGTATCCATGGGACTCTTTCTTGGCTTTCTCCATGTGATGATCATTTGATAGGGAAGCTTCCAAATGTTATAGCTTATTTTTTTCTTGGGAGTCCCCAGGGATATGTCTTTAGAAACAGAGTCCAGGAAAGGCTGCATCCTTAACTTACGATAGCTTTACTTAAGATTTTTCATATTTATATTGTTGTAAGAAGGGGATAGACATTTAGGAGACGTTGAGTCTTGAAGTTTGATATTTTCCTGGATTAGCTATGGGTACTGTTTTCTTGCATGGTACTGGGCAGTGCCATAGAGTACAGCTGCTAGCCACTCTGCTGGAAGAGTGAACACCAAGACACTACTGAGCTATGTTGTTAAGTCAGGAAGCTGGCAGTTGACTGTGCTGAGTGCAAGGCAACTTATAGTTTCCACTTTTGATGACCTAACCCTGTTATAAGCAGAGGACCACCCTCCTGCTTTGTGTCACACAGTGGCACTCCTCACATTCTGTCCCACTAAACTGGGACATGATTCCTTGGGGAGAGGGAAAGACGATGCCAGTTGGATCTGAACACACTCCAAAGCAGGGAGTCCACAGCCCCACAGAGGCTCAGCTACCAACGGTCTCGCTTCATCTTCCTTGTCTTTTCCAAGTCAGATGTTTAAACACAGCCTAGACCCAAGCACAAAATCTTCAAGGTTGCTCATTTCGACTTTTTTTTTTTTTCTATTTATGTATTTGTTCTGTTGCCTGGCCTGTCTCTAGCTTGTTGTGGAAATCTCCCTGGTTCAGTCTCTTGGGTGCTGTGATTATAAACATGAACCACTGCTTTTGACTATTTAACTAAGCACCTTATTCTATGCGAGTGGGTTATAGACAGTTGTTCCACCTCTGAAAGGTTCTGTCCCACACCCCCTGTCTCAGGGGCAAGTGCCCTGCAGACAAGGTTTTCTAGCAGCTATTAGGAGCATTATCATGAGCAAGCCAGCTTCCAAGTTTGGGCACTTGGAAACAGGAGTAAAATACAGCTAACATACTCAAGATAAATGAGTTCCTCAATGCCTTTTACCCTAGTTCCAAGGAAATTCTGCCTTCCTGAACCACCCCTTTCACAAAAAAAGACCAACAGTGGCTACATGGGCTTCATTAGAAAGTGTTAAAATGTAAACTCTCAGGGAATTCAAATTAGCCTGTAGTCCGCACATCACAGGGTTGACTTCACACAAAGCTCACTCAGGTTTTAGCACTCCATGGTCGTTTCTCAAAGTGCAGCCCCTAACAGTACCTATTTCCCTGAACCTTGCAAATTCCTGGCCTGTTGAATCAAATGCTCTAGGGAAAGAGAGTAGGAGTGTGTGGCACATGCCCTCCAGGGGACTGGAGACAGGATAAGCCTGAGAACTGGTCCAAGTAGGCGAGGTTAGAGTAGAAGAGTAATGGCCACAGCTCAGAGCTAAGAGTCACTGGACATGGGCTGTGACACAAGCTGGTCAGAATGGCAGGAGCCAACTGATGTTCTGGCCTTGCTGAGCTGCAGAGAAGGTGCACCGGAAATGCAAAGCATGGGCGGAGTACCCACAGTGTGTCCACATTCTATAGCATCATGGAAATGAAGGGCCAGTTCCAACGCTGACCTCAGCGTGGTATGGTCAGCTGACAGAAGTGATATAAGCCCTCTGAGCCTCAGCTTTCTATCCTATGAAGGAAGAGGTCTGGATAACAAGTGAGCCCTTCAAACTTCCCAGTGAGTCTACTGAAGTCATACAATAACCCCCAAATGTTGGTACCGTGTCCCTATTTGACAGATAATAAGATTGAGAAATGAAAAGGTTAGCTTGCCTGAGGTCACACAGCAATTGTGCAGACTGTCTGACTCCAGAGCATAGCTTCCTGCCACCCTGTACAGTTGAGAAGCTGGGAGCTGCACCAAGGAGGGTAGTATGAGAGGCCAGGGTCAGAGAACCCAAAGTAGACATAGAGTCTGATCATTCATTGCCAGCCTACTCCTGATGGCTGGGAGCCCATGAGGCTGACAGACCCATAACAACTCCAGAGTACTCAGCCTTTGAGATGACCAAGACAGAATAAATAAGAGGAAGGGGTGGAGGAGGGGGTCACCCAAAGGCAGAAAGAGAAAACAGACATGTGAAGGGGCGCATGTGTTTTTACAAACTGGGCAACAATGACATTGTTTGTTAAAAAGAGCTGGTGAAGGGAAGTAGCTGTCACCCAAAGAATCATGGGTAAAGCATATTCCTCAGGCAGGGATCTGACAAAGCAGTGTTAGATTGATGGGCAGGATGACACCCAGTTCTGTGAAACTGATTTTATTTCCTTCCTCCTCACTGCTCAAATTATTACCCTGCAGCTCAAATCACACCCCCACACTCTTGGCCTCCAGACTCTACAATGGATCCCTACTGTCTCCCTAATAAAGTCTTCATCTACCATGTGACTTCAGAGTCACCCTTGAGCACCCACTCAGACTGCCTTTCTTAAAAGCTTGTACTGCCCAGTCCCTTCCATGTGACACCAAGGTGCTTGCCAGAATGCCCAGGACATTTCTTTACCCCTGTTCTTTCCTTTCATGTTAAGCAACATCTGGGAATCTGGGGTGTGGTTGGCCACCAGTAAGTCTCCCCAGTCCCTTCTGTGTGGGAGGAAAGGACTGGAAATTTCATTCTACCAAACTTAGAAACCAGACATTCTGTCCCATGTGCTCCAACAGCCCTGTCTTCATTCTTTACAATGCTCAAGTGGGCAAAGCCCACTGTGTGCAAAAATAGAGCTGACTGTCATTTATGCTTTTGACGCTCTGATGAGTCCCAGGCTGGTGGTACTCAGTGAGTGCTTTCAGTAAAGACTCCCCTTTTTGTTCAAAGAGGAGAAATGAATCTGGAAAAATAGCATGTTTAAAGTCAGGTGGTGAGGATCCCGTCCAGATCCAACCAAATGCCATCCATGCCTAGATGTTAACTCAGCACCTACTATGTTCCAGGAAGCTGTTACACAGAGTCTTTCACTTGGCTTCCTCATTCTAATTGCTATCACTTTATTATTTCCTCTTCAATAATCAAGAGTATATTAAGTAGATCACCAAAAGAGATAAGATAGGAGTAGTGTTTACGCTATACATCTTTCTGTTACCATAACAAATACTTGGGAGAATCAACTTCTTAGGGGAAGAAGAATCAGTGGGATCACAGCTTCTTAGGTTTCTTTCTATGGTGAGTTGCTCTTGTCACCTTGGGCATATAATAAGGTGACAAAATCATGGTGAGGGTGCAGTGGACCAAAAGTAAAGGGATAGAGAGATGAGCCATCCCCTTCAAGTCCTGTCTCTTTGACCTCTTAACAGGCACCATCTCTCATCAGTAATGCCCACAGGCTGAGGACCAAACCAATTACAAAGGGCTTGTAGAGAATATTCTGAATCCAAATTACAGTAGACTTTCATTATTTTAAGTGTGTGTGTGTATGTGTGTGTGTGTGTGTGTGTGTGTGTGTGTGTGTGTGTGTGTGTGTGTGTGTGTGTGCCTGCAGAGACCAGAAGAGGGCATCGGGTTTCCTGGGGTTACTGGCATTTGTAAGCCAACTGACTTGGATACTGGGAACCACAATTAGGTCTTCTGAAAGAGCAGTAAGCATTAAGTCCAGTCCTACTCCAGTCCCTATAGTAGACTTTTAACATATACCTCCCCGTCTAAACATAACAAAATGTAAATATTTGGAAGTGGAGCTGACAGGACTTAGAAAGTAAAATTAGCATCCAAAGAAAATATCAAAGTCAGCAAACACTAGAGGGTCAGACAGTAAACATTCCCGGTATCCTGAGCCAACAGCCAAAATTGATGGTACCGAATGAGCATTTTACATAACAAGAGAGAAAACAAATTTTCATGACATTTTTATTCATGCAACTGAAAATGTAGCCCTTAAATGCAGGTGTGGGTGTGTGTGTGTGTGTGTGTGTGTGTGTGTGTGTGTGTGTGTGTGTGTTTAAATCTAGGTCTGATAATAATGAAAACAGAGTTCTTTTGTAGGATAAAAATTAGCTATACTGGAGTAGCCCCAGGCAGTTGTTTGCTGACACAAGCTGTGGCATTAGTCCAGAGATGGGGCTCCGGAGAAAGGTTGGACTGGGTTCTCACTCCAGCTATGTCTTTTGTGTATCACTGAGCAAGTCAACAAGTCTCTCAGAGGCATAGTGTCTCTAGAAGGAAAAACAACAGTTTTCCCAACACAGAAACAACTGCAGGCCTGTGTGAGGTTATTCAAAATGGGCAAAGCATCCTGGGGCACACTGCAGGATACAGATAGCCTTAGAGACATAAGAGTCATCATTATCCTGGGGCTTTGAGGAGCTGAAGAAGATTTAAAATGGCTCAATGAAGTTTATGTTGTAAAACTTTTAAATCCCCATTCCTGAAAGGATGAGAAAGACAAGTTTATAAATATGGGAGGAAGAGAGGGAGGTATGGAAGGAAGGAAGGAAGGAAGGAAGGAAGGAAGGAAGGAAGGAAGGAAGGAAGGAAGGAAGGATAGATGGAGATGAATGATAAATGAATGGATGGGTGGTTTGGTAGGTGGGTGGGTAGGTTAGTAGATGGATGGGTATGTAAGAAAAATGCTGTCCAACACTTACAAATCTAGAATATATGGCAATCAATGGTACCTTTAGGGAAACCTGTTTGGTCAAGGTTTTGTATGATTCCACACATTGTATGTAGTGACTTGAACCCTGAGGAAGTAGGGGGCTCTTTACATGAGGAACATAAAGTAAGCTTCTTGCAAAGAAGGAAAAAAGGAAATCTTCACTGTGGAGAAACCTGACAACCAAGTCTCAGCTGGGGTCAACGTCAACATCTTTGTTCAACCAAGATTAACACTCCTCCTTAGGAGGCATAGTGACAGTATATGTGCTTGGTAGCAGGTGAAGAGAGCAAGGATGGCCTCTGAGTTCTTTACATCAAGTGTTACCTCATGATAGTGACATCAGGCAGATTCCAACTGGCATGCATTTCACTAAATATCTGACCATGACTCACCCAGACTATCAAGGTCCCACAAAGAGAGACATGTTAAGAAATTGTCACCCCTTCCCCCAAAGGGACTCTGCAAAAGCAGAAGACTAAATGTGGGGTCCTAGATGTATACTAGAATACAACAAGGAGGTCTCATGAAATCTGAAGGTGCCTAAATGAAGTCCGTCAGTGAGATGTTACTATTAGCTCACTGTCAAAAGTACCTGATTAATACAAGCCAATTGAGAATAGAGGAAAGAGAATGTGGTATGTGAGAATTCTCTGCTTTTTTTTTTTCCTTCTGTAAATCTCAAACTGTTCATGAATAAAAAGGTGATCAAAAGACAATGCAGGGCAAGAAATCGTCTTAAAGTTAAGCAAAAAGAAGGGTTCATGTGACATCATACCATATGTGGTGCCATGTTGTTGATATATTTTGAGTGGGACACATATGCCATAGCACACATGTAGAGGTCAGAGGACAATTTGCTAGAGTCAGTTCTTCCTTTCACGGTGTGGGCCTCAGGGTTCAAACTCAGGTCACCAGGCTTGGCAGCAAGCACCCTTACCCACTGAGCCACCTCAGGCCCATGACTAACTTCTGAGAAAAAGCCATTTGTTGAATTTTGATGTAGAGTCAAAGACGCACATCCTGTTTTCTTGGACGGTTATTAAAATACTCCTCCCTTCCTATTTCAACTTATCAAAGTGAGGCCAGAGTTCCTCTGCAGATTTCAACCAAAGTGGCACAATGCAAAATACAGACACACAAGTAAAAGAATCCAATCATCTTAAGTGAATTAGTTAAAAGATACTCAATTCTTCTTCTTACTGAGATGTCTTGTTGTTTTAGAAAATACAGCTTCTTTTTGGCATAAAACACATCTGCTAACACACCACAAAAGCTTATTCCTATCATTGTGAGGGAGTAAGTAGTTCAAATGTTCTCAGTTTTAATTTCTCTTAAGGTGATTATCAATTGCTGTTTCCTCTGTCAACAGAAACTTTGTGGAAATCTTAATAGTTACTAGGACACAAAGGGTGGTGAGGATATTCAACCTGATAATCACAGGGATTGATCAGAAGATAGACAGTACATTTATCCCACTTTGAAAATGACAAAAATCAAAGAACAGAGAAGTCTTTTCACTTGTGTAAAGTCACACAGGAAGTAGAGAGGGTAGAGCTGGGATTCAAACCTACATCACATGCCCCTCTTTCTATTTCCTTTCCAGGTCTGTGAGCTCTGCAAGGGAGTGGCCCCTGCAGACAGCCCTGTGGTCTATGCTGATAGGGCTGGCTACAGCAAGCAGTGGCACCCTGCATGTTTTGTGTGTATCAAGTGCTCAGAGCCCCTGGTGGACCTCATCTACTTCTGGAAGGATGGTGCACCCTGGTGTGGCCGCCACTACTGTGAGAGTTTGCGACCCCGATGCTCAGGCTGTGATGAGGTGAGAGTCAGTAGGCTGATGGGAGCAAGTGAGTATGGCCATGCTATATAGTGCAACCCAAGGGCAATAGGTGTGACTTACAGATGATATATTTGAGAAAACTGAGCTAGGCCTCAATGGGTACTCCCAGCCTCTATTTTCTCATCTACAAAATGGGTCTGAGCTAAGAATGGGGATATATGCTTACAATCCTAGAACTTCAGAGGTAGGATGTAGGAGGACCACCTCTATAGCTCGCCTAGTAAAATGCTTGCCCTACAAATATGAACAGTTGAGTTTGAATCCT
The DNA here is from genome assembly GCA_033318265.1 of Phyllotis vaccarum. Classification (NCBI taxonomy): domain Eukaryota; kingdom Metazoa; phylum Chordata; class Mammalia; order Rodentia; family Cricetidae; genus Phyllotis; species Phyllotis vaccarum. Next base: position 101,087,603 of record JARWLC010000011.1, on the reverse strand, counting down.
TAGACAACAGCATTTTTTTAAGTCAGGTTAAGTGTAAGTGGAGGGACAGAAAAATGGTATAATTTGCTCAGTCACGAGGCTGGCAAATGTCTAAACAACAGCTCATGCTTGTGTCCTGCTGTGCTTCAGAGTCAGGAGGCCCATTAAACAAGGTTTCCATTTTCTCTATTCTAGGCTTCTGGAGTCGTTGTAGGGTGTCACTTTATTCTGGGTCCAACAGACCACCCGTGGTTTCTTGTTCTTAGAAAATGGCCACAGTCTGCTTCTCCATTGGTAGTTTTCTTCCAGGGTCACTTGAGTTACGGAATCCCAACTGAGAAAATAACTGGCCTCTGGACTTGCTCAAAATGTTTAATAAACAAATAAAAGCCTGACTGTAGCAGACTATTTTCTTTTTCAATTCCTGAAAAGCTGAGACACAACCATGGCCCACAGATTACGTCAGATTGCTTCATGGAGGCATTTAAAGGTCACAACACAAGTGAGATGGGGTAAACTTTTATCCTGTAACTTATCCTCTACATGCTGCCTCTACTGCTGGGAAGAACTTTAATTATGCCTTCCTCTGTCTCTCTTTCCAGATCATCTTTTCAGAAGACTACCAGCGTGTGGAAGATTTGGCCTGGCATCGGAAACACTTCATCTGTGAGGGCTGTGAGCAGCTGCTGAGTGGCCGTGCCTACATTGTCACCAAGGGTCAGCTCCTGTGCCCCACTTGTAGCAAGTCCAAACGCTCCTGAAGGGCTACCCACCCACAACCAGAGTCTATGGGATCCCACCAGGAGATGGAAGCCATCCTATGGTCCAGATGCAACAACCAGCAAGCAGCACATATTCTAGGATGGGTGGTGGTAGATCCTTGAGCATCACTAGTTTTAAAACCAGAGCTATTCTAAGTCTTAGAGTGAAGTATTGTTTCCCAGCTGCAACCAACTGAAGACACACTGGCATCCTTCAAGGGAGCCCTAGAAGAAACTTCCCAGAATGTATTCTGGGGGATCCAATCCAGTAGCTGTAGGCTGTGCTTTTCCCCCCATGGACAAGGTATCCCTCCAGGGGGCAGGATGGGATCTCAACTTTCATTGGCTTGCCTCTTTTGCAAGTGAAATTTGAATTTCAATAAACAACATTGTTGGCATGGTAAACATATCAATAAAGGTTTATGAATTTCACACTCACACATCTTTGTCAAATTATTTACACCATAACACTGATTCTGTAAGAGGTTATTATCCCCAAGTAACTGAGCTGGTACAGCCAGGACATGAGTACATACTAAGCTACTTTAATAAGACTAATAAGACTCCTCCTTCCACTCCTCCATTGCTCTCCCTATGCTCCCAGATAAATCTGAGAGAAACACTATATCCATATTTCATGGTACCCTAAAAGTAGAATGTTACTAGAATTAAGGACTGGCAGCTCTAATAAGCCAGGTTCAGACATCCATCCTCAATAAGCCATTTGATAGAGTCAAATTAATAGTGAAAAACATAGAAAGGAAATTTGTTTAACTTGGAACAAGGAGATCCGGTGACCCCCACCAAAAATCCATCTTTGAGGTAATTACAAGAGGCTTGGGTTTAAATAGGATGCAAGAAGTGTGCATGACTAAGCAGCCCTGGCCAATGTATGGCTCTGCCCATTGCTGCAGGTCAAGCCATCTTGTCTGCACTGTGTGAAATCTTTCCAGGTGACAGACTCCTTCCCTGGCTGGCATCTGACTTCATTTCCTTCTCCCAGAATAAGATTCTGGGGAGGAAATTCCAATCCTTTGGGGTGCCTTGTTTAATAGTCTGATATACAGAAAGAGAGAGAGAGAGAGAGAGAGAGAGAGAGAGAGAGAGAGAGAGAGAGAGAGAGACCAGAATTGCTGTAGAACATTTTCACTCCTTTTAGACATGCAAGTTACTGGAACTGATAATCTACTTGGGGTGATCGGCCCAACTCAGCTCAGCTGTCCTCAGCATTAAGGCAGGTCATAAGTGAACCTATCTGGGAGCAAGACATGGCAGAGTGCTGGGAGCTGCCCAACGTACCTATTTGTGTTCCAGCAAACATAAATCTTTTAAACTATGGCATTTTTATGAGAAATCTCTCAATTTTCACATGTTGCCAACTGAACGTTTTGTGAACCAAATACAAAGTGTGGGGGAGGGAGGGCATGATCTTATCTCTCTTTTAATGGTCTGGGTATTTTCAGTCCTCAAATTTGTTCCCTTTTCACAGTTTCTAAGTACCATTTCTTTTTCTACCAGATATACATGGATGGAAAAGACACTGATCCCAGGGTGCATGTTCCAGTTATCAGTGTTCTTTTTAAAATTTCCCATCTGTTGCCCCGACTCTCTTATCTGCCCCAGCTCCATTTATGTGCTTTATAAGTCTGATGAAAAACTGTTGTGATTTCCCCGACAGTGATGCATATCAGCCTCCAGCACATCTCTCCCACTCCCCTCAGATCGACATTACTGGACTGTCTCAAAGACCAGCTGTAAGCACCTCTTTGCTCCTCAGTGCCTGTCAAGTTAGGACCCAGACTTTACTCTGTCATTTGAAACCTTCCAAAACATGGTTCATCTGGCTCCAGCTTCAGAACTGAATACTTCCCAATTTGTCTTACATAGGTACCAAATCCACCCACTGCCCCATGCTTCTGCTCTCTCTTGGTTACCTGAAGGTCAAGTCTGCTATCTATTGAAAGTTTGCATGCCCTACTCCTGGGCATCATCCATTTCTCTGAGGAACTTCTCCGAAGTACCAGTAGAAAAGGCACATATCCATCGACCAATCCACCTATGCATTTGTCTAATCAGCCAGTTAGCCATCTACTCAGCCAGCCAGCTGGCCAGCCACCCATCCTAGAAATGTTCAGTATACACCATGGTTCTCAGTCCCAGTGCTTTGTGCAGGGGATGCTTATCCCCCTCCCCCACCTAAAAAAATCCCAGTGACCACTTCTTCCATGAATTTTACAGACTACAGAGAGCAGTTTCAGGAACACACATCTCCAGGTCAATGTGAAACTACAGTCACTTAAGGTCCTATAGAAGAAGATTCACAAATAAGAGAGACTGGACCTAGTCAGAAATGTAAAGAGGGCTGAGACACTGACAGCCGATATGGCATGAGTGGACCCAGATCTGAGAAAGAGGGAAGGATGGAGGGTTAAAGATGACTACATAGATATCGTGTAAAAAGGCCCTGTGAGAGCTGTGTCCATTTCTTCAATGCCCGGCTTTTGGTGTTGGAAATAGAGGGATGAATATGAAGCATAGGTAGATAGAGCTGATTACACATTGTGTTCACAGGAACAAAGAAAGGTGTGAGGAGGTTGGCTTGGAGGCACAAGAGTGGACAAGGCCAGCCTGTTCCTCCCTTGTAAACAACACAAAAGCTGAGACCCTGTTATAGGAACCATGGGAGTATTCAAACAGGCTCAAGGCAGAGTTGGGGACAGCTGGACAGGGAGATGACAAGATGCAGGAACCTCAGCATCCCCAGCATGATCAGATTGCCCCTGCCTATGGGCAGATACCAAATATTCCTTCCTAGAGAATATCCCTGCTCCTCCTGCTCATTAACAGTCCTGCTGTTGCATTTGGAATGTCTCAATCCTCTCGGGGAATCCTCTCCCTCCAGTGAGATACTCAGTCCCGTGCCACTTCAGTATCCTCTTCCATCATCTCTGATGTCATATCATCCTGCCTGGAACATATTCTAGAAGAGAGACAATTTTTTGTGTGTGTTCTCCCTAGTAGAACCTTAGTATCTCTACACTGCTTTCAGACAAGCTACTAACACACACACACACACACACACACACACACACACACACACACACACACACACACACTTCCCCCATGCACTCTCTTCTTCAAGAGCAATCAAGAGCTCCCCGATTCACACATAGAAGCTGACATTTCTTTGTCTTACAATCAGGTTCTTAATTTTGCCAAATTGCTGCCTCTTCCAAGAGAACCTGGAGCTGAGGGGCACTTTACCAGCATCAGAAGGAAACACGCGCCTTTAATGCCCAGTGTCACCTACTGTGTGGTAGCATACCTGAATCAGCAGAGAGAGTGACTGCCAATGTCATTCCTGTAGCCTCTGGGCTCCTGGTCTGTGTACTCAGTAAGGCCAAGGCTGACAGCATGTATCACTTTTTATCATACTGCAATTATTTGTTGGTGAAAAGTTTCACTTACAAACTTCTTCCTTACTTTATTCTTAACAAATAATTATTTGTGCATTTTTATGGGGAACAAAATGTGATGTTTTGATAGATGTTTGCAATGTTCTTCCTTTCAATAATCTCACCATCTCAGTTACCCTCACCCTCTATACAAGGCCTGGCAAGGAAAGGAAAGTGCAAATAACCCAGTGTCTGATGTGGTTCACTTTGCTAATGGCACCATGTTCCCACTGATCAAGATCATAGATACAGATTTCAGACTGAAGCTGACATTGTTGGCTCTGACCATTCCCAGGCTGCACCACTTCCTACTTTGGGGGATGTGGTGCTTCCTGTGACATAAACTGGTTCTCATAGCCTTGTTTCCAGGGAGAGAAAGGGCCATGGTGCTGGCTGTGGCATCTCCACCAAAGTACTTCTTAACTTCCCTGATGAACAGAGAACCTCTCTGGGGGAATCCTGCTTTTGCTTTCTTTTTCTGCTGATAGAACCTCAAACTTAGCTGAAAAGTGCCAAGAAGAGAATGAAGAACGGCTGAAGAGCTTTTGAGACATTAGGCCTCACCACACCCGAACCTTCTTCACCATTTTAGGGATAGAGCCAGAGCCTCCACATGTTATCACACCCACAGCCTCCCATGAGAATGTTAGTATCTGATATCTGACAAGGATGTTTTCTTACCCACAAGCTACTGCACAGCCATCAAAATAAGAAAATTAATGCACAAGCATTGCTATTTTAGAATCCTCAGACATAACCCAATATCACCAATGGTCACCATAATGGCTTAGAAGACAAGTAGTACAGCCCAGGGTCAGTCACACATCAATTTACTTACCCAACTACACATTTCTGAAACCATTATATTTTTCCAGTTCATTTGAGTTGTTTGATTGGCAGATTTTAAAGTGTTGATGATGTTCAACATGAGGTTTTGATACAGGCATGAGTCATTTGGTTACCAGGAAACATTCTCAGAAAGGCATCAGTACTGAAACATCATGGAGCAAATGCTGGTACCATACCTAGATGGTGAACTTCACACACTCAGTGTGGCTTCCTGTTGCAAACAACAGTCAGATAAACAGATGTTGAGGTGGCTCCAAGTGTATGTGATCACTGCTTTATGATGAATTTTTTTTGTGATAGTAGAAAGAATATACACTAATGATCATAAATCCAGTGCACTTAACTTACAAACAAGTGATTTATTATCATTATTTATTTTTATTACCTAGTATTATTCAGTACGATACAAAAGCCATGTAATTGTTTTTTAATGAATTGGGTTTTATAATGTGTGTGTGTGTGTGTGTGTGTGTGTGTGTGTGTGTCTGTGTGTGTGTGTGTGTGTGAACATGCGCACATGGGTTCCGGTACCCATGAAGGCCAGGAGAGGTCATCAAATCTTATGAAGCTGTAGTTACAGGCGATTGTGAGCTGCCCAATGTAGGTACTGGGATCCAAATCCTAGTCTTCTACAAGGGCAGAAAGCACTCTTAGCTGCTGAATTATCTCCCCAGTCTGTAACAGAGATTTCTTAACAATTTTTCAATATAGAAAATAATGAGTTTACATATGATTTTGACACCATGTTTATCAGAAACACTTGATACTTTGTGCTACTGGGGGGTTTCTAGGAAGATGGATGTTACAACTCCTGAGGGAAAGAGCACACAGAAGATGTGTATACCTATAAATACCAGCTATGGATTATGCCATACAACTTTCTACCATGAATGGAGGAAGTATCCATGAAGCCCAAGACCTTCCTAAGCATCTAATAACTGTCTATTATGATTAGAGAAGGAGGTTCCTTTTCTTTAATGGCATAGCTACAGAGGGACTGGATGAGAAAACATGCCTTACAAAACAGGCAAGTAAGGCAGATATGAGAAGTGTATCAGAGCGTAAACATAACCACCTGCACCTATATAGGTAGGAGACTGTCAAAACATAAGAAGAACTAAGAATAAAGGGTGCTAGGAGTGATAGCATATGCCTGGCACCTAGGCATTTGGAGATTTAAAACAGGAAGACAGTAAGGTGCAGCAACAGATAGACAGAGGGTGAGTCTGTGTACAAATAAACAAGGCAGGCACAAAGGCTAGCATGACAGTTATAACAGTGCAATGATCCAAAGAGAATAACATCTGAGATGTGGCCCCTTGTCACCTCAAATCTCATGGCATTGTATACAGTGTAGAGTAGCTCTTGAAAGTTAGTCAGTACCTCTGTGACCTCACATGCCATTTCCTTGCAAGAGGCACATTTAAAATCCACTGTCCTAAGTGTCCTCCCAATGTCTCATCAAATCTGCCCCATGGGCACACAAGCAACTCTGACATTTAGAGATGGACTCCTTGGGTCATCTCACTTTTGCTCCAAAAGCTTGGCTTCCAACATGAGGAAGATCTGAGAATCATGAGGTCATCTAATGCCATGGGGATGGCCCATCACAGATTCCTCTGCTTCTCGCAAGCCAAGATGCAGGTACTTCTGGGGACAGGGGTTTTCATTTGCTTTGTTGGTTAGCTGGTTGGTTGGTTGTTCAGTTGGTAGGTAGGTAGGTTGGTTGGTAGGTAGGTAGATAGGTTGATTTGTTGGTTGGTAGGTAGGCTGGTTGGTTGGGTTTGTTTTATTTTGTTTTGTTTCAGCCAATGAATACAATGGCTCCTATTGGAAAGTGATCCTGGGCTCAAACACATGGCTTTGTTGAGATAGGAACTGCATACACTGGCATTACATTCCTTTGTTCTGTTGGAGCTAATATTGGTTCTTCATAGAAAAAGAGGATTCTGATTTGTGGACAGAAGAGATATTATTTGAAGATGGTCCAGTTCAAGTCAATATAAACAAACAAAAGAGCAAGAAAGGATCTACATTCTAGTCTCTACTTTCTAGTCAGGTTGCAAGAGAAAGTCCATCTTTAGAAACAACTGGATCCAGACGCTCAAGTTCCAAACTTTGATTCAGCTTTTTTCCTCCATCTCTCTCTTCTGTTTATCACGGTTTTTCTCCACATTGCCTTTTATCATTTCTGTCAGGCTTACCCAAAATGTAATAAATATGGCTCCCGGCACCATATAGACTCATGGTCCTCCCTAGAGCCAATGACTCCGGTGAAAATGGAATATTTCTTTCAAGGGCTTTCTAGGGATAACTTTGGTCAGCTACTCTGAGTTATATGTTTACCCCTCAACCAGTCCCTGTGACCAGAGCCCTATGGTATTCTTACTAACAGTGTCTCATCATCACCAGGAGGCCAATCTCTGTTGGGGAGGGGAGGGGAAGATTAGTAAGGACAGCTGCAGCAGCTGGGGATAAAGCTGAGGTGGTATAAAGCTGGCCTAGCATGTACAATGGCTTGTCCAGTCCTCAGCACAACACAAGCCAGATGTGATGGCACCTGTCTGTAACCCCGGCACTCAAGAGGTGGTGGCAACAGGACTCCAAAGTCATCTTCAGCTATATCAGAAGCTTGAAGCTAGCCTAGCCTCATGAGAGCTCTCTCTCTCAGTAAAGAGAGAAAGGATCAGATATCTTCAAGAAGAGAGACCCTGCCAGGAATGTGAAGGGGGAAGAAAATTATCTACCATCCAAAAGACATAAAACTGGGTTCTTTTTTGAAGATAGAGACCCTGTTAGAAGCAATGATGAGAAAGAGAAAATCTCTCTGGTCAAGTAGAGACAACTCCACTTGCCAAAGAAACAGAAGGCAGTCCGCATAAATACAGCAACAGAAGCAAGGCACAGCGAAGCCAGAGCAAATGACCCTGGGAGAAGAGCACATCAAGGAAGCCAAGAGACAAAGAGTGGGTCCCAGGATCAAGGACTGGGGCTCACAGGAAGCCTGGGGAAGCTGCATCCTATACCCAGGCTGGAAGCCAAGTCCCAGGGTTCATCTTGAAGTAATTATAATGCTACTAAAAGTCTCATTTGTCTTGATATTTTAACTACCGGCAAGATAAGACAAATGATTTTAAAGGCCTAAATAAAATTGTAATCCCTGAAGTAAATATCTAAAGGGAATTCATAGCGTTCCTGCCCCTTCTTTTTCAGCTGTGAGACATGATGAATACTTACTAAATTGTTTTGTGGGAAAACTCTAGTAGATGGAAAAGATGGACTTCCACAAGTTCAAATATGGAAAGTCTTAAAATAGAGAAGTGACATGCATAGCTAATGATCCTGAGATGTTAGATTGGGCAGACTGCTGGCACAAGCTCTGGATCTTCATCAAATATATAAATTATGAAATATTGCTCCAAAGCACTGCAAGCCTTCACCCTACAAGGGAATAGTTTGGGCTGCTGCTGACAGAGAGCTATGTGGAGTTCATCTTCAACTGATAACAGGAATGGGGAAAGAATGGATGGGCAAGCATCCTGATTACCTCTGAGTACCAAGGCTGGATGAGAGACATGTTCCTTGGGCCAGGGAAGAAGATATATGTCTGTTCAGTACATTTCCTGTGTGGTCCTGTCCTCAAAAGAGGTGACTGACATCTTGGGCCACAGCATGTAAACACAAAGTATTCTGTTTGTTTCCACCTAAAATATAATCCAGCTATTACATCTGCCTTTAACTCACAGCACTGACAGACATTGCCTTCTCCAGGAAGGCTTTGGTGATTTTTGAGATTCTCAGCTTCTTAGATTCTCAACCAACCACATGATTAATATGGCCATTAACTGGGTGGTGCTTGCTACTCATTACATGATTTGTCTCCAAAACAGTAAGCAATTCATTCACTAGTTAGATGGTTCTTTTATTTATCCATTTGCCAAGCACTTACTCAACACCTCCTTTAACTTAAACATGACACCAAGCCTTGCAAATGCATAGGAAACTGAGCAAAGCAATGCATCCCAAGAGAAGGGCATAGACATGGACTTCCCCACTCACCAGTACACATTAAACATGGTAGATAGTACATTACAACACAGTGGGTAGCATAGGTCCAACATAGCAGACAACACAGACCCAACAGATCCAACATGGGAGAGACACAGATTCAGTGTGGCCAGTGGCACACACAAACTCAACATGGTAAGCACTGTAGATACAACATGATTATCAGTACAGATCCAGCATGGTAGATAACACAGATCCTACATGACAGGCAACACAGACTCAGTATGGCAGACAATGCAGATCTAACACGGTGAGAATCACAGATTTTTATGTCCTTATGGTGATTAATTGAGGTCCCGAGAGCCAAAGTAACTTTGTAAACACCATACAACAAGCTTAAGACTTGGACTTGGCAAAAGCTACAACCTATGTATTGTCACTTTCAATCCAAAGCCCTTTTGAATCTACTAAGTCAGAGATGGGGTCTGTATGCCCCAGGAGATAGGAAGTTTTGTAAATACAGGAAGGTCAGGTGCCAACAGCTGGGGCCAGGGTGTCTATATGACTGTTGTTACCTCCCTTTTTCAGATGCCAACAAAACATTCCTGATGCCAGTTCTTGCCTCCCCTACTCCCCAAAGCAGAGCCAGCAGGTCTTTCTCTAAAGATCCTGGTAGTAAATATTCTAGACTTTAGGTCACAAGGTCTGTGTCACAGCTACTAACTATGATGCTGTATTGTGAAAGGAGACACAGATAACATGCACAGTAGACAAATCTGTGTACCAATACACAACTCAGATCTTTCAGGATCAGTCAGTGTTGCTTCCTGTACATTTCATAAAAGGAAGAGAGAAGTTAAGCATCTTGTTTCCTTGGTTCCAGAGGGGATGAAATAAGAATGATGTCTGTAGTGGAATTATGTTACAATGTAAATAATTGTCCCACCTACTAGTTTAATAAAAATGTTGATTGGCTGAAGGCAGACAGGAAGTGTGGGCAGGGCTACCAGACTAAGAAAACTCTGGGAACAGGAAAAGCAGAGCAGAGAAGCCAGAGAAACACCATGATGAGACACCAGAAGACACAGAGGAAAGAAGTTGAAATGCTGCTTTGAGAAAAGGTACTAAGCCACATGGCTGATCAAGATAAGAATCATAAGTTAGTTTAAGAGTAAAGAGTTAGAAAGTTATATGCCTGAGCCCTAGGTCAATCAGCATAAAAAAATGTAAGCATCTTTGGGTTTCTGTTGGACTGTGGATCTGCAGGTCTGGACCACAGGCCCAAAAGTCCAGGCCAGAAACTTCATACTACACTTCATACGTTGACACATAGTTTCTCTCCACACCCCATCCAGTGCTGATAGGAACCAGCAAATAAAGTGACTTCTGCCCAACTGAAAGCCACTTTGTGCGAAAATCATCCTCAAAGGCTGGTGATACAGGTTAGCTAGTGAAAACACTTGCCCCCCAAGTCTGATGGCCTGAGTTCAACCCCAAAACAGAGTGGAAAGAAGAACTGATAACTGAAAGTTGTTGTCTGACCCACACATATGTGCGCACACACACGTACACACACTACCATCACCATCACCCCAATCTCACACAATAATAAACAAACAATAATACCTAAATTTACTTCATTTATTTATATATAAATTAAAAATCTAAAATCTTTCTGAAAAGGAAATTGTTCCTTTAGAGGGCTGGTTGGGACAGGATGCTGCCTGGCCTCAGTTCACAGTACAACAGGTGGGATTTCAAAGTCTCAGCCACAACACCTTTCTATCTGGAAACATCCCAGCATGCTTTGCTAAGCTGCCTGGGTTTGGGGACACTGGGGAGGGGAGAGAGCTGCTGTTTCCTTTCAGAACCTAAGCAGTACCTGTATCTTGTTTTAATCAGCTCCAGAGAGGATGAACAGTCACACAAAGTGACAGGACAGGCTGTGAGGAAAAGTCATAATTATACCTACATATTCACATTTGTAAAAAGTGTGTGTGTGTGTGTGTGTGTGTGTGTGTGTGTGTGTGTGTGTGTGTCATTAAAATAGAGGGCTAGAAGAAAACATTAAAGGTTCTATAAGAAATGTTCACAACCTAAAATGAAAACACCTTACTTTTGGAAGGACCACGCCACACAGTTAACAACTACTTATTAACTGTGAGAAGTCAAATCCTGGAGGTGTGATACTCAGTGACAGTTTGTGTGGTTTCTGGATGCCTGCTTATCTTTGGACATTTTTTTTAATAGTCAAACTCACAGAACCTTTTGACTAGGCCTTATAGATTTGGATTTTACATGACTTAGAGATTGCCAAGTAACAGTGAGGCCCCAAGTGGTCCAAAAGGCTCCTGTTTAAAAACACACATAAATGGCTCCATAGGCAGCCATCTTGCTTATGGAGAGTAACTTACTGGGTGTCCTGGAATCTTGTATATTCAACATAGATGGCAGTGAAGAACAGTGCCCAAGGCCCAGAACCATCTGCCAAGTACATCCAAAGTGAGGTGGCCCTGGCATGGGAAGACAGAGAGGATGTTACAAGTTCTCAGGAGGCTCTGAAGAGCCACTTTACAAGAGTTTGCTGTGCTCTTCTGGAAATTTACTGTGCTCCTGAGGACCCAGAAGCCTCATTTGGAAGAGGAGGATTGCAAAGCTGGCATAGGGTAGGACATCTGCTGGCATGACCTGGAGCTCCATAGGTCAGCTGTATACTGTAACTCCATGAGGACCAGGACTCTTACTACCCGGCAGGCCAATGTGCATTCAGCAGGTACTTAACATTGTCCCAGAGCCAACCTTCAATGCTTCTCCACCCTTGTGCCCTTATGATCCATCCTGTATTAGCTCATGACTAACAAGCATCAGCTCAGGTCACCCCTGATAGCTCAGTTCCATCACACAGAATAAAACCCAGTCTCCTTAGCCTTGTCTGGAGGATCTGCCACACATACACCTCTCCAACTTCACCTACTTTACCTGTCTTCCCCGTTTTATTTCAGCACAAGGGCCTTTCCATGGTGTCTGAGATAGCACAGGTAACTCCTGCCCCAACCCCAGGACCTCTGTCCTTGCCGCTCTCATGTCCACATACTCTACCTTTCTCCAGGTCCTTGCCACCAGGATCAATCTGGACATGACCCACTCTGAGAAGCCATTCATGATCTCTTCAAGGACTTCCCTATTTTGCCTTCACTGTAGCTCAGATCGCTGTAGCAACCCTTCTTCTTTATACATCTGTTTTTTTACTACCTCCCCAACAAGACTTCAAGCTTCAAGGGATAAATTATGGCATGAAAATAGGTTCTAAAAAGAGGGCCCTCTAGTATTAACATTGGAAAGAAATAAAAAAGCCTGAAGATCTGAATGTCAGAGAAAAGTGAGTTCTGAATGAACTTGGGAGAAAGTGCAGGCAGTGTAAATGGCCCACGGAGGGCTGCACCTCTTGTGATTGGGGACCTCTGAGCTTCTAACTATTCCTGCTCTCTAATTCACATCCGATCTTAAGAGGGCCTTTCTCCCTTCATGAGCTGTCTCTCATTCTAATGATATCCATGTTTCTCGTCTAGTTCTTGTTCCAGGACACAGGAACCTAAAGAATTCCAGTTGGTTCCTTACAGATGTCAACACCATGACTATTACAGGGAAGATTTTCTATGCTTTTCCCTCTAGCAATGAGCAGAGTCTGTCTGGCACAAAGGAGGCTATCAATAAATAAGTGCTGAGTGATGGAATGAATGGATGAATAGAAATAAATTAGTGAATGGACAAATAAATGTTTAATAGAGGAGTTAATGGGAGAAGAATCTTGTACTCAACTCTCTACTACTGATTTCTCATAAGACTGCCCTATCAACTGGCCTTGAAGTTTCCCTAGGGAAAGACCATGTTTTTTCAATGTCAATAAATGTGTTTGTGAATGGGCTGTACCTGTGTGTTTTCTGTCTCCTTGAAAATACTATCTGGGGTTTTGCTGACAAAAAGAATAGCCTCTTTCAGACTCAGCCAACCCCAATAGGCTTAGACCACCTGTTGTGAAATATTGTATTCTGTGAAGATATGTTTCTGCTTCACTTTGCCTGCCTAAAGCGCCTGATTTGTCTAGTTAAAAGCTGAGTGGCCAATAGCTAGGTGGTAGAGGGAAAGGTGGGGCTGGCAGGTAGAGAGAGTAAGTAGATGAGGAATCTAAGCTTAAAGCTAAAAAGAGGAGAAGAAAGAGAAAATGAGGGAGAGAAGAGAAATACACCCTGGGGCCAGCCAGTCAGGCAGCCACCAGCCAGCAGGCAGAGTGGGACATTCAGAAAGTTAGTTCAAAAGCCCCAAGGCAAAATGTAGAGTCAGAGAAACAAGCTTCTCAAATGGTGACGAGGAGGGAGAAGAAAGAAGAAACAGGCTAGTTTAAGTTAAAAGAGTTAGCAGAAATGAGCCTAAACTAGAGGGGGCATTCATAACTAATAATAAGTCTCTGTGTCGTGATTTGGGAACTGGTTTATGGCCCAAAAGAAATCCCGGTACAAACAACTACTAGTCCGCAGGCCCTAGAGATACAAATTAACCAATTTTGAGCTCAAACTTCCTGTCCTATGCCTCCCTCTTTTGGCTCCTGCACTCAGAGACTTTACCAATCTACCCTAAGTCACCCAGGGGCTAAGTACTAAGAGACAAGGGTCTTCTCCTATCAGCCAGAAGCCACAAAGTTATTCTAAATACACAACTCTGAGCCTGCTCACATTGCTTAGCCTACTGTACCCACGCCTCCCAATAAAGATCCAGTCTGTGATTCCTCCATACTTTCTCTGCTTCCTGACCAACTCTGGAACTGCCCCCACCTCCGCACCTGCATATGCCTTATCCACTTATAAACAGCCCTTAAACACACACACAAACCTCACCCTCCCCACATGCATGACATGTCACTCTTCTTGGGAACTGTGAATATTTCCATATTAGTTGTCTCCTAATCTATTGGACTCATCAAATCTGGACAATAATAAAGCCAACACTGAAAATCAGTTCTTACCCTGACACAGAATCCATTCTCAGCTAACACTCTCTACAGATAAATGGAAGATAGAGAATACCTGTGTTGCCCACCACTCTATACCCAGAGCCCATCAGGCTGGCACACAATAGATCCACAATAAATAGATGCATGAATAAATGGCATTGCAGAAATCCCATTGCATGGATCTTCACACCCACTGTGCAGCCCAGTGGATGTGAACCACTATTGTAAATGCTAGGCTTAAACTCTGGATTTGACTCTACCTGGATATATAAACTCAGACAAGTTACTCAATTTCTCTGGGCCTCTCTTTCCTCATGTACCAGTTACTTTTCTCAGGGTCATGAGCCTAGAAGAATGACTAGAGAGTGAGGGTTGATTTTAACCTACTGTTTTAGAGACTTTAGTCCATCATGGAGGAAATAGCATGGTCAAACAGGAACATACACCATGGAATCTAGAAGAGAAACAGAAGCAGAAGGAAGCCAGAACACGATGCATCCTCAAATGGCATCCACAATGACTCACTTCCTCCAAGGCCTCACCTTCCAGTTGCCACTGTTTTCCAACAGCCTATTCAAATGTTGGATATAGTAATAGATCAAACCACCCATTGGGTCCTATTGAATCATTTCTGGAGATGTCCTCATAGCCACACCCAGGTCTCCTAGGCATGTTTCAGTCATGCCAAATTACAAGACTGATCACCTCACCCCTAGGAGAAAGGAAAATGTAACAGGGAACACACAGAGAAGCTATGAGTATGGATGAAAACCCCCAAGCACACAGAATATGCTCCACAGTAATCCCCTATAACCCATTATATTTTATTGTGCTCCACCTAGTACCTCTCAAAAGTAGGGACTATTACTCCCAATATGCAGAGGAGGAAACAGGTTCCAAGGAGGCAAGAAGCAGTTTGGCCAAGCTCTCACACACAGAGAAATTGGCAAAGGCATGTCTTGACCATTGTTAGTCATGTATCCGGTTCCAAAGTTCTCCCAAGTAAGGCCAGAAGAACAGGGCTTTATATCCCCAAGGGGCTCACAATTTCTCCTATCTCCTTGGCCTCCATACATCCTGGTCTTGTCTCTGGGGTACTGTATCTTTTGCTGAACACATAAAGCATTCAGAGAAGTGCTTGGATTCCAAGCATTCAAGTGAGTTACAATTAATGCCTATGAAATCACAGCAGTATTATTCTTGGCCAGCATTACAAAGCTGATGAGTAGGGCTCAGACCACAGCTGTCCCCACAATATAACTTCAACATTTTTCTATTAGCCACTACCAGTGCAAAACTTATTTAAATATAGGCAGAGCGTTTAAATGTCCTTACTATGTTGAAAATTTGCAAGGTCTAGCTACACCAGCCTTCAGGGACCTGTTTCTCCAATCCTTACCACCTCTGTAGCCAAGTTATCCATTCTCTCTCAGGCGATAACAGCCACCCCAGACAGAAGTCTACCCTATCATTGCTCTCCAATATTCCCTGTATACTTCCTCTCACTACAGAGAAGTCCAAGGAATTCTATTCCCTGTTCTTGCACTGGGGTCTCTTAAATATTGATATTATCATGCAAGCTGACCCTGGATCTAAACTGCAGAACTTTTAATCTTTCTACAACATAACATCCAACCTTCATATTGAGGCATTCCAACACTTATCTGTATACTCTCTGGCTATTTCAGACCCAATTCTTTTCATGACTCACAAAACCATCTTAAACTGCAGTCACATTCTAGTGAGAAAGACTCAAAATAAGCCAAAAAAAGAACATAGGAATAAGAATTTAGAGAAGCTAAGAAGGAGTATGGTAGTATGACAAGAGGTGACCACAAGTCACCTTGAGGTTTAGTAATCTGGTAAGACTGCTTGGAGGAGGTAGCCTCTGAGCTGAGACTGGTGAATAAGAAGTTTCTGACGAGCACCAGCCCCTCTTAGGATGCACTGTAGTTGCTTGAGTTGTTAAGTTGTAAAATACATTCAGTCCCTCACATCCTCCTCTACCATAATTCATGCAACATCTTCCCTATTGAAGACAGTTTACCAGCAGTGGAGACTGATTCTACTTTCCAGCAATTCATCAAAATTTCTGTTCATTTTATACTGTCTTAAGACAGTATAAGAAGCACAGATCTTCCAAGTTGTTATGTTTTGTTATTCACAAAAATGTCATTTTAATTTCCAAGAAAACTTTGTATCATCTGTTTCTACAACTAAGTTAGCTAAAATTTTGATTGTCTGATAATTAATATTAATTTTCAGCTTGACTCAATCTAGAATTGCCTGGGAAGAGAATCTCAAAGACTGACTGTCTAGAACCATGGCTCTCAACCTTCCTAATGCTGAGATCATTTAATACAGATTCTCATGCTGTGTGACTCCCAACCATATAATTATTTTATCGCTGCTTCAAAACTGTAATTTTTATACTGCTATAAATCATAACAAAAATATCTGATATGCAGAGTATCTTATATGTGACCCCAAAAAAGATCACAACCCAGCGATTGAGAACCACAGTCTAGAGCAAGTGGGCCTACAATAATATCTGTAAGAGACTGTCTTAATTGCTTTAACTATTGTGGAAAGGCCCAACCTGCAAGTGGGCAACATCAAAGGTTTGGGCCATGGGCTATGTAAGAGTAGAGAAAGCTAAGTATGAACTCTTCTCTCTCTTAAGCTGCTAGGACACACTAAAACTAGATAAAAACCATAGACAAGTTTGGCAAGAACTGAAATCTCAGCAGTATTATATTTTCTAATCTGTAGTATGAGGTTTCTGGCCCAGACTTTTGGGCCTAGCCTCAAGGTTTAGATCCACAGACCCACAGACCCACAGTCCCACAGTCCCACAGTCCTACAGAGACACACAGATGCTTGTATTAATTGTATGTTGATTGACCTGGGGCCCAGGCATATAACTTGCTAGCTCTTTACCCTTAAACTAAACCATGGTACTTATCCTGTTCATCCATGCAGCTCAGTACCTTTCTCAGAGCAGCATAGTTGTCCTCTGCTTCTTCTGCCTTCTCTGTGGCATTTCTGTTCTGTTCTTCCTGTTTCCAGACTTTTCTTAGTCTGGTAGCCCCACCCACAGTTCCTGTATGCCTTTGGCCAAGCAGTGCTTTTTATTAAACTCGTAGGTGGGACAATTATTTGCAATGTAACATCATAAATCCACTATACTAATCCATTAAAACAGTATATCATGGTAATATTTTTTTTAGCTTTACTTACCTCATTGTAAAGGTCTTCGACATCTCTAGCTAGAGAACATGTGTTCCTTGTTAATGACATTTTTAAATTCCATTTTCCAACTGTCTACAACCAATGTGTACAAATACAATTGGTTTTTCTTTGGTTGGTTTTTGTTGTTTTGCCCTTAAATGGATGCTGTCTTTCTGTGCTTCATAGGTGTCTTTCAAGGCTGGGGTGAGGCTCTTTGTCTCTAGCTCATTGTCATTCAGAGTTCTGCCCCCACTCTTTAGTGATGGTAGAAGCCCCCAGGAGATAGGGTTTCTATTGAAGTTTTTTATCTCCTATGCATCTCACCGTTACTGCATCCACCTTCAAGTAAAAGCATGAGAAGGAATCTCTTGACTGGCTCAATTATTTCTTTCAAGTCTGACCTTCAACAACCCTTCTAGCTTGGGTGTATTTATTTTCAGAAATTTCAAATATTATTGTTTGTTTATGATACATGTGGAATGGGGGTGTTATCTAGAGCCTGTCACACTCATACTCTGAGAAAACATTAGCTTCTTAGGATCCTACTATGCCATTCCAAAAATGAAACTCTGTTGCTTGATGTCTCTGACCAAACAATTATTAAAATCAATCACGCAAAAAATTAAGAGTTTGAGAAGCACCTCAGTTGGTAGACAGCTTGACACACAAAGTTCTGGGTTTAGTCCCCAGAACACATAAACAGAGTGTTGTAGTGAATACCTATAATCCCAACACTTGAGAGGAGGCAGAGGCAAGAGGATCACAAATTCAAAGTCATCCTTGACTACATTCAAGGCCAGCCTGGGCTAAGTGAGACTCTATCTCAAAAAAAAAAAAAAAAAGAAAGAAAGAAAGAAAGAAAGAAAGAAAGAAAGAAAGAAAGAAAGAAAGAAAGAAAGAAAGAAAGAAAGAAAGAAAGAAAGAAAGAAAGAAAGAAAGAAAGAAAGAAAGAAAGAAAGAAAGAAAGAAAGAAAGAAAGAAAGAAAGAAAGAAAGAAGAGGAGAAGAAGGGAGTGATTAAATGCTGGCAAGGAAATGTAGAAATTGGGGTCCTTGTGTTTTTCTGAAGAAAACTGTACAGCCACCATGAAAAATAGTCATATAGTTCCTTAAAAAGTTAACCATCAAATTAGCACAGAGCAAAGCCACTTCTGAGACAATACCCTAGACTGGGTGACATAAGCAATAGTCTTGTAAGCTCAGGTGGGTAGAAGTCTTATATCAGGATGTGACTATGGATAGTTTTTTTCTCATGACTGTGGGGACCAGACCTGCCTCAAACCTCAATCCATGGCTTGTAGATGGCTTCCTTCTCCCCCATGTTCATGCTGTGCCCTTTTGTACATGTCTCCCTTTTTAGAAAGACATTAGTCAGATTAGATTAGAGCATACCATAATGACATTATGTATCCTTATTGTTCTTATTTCTATGATCAAATACCTGACAAGAAGCAATTAAGGAGGAATGATCTATCACGGCTCACTGTGAGCCATGCCTGACAAGATGCCAAATACCTGACAAGAAGCAAATTAAGGAAGAATCATTAGCATGACTTCCATAGTGAACTATACATGGAAGGCAATGTGCAGCTGAGACCTCTCACCTACTCACATCTCAATTAACAGAAAGTAGAAAGCAAGAACAGATAGGAAGCAGGCTATAAAACCCCAAGGTCTGCCTACAGTGATATACTTCCTCCAGGAAGGCTCTACTTCCTAAAGGTTCCACAGCCTTCTAGAACAGCACTGTCAGTTGTGGACCAAGTGTCAGACACAAAAGCCTGCAGAGGACATTTCATATTCAATCCACACCATTCATTCTAATCCAAAGGCCACTGTGAGACTTCACCTCCAAATGTGAGTATATCATGGGTACCGTGGTTTGGGAATTCCACATGAATTATTAGGGAGGGGAGGACACAACCCAGTCCAGGACTACTACAACACGGTGGATCTTTGAAGACTTAGGCTAAGAGGAAAAGGCAGACACTAAAGTACAGAAGCTTTCTGAATCATTAAAGTGATCAAATCCATGGGGACAGAGGGTAGAACAGATGTGACCATGGCTTGGGGGAAGAAATGATGGAAAGGTATTTCTGAATAGAGACAAGTTTCCAGTTAAAGTTGATTAAAAATTCTACAAAATGATGCTAGTAACTGCAGAACAGTACTATGAATGTGTGGTGTCATTAAACTATACACTTAACAGTGTCAGAGTAAAAAATCCTACATTGTATATATTCCTTCACACTTAGAAATAACACTCAATGAAATCCACAAAAAGAAATTATTTGCAACTTATTCTCTCATCTGAAAACTGCAGCTACAAGAAAAAATTATTTTCTCCTTCCTAAGGCAAGATATTTCTATTTTCTCTTAATTTTTCCCTTGGATTGTATGCCACTGTACAACAAAACTAGCCATTAGTTTAAGATAAGAGGCAGGTCCACTAAAAAGCAAAATGAGAAATAGGATGATTGATGAACAAATCATTTTTAAATATGATATTAAAGTCAAATTTTGCAGCTTAAGTGGACAATGCTTAATTTAATTTTAACAAAACAGTATTTAATTTAAATTATTTAATTGAAATTTTCCTTGTGGTCAGCAAGATGTCTTCTGGTCCCAGAGACATACCATCTTTGGGGATTTCAATTTGGTAGATTAGTTTACTTCTGTATTAAAGAACCTCATCATATACTAAAAAATGTTGCAGGCCTCTGAGTTTAACATAGAAAGATTAAGAATTCTTGCTACAAACAGCACTTAAGATTTGACAAAACTGCCAGAATCCATGAGTGACCCACCTTCCAGAGGAACTGCACCCTTCCCCGGAGTTTGTCCTGTGGGACCCTTTCCCAAGCCCATGCCATAGTATCTGTTTGTTAGCATCTCTGCTGGGCCATACCCCCAAGCATAGTGGACTTCCACCACTCAGGAGCATACCACACCAGCCAGAACCTATGAGCGACCTGCCTGCCCTGAGGACCTGCACCCCTCCCTGGATTCTGTTCTTGAGAAGTTTCCTGTAACCCACATCACCCCACCTCATCACTGGTCTACTGCTGGGCCTGCCCCCAACTCCAGTGAACTTCTGCCACTCAGGGGAGGCCACACCAGTCAGAACCAGTAAGCAACCCACCTGCAGGTGGAATTTCTCCACTTTCTAGATTCTGTATCCCAATGCCCTTCCCACATTCCACAACATTCCAGCTCATCACTAGACCTGCTGCTGAACCTTGCCCCCAAACCCAGTGGACTTTCATCACTCGGGCCCAAGACAAACCAGTCAGAACAGGCACAAGCCACACCAGTCAGAAGAACAGGTGCAGGCTACTCCAATCAGAAGAGCAAAGACGCCAGGCTGCACTAAAGGCCAAATCAACTCCAGAAATCCAGGTCATAAAGACTAGAAAACCAAAGAAGACACAGAAACCAAGGAACAAACCACCCATTTAGCAAAGCCCAACACAGAACCAAGGTCTAGAACTAATCATTCCAAAACTAGATGCCTAAACATCGGCGCTAAAGTACAACTGACAACAGCCAGGCAATATGGCGCCACTAGAGCCCAGCTATCCTATGACATGACCTGAGACAACAGCCAGGCAATATGGCGCCACTAGAGCCCAGCTATCCTATGACATGACCTGAGACAACAGCCAGGCAATATGGCGCCACTAGAGCCCAGCTATCCTATGACATGACCTGAATGTCCCAACACAGTCAAAGCACAAGAAAATGAATGGCCTTACAAGTAAATTTATAAACATGTTAGAGGTCCTTAAAGAGGAAATGAAAAGGTTCCTTAAAGAAATCCAGGAAAAGAAAACCAAAAACAAATCCCCTCAATGATGCCAAGAAAATGAAGAAAAGAAAACAGGTGAAGGAAATTGTTCATGACAGAAAATCAAAATAGAAGCAATAAAACAATACACCTGAAGGGATTCAGGAAATGGAACATTTGGGTAAGTGAATGGGAGCTACATATGCAAGCATCACCAACAGAATCTAAGAAATGGAAGAGAAAATCCCAGCTGTTGAAGATACAATGGAAGAGCTACATTTGTGGGTCAAAGAAAATGTTAAATCTAAAAAACTCTTAACATAAAACATCCAGAAAGTCTGTAATACCATAAAAAAAGACCAAACCTATGAAAAATGGGACTAGAAGAAGAATCTCAGCACAAAAACCCAGAAAACATGCTTAACAAAATTACAGAAAAAAAAATCCCTACGCTAAAGAAGGGCATGCATATAAAGATACAAGAAGCTTACAAAACACCAGCTAGATTGGACCAGAAAATAAACCCCCCACACACATAATAATCAAAGCACTAAACATACAAAACAAAACAAAATTATAGAAAGCTGCAAGAGAAAAAGGCCAAGAAACATAAAAGCAGACCGATCAGAACTACATTCAGCATCTCAAAGGAGACTCTAAAAAACAGAAGGGCCTGGGTGGAGGTCTTGAATATTCTAAGAGACCTTAGTTGCCAACTCAGATTACTATACTCAGCAAAACTTTCAATCACCAAAGATGGAGAAAACAAAATATTTCAATGCAAAGTCAAATTTAAACCACATCTATCCACACAAATCTAGCCCTACAGAAGGTACTAGAAGAAAAACTCCAATCCAAGGTGGTTAATTAAACCTAAGAAAACACAGAAAATATTTTACACTAGTAAAACCAAAAGAAGGGAAACAGAGAGAGAGAGAGAGAGAGAGAGAGAGAGAGAGAGAGAGAGAGAGAGAACAGATTACCAACAACATTAAAAACAGGAATTAACCATCAATGGTCATTAGTATCTCTCAACAGCAATAGACTCAACTCACCAATAAAAAAGACACAGGTTAACAGAATAAATATGAAAACAAGATCCGTTCTTCTGCTTCATAAAAGAAACATATCTCAACATTATAAACAGACATTACCTCAGAGGAAAGGGTTTAAAAAAAAGATTTTTTTCCAATCAAATGGACCTAACAAGCAAGCTAGTATTGCTATCCTAACAGTTAAAAAATAGACTTCAAACCAAAATTAATGAAAAGACATGGAGAAGGATATTTCATACTCATTAAAGGGAAAATCCCTCAGGATGACATCTCAAAGGACCAAGGAAGAAATTAAAGACTTCCTAGAAATTTTAATGAAAACGAGTGTACAACATACCCAAACTTATGGGACACAACGAAAGCAGTACTAAGAGAAAAGTATATGACCATAGCACTAAGTGTCTGCATGAAGAAATTAGAGAATTCTCACACCAGAGACCTACCAGTGCCCCTGAGAGCTCCAGAACAAAAAGAAGCGGGCACACCCAAGAGGAGTAGATGGCAGGAAACAATCAAACTTAGAGCTAAAATCAATAAAATAGACAAAGTGAGTAATACAAAAAATGTAGGAAATAAAGAGTTTCTTCTTTGAGAAAATCAACAAGATAGACAAACCTGTATCCAAACTGACTGAAAGGCAGAGAAAGGGAATGTCCAAATTAACAAAACCAGAAAAGAAAAGGGGGGACATAACAACAGACACCGAGGAAATCCAAAGAATCATTAGGTCACATTTCAAAAACTTGTACTTCACAAAATAGGAAAATCTGAAAGAAATGAAGTTTTCTTGATAGACACCACTAATCAAAGTTAAATCAAGATCAAATAAACAATTTAAATAGATCCATTACCCCCAAGGAAGTAGAATCAATCATTAAAGGTCTCTGATGTGGGATGTCTTTCTGTATGCTATGAATAAAGGAACTGTCATGGCCTATGGCAGCCATCTTAGAAGTAGACAGGGATAAGGGAAGGTGGAGTCAAAAGAGACACCATCCAGCTGCCCAAG